>ML685781.1:21961070-22056962 GCA_007922175.1 Pelusios castaneus
CTCCGAGAGAGCTCCTGTGGCCACCCGATCCCCCAGCTCTCATCAGGAGCTGCGGCGTTAAGCCGCCGCAGCTCCTGCTGAAAGCCGAGCCCTGGGGCTGAGGGAGCTTCTGCGGCCACCCGATCCCGATCCCGGTTAACCGAATTTACGGTTAATTGAGGACCGGATAATCGAGGTTTCACTGTAGTTTGATATTTGCCATAGAGTGTATGTCTACATGGCAGTTAGACACCTGCAGCTGGCCTGTGACAGGTAACTCAGGCCCCTGGAGCACAGATTAGGAGGCTGTTTAATTGCACCTTGCAGGTTCCTAGATCCTGGGTTCTGGCCTGAGGTCAAACATCTAAATTGAAGTTAAACATCTTTCACCTGGGCCCAGCAAGCCCATGTGAGCTAGCACAGGCCAGCCCCAGATCTCAAATTGCAGTGTAGAATATCAAATTTTCCAGGCTGAAGGAAATGAGCAGGAGTCCCAGTGTTTCCCTCAGTGGAAAATTGTTGACAGGCGTGAAGTAGGGTTTGAATGAATGCATCAGATCTGGAGCCGGTGTAACTACCACTGAGATTCTGTTCCAGGAGGTACATGAGGAAGGCAATGTGAAGGAGAACTGTAGAAATGCATGAGCGTGACCATCATTTTACATGAAAAGAAGACAAAGAATATGTGAAAATCTCCAGGAGAGAGCATAGTGTAGGTGCATTTTAGAGCAGGCGATGCTGAAGCACAAAATGATTGTTACTGGCACACTGAATAGACCGCCTGTGCTGCCGCACATGGGAATGGGGCTGGGGTCATGTCAGCATACTGGGGAGCCAGACCTGCCAACTGTGGGCCAGCAAAAATAAAATTGCATAAAGAGGCATTTATATAATCTCAGTTTCCATCAACACCCTAACGATTCATCAGTTTCCCCTCAGCAAGAGATCAGTTCTCCCACCAATCACCCATCAATCCTAGCAATTCTAAACCTCTTCTGCATTATCCTCCATCAGTTCTAGGCCTCTCCTTGGTCTATTAAATTCCCATTCTAGCCCCAGCTGATTACATTTCTCTCCCTCCCTTCCCGTACCCCTCCTCCAATCCCTCAGTTCCTCTCAGCCTCCCTTTCCTGAAGCCCCACACTGGTGCCCTTTCTCATGGTCAGATGTGTGTACCTGAATACATTCATACCTGAATAACATGTCATGAGATAGGAGACATTTCTATCCAGTCCTTTCTATGACTCTATGATTCTTCTCCTGCTACCCGTAGGCAGTTTATTAGAAGAAGACTCTTACTGAATTGGGCGAGGGTGGGGGAGTGTTTTCAAGTGTTTTCCTTCACATGAACCGTTTGGAGATCTTGGTAATAGTGAATTATTTCCTGTGCATATCAGCATAATGTATTTGATGTCTGTGGTGTTTCAGCTTATTGAATGTTTATACGACAGCCTCTCACTTGGTTCTGATTGAACCTGGCATCCCTCTGCACACAGGTGCAGCTTCTCAAGGAAAAGGAAGTGACAGATTTTGCTAACGACTGAAAGGAATAAAGCTTCATGACAATTAAATTTCAGGAATTGGACGTTAAAAGTCATCATTATGAGCTGTTGTCTGTGTGCAGTTTTGGGCTGTTTTTTCTATCCAACCAGGAACAACAGAAATTTTTTTGATAGTTACAGAACAAATGTCACGCAAAGATCACGTAGTTTGTGTAGGCTCCTGCGGGTTGCAATCAATAGACTAACACGGCTACCCCTTTGGAAGATGACCTAGAGTCATAGATGATTTGGGTTGGAGGAGACCTCAGGAGGTCAACTAGTCCAACCCCCTGCTCAAAGCAGGACCAACCCCACCTAAACCATCCCAGGCAGGGCTTTGTCACGCTGTACCTTAAAAACCACCACCTCCCTAGGTAACTCATTCCAGTGTTTCACCACCCTCCTAGTGAGAAAGATTTTCTTGATATCCAACTCAGACCTCCCTCATTTCAGCTTGAGACCATTTCCCCTAGTTCTGCCACCACTGAGAATAGCCTAACTCCAACCTCCCTGGACTCTCCTCTCCCCCACACCCCCACCTTTCAGCTAGTTGAAGGCTGCTGTCAAATTCCCCCCCACTCTTCTCTTCTGCTGACTAAAGAAGTCCAGTTCTCTCAGCTTTGCCTTAGAAGTCACGTGATCCAGCCCCTTCCTCATTTTCAGTGCCCTCCATGGGTTTCTCTCCAATTTCTCTACATCCTTTCTATATTGGGGGGCTCAAAACTGGACACAGTAGTCCAAATGTGGCCTCACCAGTGCCAAATGGAGGGGAATATCACTTCCCTCCGTCTGCTGGCAGCACTCCTACTGATGCAGCCCAATATGCCATTAGCCATCTTCACAATAAGGGCACACTGTGGACTCATCTGCAGTTTCTTGTCCACTGTAACCCCCAAGTCCTCTTCTGCAGAACGGCTGCCTTGCTCGTCAGTCCCCAGTCTGTAGCACTGCATGGGATTCTTCCAGCCAAACTGAAGGACTCTGCACTTGTCCTTGTTGAATCTCATATTTTTTTTTCTTCAGATCTATTAGTTGCTTGTGGCCTGAACTCTATTTACAGCACAATGTAGTACGTGGTCCTACAAGGTGCTTCCTGTTGAGGATTGGACAGTGAGAGTGCTCACAGTGTTCCCCAGCCAAGTTGCTCTGAACATAGCACTTTTTTGCATTCAAGCATTATCTGACTTTCCATTTGCTTTATCACAATAACTGATTTCCATGTATCAGTTTGTCTTAACAGTATATTAATGAGAGCAGCACAAAAGCTCCGAAAACAATGGGGGCCAAGCAAATAGTTCATATTTAATTGTTAATAATTTTGGTATGCAAAGAAACCTCCACTCTCTTTTATTTGCCCTCTGTGATGGGGCAGACCTTGCACTGGCCATGAAATGGTTAATCACACACCGGGTGGTGGAAGTACCATCCTCGAGACCATGCTGGGCATACGTCAGCTGCTGTCTCAGTATAAAAGGGAGCAGCTGAGCTCATTCTAGGCTGAACACCAAGGAGGAAGGATGTGGTGTGGAGGATCCAGCCCTTATCCAATACATCCAGAGAACTTAGGGAGGATCCCTGGTATATCCAGACCCTTGACTGGAATCAGATTCTCAGGACTGTAGGCATGCGAGGGGCCTGGAGGCCCCACTGATCTGTGGATCACCACCCCATGAGACAGGGTGAGAAGCAGCCCAGAGAGGAGGGAGTAGCCATGACTCCTGAAAAGAGTCAGTGTATTGTGGGCAGATTCCCTGTTGACTCGGTTATAATCAACTTTGCTACTGCCAAGGGCCTGGGCTGGGAGCTGATTCCCTTTACCCCAGCTATCGCCCACCTGGGTGGTGGCCCCGTGACTATATTCATTGGGCTACACAGTCCTGATCCCCAGGGCAGTTTTTCTGACTCTGGCCATTGGGCCATGCAGTCCTGAGCCCAAGAACAGCCAGGCTGGCTCTAAGCATGGGGCCACTACATTCCCCAATCTGCTGCACAGGGGTGTGGGGGACCCACCCCATGACACCACTTTTGGGTAATCTCTCCTTAGGCGTGTGAAGCAGGACTCACTGGGAGAAGTAGTCTCTGTTGTGTGGGAGTTCAGTGTAGATGATCCCGGTGAACCCTTCTAGCCTTAATATGTATGAAACTGAAAATTAAACGTGTTTTACAAAAATAAAGGGCCCATGTTCCTGATGGTTAGGTGAAACCTTATATTAGAAAAAGCATAAGTGAAAACATGCACTCTACTGTTACTAAATCTTTTCCCAAATAACAATAACGTGCTATGAATGAAGCCTTTCGGTGGGGCGGGAAAGGACCCACAAAACAACAGCTACATGGCGTATACATTCCCCTCTTTATTTCTACTAGTGCTTCTTTAGTGTACAGTATATTTCTTTGTGGGAGAAAATCCCAGTGAAGACGGGGAACTTACAGAATGGGAGGAAAATAAAGGCAGGGAAGTTAAGACATAGGATCAGGTCAGGCTGTAACAGCAAATCAATGCAATTGTTTCGATTCAAACAGTGTGGATGGCGTATTAGAAGGAGGGGCAGAAGGGAGAAGGGAAACTCAGATCAGAACATCTCTATCCATCACACTGTCATCCTGACCTCAAAGCGGGGTCAGTGTGAGCTCCTTCTCTTTCCGGGCTGAGCTGGTACCATTGCGGGTGCTGCCTCTCTGGAGTCTGCTTGCGTGAGTCCTCTGTGCCTACTGCTTTTTTAGGACTGTGCGTTTTTGCAACATCAGCTCTGTTCTTGCCAGTTTCTGTGAACTTGCTCTCAGGTTCATAGCCCGACTTCACTTTATAACAGCAGGGTCAGGCCTCTGTTACGCTAGCCCTCATGTCTCTGGTTCTCACTTCCTGCTACAACACAGATGCACTAGGAGGGGACACAGTGATTCCAAATACTCATTATGATATGATTCGGAGCTCATTGAAGTCAGTGGAAGTGGCTCAGTGGGCTGTGAATTGGGACTGAGCATGGTTAACTCTGCAGAATGCACTGTGCACAGGCCTGGATGGATCAGTTCTGTCCAAATGGACACAGATTGTGGAATTTTCTTCTTGCTTTTGAAGAAAGGTAAGAAATTACATGTAAAAAATGCACCCTCAGCCACAAGTGCAGAGAGGCTATGTGGTCAAGTGCTGATATGCCGAGAAATGGCTTGCTGAGCCTGAATAAATGGAAAAGTCAGTCAGATTTAACCCTTCCAATCCCCAGAATTGGAGCCATCATTTCTCATTTTGGGGAACGAGGAAGCCTCCTTTTGCCAATTTGGAAAAGAATACTTGGAAATCAGCTGATGCCTCCTCGGCATTTATTTACTTGGGCGTTATATCACTAGTGGGCGGATTGGATTCAGACATTTATTAATTTTACATGGCACACCGTTGATTTCAGCAGTGAAGAACAGTTATTTAGAGAGCGAAGTGCTCTGCAGGGTGTTGATGGAGCTGTGGGAGTGAGAAGATGAACAGTCACAATCAAACAAGCTCTGTGACTGAGACATAATCAATGTCATTAGTGTCACCTGGCAGAGCACCTAGGACTAAGTGCTATTTCTGGCAGGCACCTTATTTCAATAGAATGTAAAAGCTTTATGATTACTGAAGGTTTCAGCTGGACTGCCTTGACGCTGGAGAAGTTAATCGTTTGGTGCTAGTTTGCCATTGTTCAGTGCTCCTCATTTGTAGTGTAAAGATTTTGTGTCAGGGAGAGTTTATGCAGGAACTTAAATGAGCCTTATTTTCACTTCAATGATGTGACGGGGATGAGACTGTACCATCAGAAAATCTCCTTAGATTTTTGGTCCATGGACACCAGGGGTCAGGATGTGCAGAGTCGTTGAGGAAGAATGAAAGTTCAATACTGGCCATTTTGAGTTCAGTTGTCAGGGCTTCGGGACAAATGGGGAGAGTGGGTGAGTCCAAAAGTAGAGGATGGACAGACAGAAAATTAAGTATCCCTTGGACAGGTGTGAGGGGAAGCACCTTCTCTGAAGGAGGCACTCCAGTACTTAGGAGCGTTTCTGAGTGGTGACAGGGCAGCCACAGTGGAGGAGGCTCTCTGCAATGACCAGAGTGTGGGCAGTCAGGCCTAATGGTCTGAGCCTCGGGTCGATATCGAAGACTGTTTGGTACCAAGCTGAATGTCAGATCCAGATAGGTAAGGTGGAGGAGCAGGGACCTAGAGCAGGACAGGGCAGCAGGAACGGGGAGAAGGTGGGGGTCAGAGATAAGGGGGCATGGACTGAGAGCAGGTTAAGAGACAGGAACTCAGGTGTGGGGACAGGGCTAAGGAATCAGGTAAATAGGAGGGATCCATGGTAGCAGCTGGGCAGGGAATCTTCTCATTGCTCAGACTTCCTGTCTTATTCCTGGTTTAGATAGAGATCCACAGCCAATCAGGGGGGTAGGATTTTTCACCAATCCTGACCCTCAGGGGCGGGACCCGTCTGGTTACTCAAGTTAGCTTCTGGGTGATGGTGGAGACGTGGACACAGCCTGTGAGCCTGGGTTTGTGGTTCATGATCCCTCCCACTCGCTTGGAGGAGGAAGCAGACAGAACTGTTGCCCCCTCCCCTGGAGGCACCTACTGGTGCTGGGAGTGTACAAAGGGCCCCTTCCCAGAGTCATTAGCTCCAGCTTTGGGCTGGACCTCCAACCCCCAATCCATTGTATTCCAAGCGACAGCCCCCAACACCTTGCTCAGGTTCTGGCCTTGGTCTTTGGAGCCAGGTGCTGGGGGGAGGAGGGGGCGGGGTGTGAAGGTGTCCACAAAAAGGAGATGGAGGCCCAAGAGACCCTGTGCAAGAAATACCTAGAGGAACAGAAGGGGTCCTTAATATGGAGGGCAGCAGCTACAGAGTGGATAGACAACGATGCTGTAGCCTCTGGAGCCCACTTTCCCCTCTCCCACAGATGGAGTGGTTTAAAACAAAGGCACAACTTTCTTCACAAAGTGCACCATCTGTGGAATTCATTGCAAGGGGATGTTGTAGAGTCAAAAGTACAACTCGTTCAGAAAAGAATTAGAGAAGTTCCTGGAGGATACATCCATCAATGGCTATTTGCTATGATGGTCAGTCCCATGTTCTGGGTGTCCCTAAACCTCTGACTGCCAGATGCTGGAACTGCATGGCAAGGTTGGATCACTTGATAATTACCCTGTTTTGTCCATTCCCTCTGAAGCATCTGGCATTGGCCACTGTGAGAAGATACGGTACTGGGCTATATGGACCATTGGTCTGATTGAGTATGGCGTTTCTTATGATATGCTGAAATACATGACTAATAATCCTCCTCTTGCAAACCACCTCCCCTGGTAGAGCCATGGAATGAATCCTGATGATTTGGGTACAGCTAGAGCTGGAGCTTAGCAAGATGCTCCAGGTTTCCTCTTCTGGCACCAGCTTTTTCTTACGTATGTGAAATCGGGCCCTTATTTTTGTAAACCGGTTTGTGGCAAGTATTGTTCCCGTTCCTTTGCAAAGTATGTGAATGTACGTGGTATGCACCTAATCTGTTTTCTTAGCATGACACATTTTAGTGAATTCTATCATTGCAAAGTTCACTTCCTTAGCACAGGGACGTTTTATGGAAAGTGTACTATAAATGTGACACATACAGCTATGTCATAGAAAGAGGGTGCCATTTGGTGTGCCATTTCTCTACTGCATTTAGGGAAAAGAGGGGTGTCAAAGTTCACTGAAATGCTTAAACACATGCGTACATCTGTCCACTTTCAGTAAAACACTTCAACATGTTCTTAACTTTAAGCAATGGGATTGTCATGCAAAGTCTTAAGCAATGTATTTAAAATAATTTAATCTGGTGCTTTTTTTCATGACAGTACGCAGGAGTAAGGAGTGCCGGCACCTTTTTGGTTGACCCCGCTGCCCAGCTGGAGGACAAGGTCAGCAGGGGAAAGGAACATGCCGCTGGAAGAAGAGGGATGGCACAGGAAGTAGAGGGGTGGGAGAGACATTTTTCAGATTTACTATCAAGATATGAGTACCGGCACCTTTTTTTACAAAAAAGAAGCACTGATGTAATCTGTGTGAACACTGACAGCTTCAAGATCTACATAGATTTCAGGAGAAGAATAAACTCAAAGCCAGTTGAGTAATAGTTGTAAACTTGGAAAGAAGTACTTGTAATATGCACAGCTCTACAGACGGGAGATGAGGTGGAAGAGAAGCCATGCACCCCTGAGTTTGGGAGGATCACAACCATCACACCCAGGAGGAAGCGTCAGGTTGTGGTGGTTGGGGACTCTCTTCTGAGGGGGACAGAGGCACCCATCTGTCGCCCAGATAAGGCCTCTCAGGTGGTATGCTGCCTGCCAGGGGCCCATTTCCGCGACGTTATGGAGGGATTGTCGAGAATCATCCGTCCCTCTGACTACTACCCCATGCTACTCATCCATGTGGGAACCACTGATACTGCGAGAGGTGACCCTCTGCACATCAAAGAGGACTAGAGGGCTCTGGGAGCACGGGTGAAGGAGTTCGGTGGACAGGTGGTGTTCTCAATCCTTCCGGTCAAGGGTAGGGGCCCGAGACAGATGCATCCTGGAGGTGAATGCCTGGCTGCGGAGATGGTGTTACCAGGAGGGCTTTGGCTTCCTCAACCATGGGGTGCTGTTTCAGGAAGAAGGACTGCTAGGCAGAGATGAACTCCACCTATCCAGGAAGGGGAAGAGCGTATTTGGAAGCAGACTAACCTGGTGAGGAAAGCTTTAAACTAGGTCCGAAGGGGGAAGATGACCAAGACCCACAGGTAAGTGAAACTGAGGGAAACCTGGGGGGAAGGGATGGAACTTGGGGGATGCTGGGGCTGTAACAGCAGGAATAAAAGAGAGGGTAGTTGGAACTGGGGGGTGGGGTCAAATAATTGTTTTTTATTTCCTGATGAAGTCATAATACCTCAGGTGAGTGGGGAAGGATGACACTGGGAGAAATTGCAAGGAGGAAGATGTGACAGGAGGGAGAATCGACAGGGCAAAGTAGGGCAATGGGCCCGGTATCTTAGGTGCCTGTACACAAATGCGAGGAGCCTGGGAAACAAGCAGGAAGAATTGGTAGTACTGGCACAGACAAGGAACTATGATATAATTGGAATAACAGAAACATGGTGGGATAACTTGCATGACTGGAGCACTGCCATGGATGGATATAAATTGTTCAGGAAGGACAGGCAGGGAAGAAGGGGGGGAGGAGTAGCGCTATATGTAAAAGAGCTGTATGACTGCTCGGAGCTCCACTATGAAAGTGGAAACAAGATGGTTGAAAGTCTGCGGGTTAAGTTTAGGGGAGAATGCAACAAGGGGGATGTTGTGGTGGGTGTCTGCTACAGACCGCCAGACCAGAAAGAGGAGGTGGATGAGGCGTTCGATGGACAACTAACAGAAGTTTCCAGATCGTCGCAGGCCCTGGTTCTTATGGGGGACATCAATTATCCTGACGTCTGCTGGAAAGATAATACAGCAGTGCACAGGCAATCCAGGAAGTTTTTGGAGAATATTGAGGATAACTTCCTAGTACAAATGCTGGAGGAACCAACTAGGGGCCTTGCACCTCTAGACCTATTGATCACAAACAGAGAGGAATTGATCGGGGAAGTAGAAGTAAATGGCAACCTGGGCAGCAGCGACCATGAGATGGTAGAGTTCAGGATCCTGATCAATGGAAGGAAAGAAAGAAGCAGAACACACACCCTGGACTTCAGAAAAGCAGATTTGGCTCCCTTAGGGAGCTGATGGGCAGGGTCCCATGGGAGGTTGATCTGAAGGGGAAAGGTGTCCAAGACAGCTGGCTGTATTTTAAAGAAACCCTGTTAAAGGCACAGGAAGATAACATTTCAATGTGCAGAAAGAACAGCAAATGTGGATGGCGACCAGCGTGGCTTAGCAGGGAACTCTGCGGGGAGCTCAAACATAAAAGGGAAGCTTAGAAGAAGTGGAAGCTTGGACAGATGACAAGGGAGGCGTATAAAGATATTGCTCGGGACTGCAGGGATAAAATCAGAAAGGCCAAAGGACAATTGGAGTTGCAGCTAGCAAGAGATGTGAAGGATAACAGAAAGGGGTTCTATAAGTATATCAGCAACAAGAAAAGGATCAGAGGTGGTGTAGGTCCCTTACTGAATGGGGCAGGCATCCTCGTGGAGGATGATGCATAAAAGGCTGAAGTACTCAATGCTTTTTTTACTTCAGTCTTCACAGGGAGGGCCAGCTCTCAGGCTACTACACGGGGTAACGCGGAATGGAGAGAAGGAGAGCGGCCCTCGGTGATGGAAAGTCAGGTTAGGGAACACTTAATGAAATTGGATGTGCACAAGTCCATGGGGCCGGATGAACTGCATCCGAGGGTGCTGAGGGAGTCGGGGGAAGTGATTGCAGAGCCACTGGCCATTATCTTTGAGAACTCGTGGCAAACGGGGGTGGTCCTGGAGGATTGGAAAAAGGCAAATATAGTACCTATCTTTTAAAAAGGGAAAAAGGAGGATTTGGGGAACTACAGACCGGTCAGCCTCACCTCAATCCCTGGGAAAATCATGGAACAGGTCCTCAAGGAATCCATCCTGAAACACTTGGAGGAAAATAGAGTGATCAGGAACAGACAACATGGATTCACGAAGGGCAAATCGTGCCTGACCAAGCTGATTTCCTTCTATGATGAGATGACTGGATTTGTGGATGCGGGAAGAGCCGTTGACGTGGTATACCTTGACTTTAGCAAGGCTTTTGATACGGTTTCCCACAGCATTCTTGTCGGCAAGTTAAGGAAGTATGGCTTGGACGAGTGGACCGTAAGGTGGATCGAAAACTGGTATGATCAACAGGCTCAACGGGTAGGAATCAATGGCTCGATGTCTGGTTGGCAACCGGTAACGAGTGGAGTGCCCCAGGGGTCGGTCCTGGGGCCGGTTCTATTCAACATCTTCATTAATGATCTTGATGATGGAATAGACTGCGTGCTTAGTAAGTTTGCGGATGACACCAAGTTGGGGGGAATGGTAGATACTCTGGAGGGCAGGGACAGGACCCAGGGAGACTTGGACAAATTGGAACACTGGGCCGAAAGAAACCTCATGAGGTTCAACAAAGACAAGTGCAAAGTCCTGCACTTAGGACAGAAAAATCCCATTCACTGCTACAGGCTGGGGACCGATCGGCAAAGTAGCAGCACTGTAGAAAATGACCTGTGGTTTATGGTGGATGGGAAGATGAATATGAGCCCACAGTGTGCCCTTGTTGCGAGAAAGGCCAATGGCATATTAGGCTGCATCAGTAGGAGTATTGCCAGCAGATCGAGGGATGTGATAATTCCCCTCTATTCGACACTGGTCAGGCCGCATCGGGGGTCAGGCCGCATCTGGAATACTATGTCCAGTTTTGGGCTCCCCATTACAGAAATGATGTGGACAAATTAGAAAGAGTCCAGCGGAGGGCAACAAAAATTATTAGGGGGCTGGGCACATGACTTACGAGGAGAGACTGAAGGAACTAGGCTTATTTAGTCTACAGAAGAGAAGACTGAGGGGAGATTTGATAGCAACCTTCAACTACTTGAAGGGGTGCTCCAAAGAGGAGGGAGCTAGGCTGTTCTCGATGGTAACAGAGGGCAGAACAAGGAGCAATGGTTTCAAATTGCAGCTGGGGAGGTCAAGGTTGGATATTAGGAAAAAACTTTCTCACTAGGAGGGTGGTGAAGCATTGGAATGGGCTATCTAGGGAGGTCGTGGAATCTCCATCTTTGGAGATTTTTAAGGCTCGGTTAGACAAAACCCTGGCTGGGGTGATTTAGTGGGAGTGGTCCGGCTTTTTAGCAGGGGGTTGGACTAGATGACCTCATGAGGTCCCTTCCAACCTCATGATTCTATGATTCTATGAATATGCAGTTCTAGAAGCTTAGTGCTCGTGAAAATCACTGAACGAAACCAACATGTGGGTTATTTTTTAATTCATTAGGTGAGAAAGAACTACGTCTGTATAGATCAATTCTGATTGTGCAGGCTGCAATTGTAGCTGCCCAGAGTGTACCTTGAATAGGAAATTGAATTTTGTTTAGTTTGCTATTGGTACAAATCTTTAGGGCAACAACATTAAGCACTAGAGAAAACATGTATAGCCTAAAACTTGCAACAACTCTGACAAGGTGGATAAAATTGATGATCTTTTTAAAATAAAATACACTGTTTTATTTAAATGGATTTTTATTTAAATTAAATGCAGGTTATTTTTTTTCCAAAATAAATACAGTTAAATTGGAAACTGACAACCTGTGTTGATGTCTAACATTATTAGAGTCTATGAAAATCATTTGAATTAAATACAAAAATAATATTAAATAGCACAGATTGGCTGCCACACTTTAGAGAAAGTCAGACCACAGAACTGGTGGAAGTCACTGGCAAGCTCCTGGACCCAGAGTCTGTGGAAATGTTAAAACATCTTTTGACAGTAATAGCTTCTTCAGCAGGTGTAGAGAGAGAATATTTTCTTTTCATTTCATTCAAATAATTCAGTATAATGACTAGCTCATTCAAAGTTCAGAAACTGACTGGGAAATGGAAAGCCAAACAGCTTGTTTCCCTTTTCCAATTCATGAATAAAAGATACATATGAGAGAAGGAGATCTACTAATTCTAAAATCTTGACGTACGTACTGACTAGAAGTCATTGGTTTATTTCACTACTTACATGCGATACTTCCTTTTTCCTGTGTTTAATAAACCAGCAAGTTACCAATGCACAACTTGGTTTGATAAACACTTTCTTATGTATCAAGCACATTTAAAGTGTTTAATTAAAAACAAATTAAAATGATGTCATGGTACATTTTAAATTAAATTTGAATTTCTATCCAAATAGTGCTTTATAAAAGGATTATTAAACATCTATTAAGTAAGAAATGCATCATTTAGCATTTTCTATCATAATAAAAATGTAAAGATTAAGAATCTGAATTTAATGTACATTAATCTACTAGTTGCTTAAATAAATGTCCTATCACCAAAAAGAAACACCCTTTTAAGTGTACTGTCTCTATTTAGTTGCAGATTGATATGTTTTGATGGTACCACAGTGAAAATTACTAAAAAGTACAAATGGAGAACACAATTAAAATAAATGATTCATTAATTCAAAGGTTTTTCTGCTTGCTAATTTCAGTCATGCTTAAAACTGGTGATTTACTTCACTTTGTTTTAAAACAATTCACCCTAGATAATGTTGTGTATGAACTTGAAATCAGTGAGTTAGTTTCTGAAAGTTCAAGGTTGGGTTGTGCTTTCAGGAACTCTGGTTTAATCAGGAGGAATGACACTGAAGGTAGTTTGGTTAAACTAATATAAAATTGAGGGGAGGACAGAATCAAGTCTTGGGAGTGAGTTTGGTTCATTGAATCTTTCAAAACTTTCAAGGGTCAAATCCTCAAGTGGCATCAAACATCACAGCTCTGCTGAGCTCTGGAAGCTGGGCAGATTTATGCCGGCTAAGAACCTGGATCCAGGGAATTAATTCCAAGCATCTGACTCATTAGTCTGAAAATTTAGGCTACAAAGCTCAAATGAAACAGCTTCCTTACCTTCTTCCAACACTTCCAGCTTTGGTCCAGAACAAAAGTGCTTGTTCTAACACCTGTGAAGCACAGGAAGAAAAGGTTCAGGTGCTTTTTAAAAAAACAGGGCAGGTTGAGGTGCTGTTTTGAAGGAAGTGGGTTACCAATGTGGGGTGGCCTCAGTGCAGCTGTTCAGAGTCTGTGTCCATATCAAATATAACTTGGGTACCAAAGGTTGCTCCGGAAGGGATACATGTGGTGCCTATGGAGATGCTTGGGGACTCCCTAACCCTACTGTAGGGCACTGATTTTGTCTAATAAAACCTATTTGCCTCGTCCCCCACCCAAAAGTGCAGTCACAAATGGCCTCAACTCCTAGCATGCATACAATCGCACTCAACTGCTGACAATGAGATATTGTTTTCTCTTTTGATGAGATTCTGTTTTTGCCTTCAGCATCATTTCAACTTCTGGCAGCCTCCCCCTTCTGTTATCAAACAGATAAGAGAGAAGTGGGTACCATAAGGAGAAAACAACACGAAGTGTAGATTTTAAAACCACAAACTCTTGATGTCTGATTTTTTTGCCATATCAGATGTTTAGTCCTAGGAGCTTCCCTTTATTGGGTGGTATTAGGGTGGATTACCTTCTTAGCAGCCTGGGATTAAATGTTGTGTTGGAATGTGCATACATGAATGCTTGCTTTCCAGTTTATGGCTGCTGCTCCTGAGCCAGAGTTCAAGGCCCCAGAAGGTCACAGTGAGAGAAGGCCTGTGGTTTTGATACCCCGGGAATTAGCTAAGTAATAAGAACACAATCATGGGGCCATAGGCCTTTACAGCCAGGCCCTAATATCTACATTCTACCGCTGCCACACTGTTATGTAAAACAAACAAGGAGTAGGGTGGCACTCATAGGCTAAGTCTACACTTGAAAAATTAAGTCGACTTTTGTTAAGTCGACTTTAATAAGGTCGACTTTAAGTCGACTTAAAATCGACCTTATTAAAGTTGACTTAACAAGTGGCAATACTTTAAGTCGACTTAGTCCACTTTGTTAAGTCGACCTAACTGCCCTTAGATCGACTTAACAAAGTGGACTTATGCATCCACACTGGGCTTAGGTCGACCTAAGGAGGCTTAAGTCGACCTAATGAGGGGTAATTAGAAAGTCAACTTAAGCTTTCATTAAGTCGACTTAAGGAATTTCTTAAGTCGACTTAATGACAGCATAGTGTGGACGTTGCTTAATTTAAGTCGACTTAAGCCTCCTTAATTCAACTTAAATTGCCAGTGTAGACATAGCCATAAAGACTAACAAATTTATTTATTGCATGAGCTTTCATGGGAGAAAATGCCACTTCGTCAGACACTTGAATACGTTTGAGTGTGAGCTTAATAAATTATTAGAAATAGCTGCATTTTAATGTCCCTTGATATATAAACTTGACTGCCGTCAGCCAAAGGCTATGTTAAAAATGTTTAAAATGGTTGGCTTACATGGTGGTCCACAAAAGCTTTTGATGACGACGTAGTGGTCCACATAAGGGAAAAGGTTGGGAACTGCTGAGCTAGTGTATAAATGAAATGTTAAATCCTGAAATAAAAAGACCCAAATCACTGTTCAGCAGGGGAGTACTGAAGGTTTACATCAAGAAAGGAGCAGCATTTATGTAGAAAATGCAAGAGTACAGCGTTTGGGAAGAGTGGAGATAGTCTACAGTCGGAAGGCAGCATAGTGTGTATCCAGTATGTGGATGTACTAGTCTCTGGTCCTCCGAGTGGAGCAGGCAGAACAGCATGTCAAGGAACCCATGAGTGCCCATAAAAGCTGGCTGTGATGTGTTCTAGATATGGTTCAGTGGCAGCTAGCCAGGAGTAAATAGGGGCTTGTGTTAGTTCTGCATCAGCATCTGAACACGGCCATTGGTTCTAACAGCACGTAAACTGCTCTCACTCCACTGACTTAAGGGAATGAATTTTGGCATTTGTAGCTGTGGGACCAGAGTCCTCCCCAGAGTTCACATGGGTAAAATGCACTGATATCCTTGAATTCAGTAGTATGGTTTTAAGGTAGTATTTTAATGGCTATTTTAGCCGGTTCCCATCCCTTTACACTCTGAATGAATGAAAGAGGAGTTGGAAACATTGTATCTTGGCTGGCTAACAGTCCCAGCAAGACATTAGCATCAATTCCTAGCTTGGACCTACTTTTCTCTAATGAATTGCTTTTCTAAAAGGAGTTTGTCTTTAAATATGGGTGTGGACCATAGAAGACTTTATATTGTATTTTCCTCAATTGATTGTAATCTCACAAGTTCCTGAAGACACTAAATAGAAATGAAATTAACCCTTAGTACATTTACCTACATAAGTCACATCCTGTGCAGGTCTGCACCTGGTGCTTAACGTTTCACAATGGGTCGCTTCACTGAGTTCATGGAGTGAAACAGGTTCCTCGCAGGACTGGGGCCTTAGTATTGTTCAGGTTTTTGCATAGTTTCTTTGTCCAGACAATTTTGGAGAGGAACAGAGAACCAAAGTCCTGATCTTGCAATTGGATCTGCTAGTAAATACCTCAGCGCCTGCATATGTTTCTTATGTTCTTATGTTCTTATATAGCATCAGTGGGACTTGGCGCAGAACTCTGGACTATGAGTTCTGATTGCAGGAATTGGGCCCACAAATGGCCGGGATTGCTATAGGCGGGAATCTGATGAGAATTCTTATGTGATGGTACTTTTCCCCCCTTTCCAAAGGAGGCGAGCATCTTCCAGCAGCCAGCCTCATGGCCTGATCACAGAACCATTCAGTACATACAGTATTGGAGAGGAATGTGCTTGTACTGCAATACTTTGACTTTGTTCAGGTCCCTTTGAATGGCTAAGCAAGCAATACATCTGAACGAATTTTATAGGTTCCCTGAACTGTCTTCAGCTTTGAAATAACTCAGTTTGAAGTTTTAGTCAATATGAATGGAGACATTTAAAATATCTTTGTGCTTTTCTGTCAATAAAAGATGGCAAAAGGCTAAATAGCAAAACTTGACAGCAATGCCGGAGATGTAACCGATAGTCAGCAGCATGCATGAGAATGAAGTTATCAATGTCTATAAGAGAAAAAACAAACATACATCAGGGATTCTTATATGTGTATGTGTTGAGAAACTCTGAACAACCAATCCATTTATTATTTGATTCAATCTGTCATGGTGTGCCAAGGGCTACAAGTGCTCTTTTAGGTATGCAGGATTGTAGGAGCTAATCAACACTTTTCATTGTAGCCAGAAACAGGTACGAAGCCAACGTGCACATATCAGTAGGTCCCCCATGTTTCCAAGTAGTTTATTCCTGATTGGAACTGGACATAGCTTTTAATTCAAAACAGAGGACACAGTCCTTGCTATACCATGGGCTGTAAACGATAGCTGGGGTTTGGATATAAGGTGGCTATATTTTTCCAGTTCTCAGTTAAATTTTGGTCTCCATTATATGTAAAAGGATCAAGTTGCTTTTAGTTACTGATCGTTTTCCGGAATGTCTGAGAGCAGTGTCACTAGCATGGAAAAACTCTTTTGGCACGTATAGAATCTGTGAATATTTGTCTGATGAAAACAAATATACATAAAATGTGGGCATCTTAACTGAAGTTTTTAATTTTAACTTGGGTTTGTTTAAGAAAATAGGCATTTATGTGTATTGAGTAGAAAATTCCACCAGGGCATTAAATTATGCTTTCTCAGATCGTTTATTGCATTATATATCTTTGAGATTAAGGCATTCATATTAAAACACTTTCTCTACCTTAAACTCTTGGGAATCATTTGAAATAAGAAGTATTGCCTCATGCTAATGTAGGAAGATTCTGTGGGAAATGTGTTATAACCTGGTAGCAATACCTACATTTTCTCCAGCATCCAGTAGTCAGTGGCTATATCTACTAGTGCTGTTTATAATTATCAAATAATAATGGAAAGTCTAAACTATCAGATGAATTGTTGATCACAGGTGCGCACATTACAACTGTTTCATCAAAGAGCAAATTAAACTCTCAGAATATTACAGCGAATTAGTGGCACTAATGGGACTACTAATCAGCTGGAGCACTTAAATACAGCAGAAAAAAATCTTCTTCAGCAATTATAGGAGGAGATGGAGGAGGCTTGCATGCAGCTGGAGAGAGACTGGTCTCTTTTAAACATACAAACATGAATGGATCGAGCAAAATCCAAGACAGAAGAGCCACAATCACATTGGTGTAGAGCTAGATACTGTGGTGAGAACACACAAGCTCTTTGATTCATAATCAGATGAGTGCAGTGCATCCACTTTGATTGTCTCATGTACCTTGCTGAGGAAGAGGAGTTGGAGTTGCTAGATGAAGTGTGAGATCTTGAGTATAATGTGAAAGATAGTCAGAGCGCTCTTATCCAACCATACTGCTGAGAGTGGAGAGCCATTTCCGGCTTTGGCAATCAACACAGGTGAGGAGACAAATGGTATAAGTCATGTGGCAGAGCTCTTTGCATCCTACAGTGAATGCTACAGAATTTCTGACAGTTATCTGTTAATATTAGAGGGTGCTGAAGAGAATGTAATTGGCCACCGTATCAGTTCTTTATGCCGCAGTTGGGTTCTAGTGGTAGAAGGACTAAGAATGTAACCCTTCTAGTCCCCATCTAGTCTTTACTGCTAGCTTCTTCTTTTTCTCAGAGCAAGATTTTTGCTCTATGGACCCAAGAGTGTTTCTCATTCTTTCATTTCTGGCATGCCTTGGTTACTAACTCCCCCGTCCACTGTCTCTTATGCAGCAGTTGGGGTTAATGTCTCAACACAGCTGCTTGATCAACACAAGATGATGACAATAGCTGGCTTGTTTTGTCTTACAGTAGTACACAGCGATAGACCTTCAACTTCTGCTCTACCTCGTGCTCGTAGCTCACGGTAAGGACAGGGTGGGAATAAAGAACTTAAATCCTTGACATCCTCTGTGGGCCCAAACGCATATGTTTGTTACAGGGGGTGAATTGTAGCATTCAACCCCTGCCCTGGGTGAGGAGTACACTGGAGATTCACTGCCCAAGGGGGCCTGGAAGATCACCTCCATGAGTGACTAGGTGGGCTAAGGAAGTGGTTCTATCTGATTGTGCATCCCTTCCCTGTGTCTGTAGTAGTTTATCCCCACCACCAGGTGCCTGGCCAGCAGCCACTGCTCTCTGGCCACCCAGTTCTGAAGGCAGTACAGAGAGCCATGGCTGCTGGCCAGTTGGCCAGCTCTGGAGACAGTGCCACCATCAGCAGCAGTGGAGAGATAAGGATGGTGGTGATATGTTTTTTCCCTAAATCATCTCACACCTGCCCAGAATCCATCCCTTGCCCTCCACGGGGGCCTGACTCCCAGTTTGAGAACCTCTGATCTAGGAGACAGCTCAGAATACCCTATCCCCTAAACAATTGGTCAACAGGCCTTCAGCAAGAGCTTTGATTGCCTGAATAATTAGAAAGATTTGTCCCTCTCTGCTCCTTTCTGCATCATTGGCTGCTGCCTGCATGGTAGGTTATTGTGGACTGTGTTAATACTACTACTGCATCAGCAGGAGTATTGCCAGCAGATCGAGGGATATGATAATTCCCCTCTATTCGACACTGGTCAGGCCGCATCTGGAATACTGTGTCCAGTTTTGGGCTCCCCACTACAGAAAGGATGTGGACAAATTAGAAAGAGTCCAGCGGAGGGCAACAAAAATGATCAGGGGGCTGGGGCACATGACTTAGGGGGAGAGACTGAAGGAACTAGGCTTATTTAGTCTACAGAAGAGAAGACTGAGGGGAGATTTGATAGCAACCTTCAACTACTTGAAGGGGTGCTCCAAAGAGGAGGGAGCTAGGCTGTTCTCAGTGGTAACAGAGGACAGAACAAGGAGCAATGGTTTCAAATTGCAGCTGGGAAGGTCAAGGTTGGATATTAGGAAAAACTTTCTCACTATGAGGGTGGAGAAGCATTGGAATGGGCTATCTAGGGAGGTGGTAGAATCTCCATCTTTGGAGATTTTTAAGGCTCGGTTAGACAAAACCCTGGCTGGGGTGATTTAGTGGGAGTGGTCCTGCTTTTTAGCAGGGGGTTGGACTAGATGACTTCGTGAGATCCCTTCCATCCTTATGATTCAATGATTCTACTTTAAGTACATCCTTGCCTTATTGTGCTGTGACAATATACTAGCCTGTGCGCTCTGTCCCCAGGGAGCTGACTAGTCCTTGGGCGAGCTAACCAATGTCTCCTTCACTGTATTGCAGGGTGGAATCCAGAGCCTAGCCTGTCCCATTACAAGACTGGTGGCTGTAGACATGCTCTCCACTTTCCTGCTGGGAAATGTCATATGTGGGATTAGGTTGCAAAGACGATAAGCTTTCGATATGCCATTGATGGCAGTTCCCTGTGCACAGTTAGTGCTCTCTGAATAGCACGCTTGGAAAGGAAGGGCAGTTCACCTGAGCAGATGTGCGAGCAGCAAAACTCATAAAAAAGCAAACCCCAAATCCTGACCCTGTAGGAACAAGAGTCCTGCACATTCTGATGTCGGTGTTTCTTGGTAAGGGCATGAACCATTTCACTCAAGTGGGCTCTCATTGACTCGACTGGATCCTGTCTGGACCTTTCATGGGCTACCTTACCCATTAAACTAGTTGCAGAAATGTCTGACATGAACGGCAGTATTCCCGTTATTTGCACTAAAACTGGGAGGCAGGCTGGGGGAAGCCATTTGTGCCCAACAAACTAGAGACAAGCAAAAAAACCAAAGCCCTGTTTCAGTAATGTAGGGCTAAAGTGGAAGATTTGGTGACGGACAGCTAGTTGGTGCACACACACCCCCTCCCATGAGCAACCCGAATTTGAAGTGATGCTGGGCTTCATGCCCAAAGCACCAGCGGGAGCCAGTCTCTTGTGGGAACCTGCTGGGGCCCTGATATAAGGTGTTTTTCTGTTTTTTGCTGTTTTGCAAGTCTTGACTGTGATATACTCTTCATTTGTACCTTGGCTTTGAGCCAGAGCGTGTGAAGGGAAAGTGGGTGTGATCACCCTGCCTTCTCCTGAAACGCTCTATGTTAGCAGAGTACCTGAGCACCTGTGGACTTCTCTGTAGGGCCATGGACCAGGCGGCCTCAATATCCTACAACCAAGGTGCCTTGGGAACCTCCTCCGGGTCGTCTGCAATTGTCAGTGGTCCCCGGCTGCTGAACGTAAGCTCTCGCCACTCATTACTTTGCTTTGCTTGCTCGGGATTATTCACCCTGGCATTCAATAAAAATCATCCATCTTTTCAGTGGTCTTTGACAGCGTCTGGTGAATCCAGACAAATCTACCCCTTGGGGTACAGTTGGGGGAACAAATAACTAAATACATTTCCATGGAAAGCTCTTCAGGGGGCGTTTCTGAACCCTTCAGCTCCCTCACAGTGGTGGGAATTGTCATGCGCTCCTGACAAAAGCAGGATTCTGATGTGGAAAACTCTGTGTGCCCCAAATGTCATTAAGAAATGATCATCCTAGACGGCCCTTGTACAAAAGGCACTCTTTTTCAATGTACTGCTTCTGTTCTACAGAGTCAGAACCTCTACTGATGCCGACTCTCATCACTTCATTTTGATATCACATCGTATTTCCTAGATTTCTGGGTTCTTTTTTCTCTTATAGTCTCAGTTCTTTGCGTCACTTGATTATATAAAAAAATCTCCATTTATTTAAAAGAAAGTTTCTAGTGATCATAGTTATGGTCAAAAGCTTTAAAATGTGGAGCCTTAATTCTCAGAGACCAAAAGGCAGATAAAAGAAAAGCCCAGAATTATTCCTAAAATCTTAGATTTTAGGAGGCAGACGCAGGGCCCCTTTAATGCTTTGCTTTGCCAATATTGTAATTCTACTTGTTAGACAGAAACCAGCATTAGCAGCAAGCATTTTCCTGGGTTCCTATTTATAAAGAAGTCTCCAGCACAAGAAAATGATGAGACTAGGAACAGCCATCTGAATGGCCCCACAAAGCCAAGTATCGTGTGTCATCTTCAATGTTCTGAGCACCCTTCGGCAGCTCTCAGGATCAGTCTCCATGGGCCTTGGCCTCCAAATCCTCACTCTCGGACCTTCAATGGGGCTACTTGCCTGACCCATGGTTTTCAGGACATCCAGTTGGTAGCAATGCAGCCTGGACAATGAGAAGAATTACGTATGAGAAGAATTACAGAAGATGTCTCCATGTTCCCTCTTTCCGCTCTCAATACCGCATCACTAGGAGAGGATGGCAAAGCTATATGTTTAGTCCATGCAGTGCTTTATCTTCAGCCTCCCAAGCCCGTTGAGAAGTAGCGGGCTATTATCAACACAGCATAGATTTGGAAACCTGAAGCACAAAGCGTTTGAACTTATCTTCCGCGGAGGCCAATTTCAGAAGCTGGGAGGGCTGAATTTCAGGGACATTGAGCCCAGTGGGTTCTTTTGCCTTCAGTGGTAGGGGTGAGAGCTCAGCAGCTGTGAAAAGGCCTCCTTGTCTCTCAAGATGGACACACAAGTAATGAAAAAGCAAAGATTAGCAGCAGTCTCTGAAAACTTGTTCTTTGAGTCTTGTTCCAGGGTGGATGTGGGAGCAGGCAGTCATGTGCAGGCGTCCCTTAGTCCCGGGCTCTGTACCTTCTGTACAATGCTGTGTCTCAACCTGTCCAAGGTACTGGACCCTCTCAGGAGTCTGACTTGTCTTGTGAGTTTCACCTCACTTAAAAACTACCAAAATCAGACATCAAAATACAAAGTGTCACGGCATCCTGTTACTGAAAAATTGCTGACGTTCTCATTTTTACCATATAATTATAAAATAAATGGGTTGGAATATCAACACTGTATTTACTTTTCAGTGCACAGTAAGTATATAGGGGAATTTAAACAAGTCACTGTCTGTGTGAACTGTCAGTTTGTACTGATTTGCCCAGTGCTTTTTATATAGGCATCTGTAAAACTAGGCAAATCGCTAGATGAGTTGATGAAACTCTTGGAAAACCTCTGCATACCCCCCAGTGGTACATGACCCTCTGCTTGAGACCCACTGGGCTGGGTCAGCCAGAAGTTCCTGCTTGATGCAGTAATCACTGTATGAAATTCTCTGGCCTGTGCTACATGGGAGCTCAGACGGCTCAAGGACAGTCAAATATTTTTTGTACAGACTCCAGAGAAAATAATAAAAAATAATAAGTAGTAGTAAATAGAAAGATTTCTGGGCCTGTTCAAAAGCATCTAGAAGTCCAGATTTGGCCAAGGTCCACCTATTGACTACCGCTGAAGATCATTATAACAGTCCCCATGGCCCTAAGATCTATGAATCGACTTGTGCACATGGAACTGGGCTCTCATTTTTTTTCATAATTCGATCTCTGCCCGACGTATTTAATTCAAAAGATCCTTTTAATAGACTGTTTTACTGGACAGCTGGTGATTACTAATTATTTTCATGAACCATTTGTGGGGAGAAAATAGAGTACGTGAAAAAATGTTCTTTTTCAAAACCTAGAGAACACAAATGAAAGTGTTTTGTTATCTCCTCCCCACATTGTGATAAGCTCTACTTGTCACAGCTGCTCAGCAATCCCATGCCATAAAGGTTTCGCTCCAGGAATGTCTCCCTCCTGAGATGAATAATCATCACAGCTGTAAAACAAACAAGAACCCTGGTGGTACTTTTAAAGATTAACACATTTATTTATTGCACGAGCTTTCGTGGGAGAAAATCCCACTTCGTCAGACGCTTGAAGATGGGAAACTTACAGAATGGGAGCAAAATAAATGGAGGGGAGTGTAAGTCATAGGAACAGGTCAGATTGTTACAGAAAATCAAAGCAATCGTTAGGATTCAAACAGTGGAGTACAGCAATTAGCAGGGAGGTGGGGAGAGGGGAGGAAAATCACCTGTTGTAATGGGAAAAGAAGCCATAGTCTCTATTCAGCTCTGACTTCATGGAGTTAAATCTGCATATGAATTCCAATTCTGCAGTTTCTCTTTGAAACTTTGATTAAATATTCATTTGTCTGAGTACAGCTATTAACAGATCAGCAATGGAGTGAGCAGGGAGATTGAAGCGTTCCCCTACTGGTTTTTGAATGTTGTGATTTCCGATGTCAGATTTGTGTCCATTTATTCTTTGGCGCAGAGACTGTCCTGTTTGTCCAATGCATAAGGCAGGGGCGGTGGAGGGGCATTTCTGGCACATGATGGCATAAATCACATTGGTGGATAAGCAGGTGAATGATCTCTTGATTGTTTGTTTTGCTAACATGGCTACCCCTTTGAAACTTGTCATCAGATCTGTATGGCCAAGTCTGGGTTAGCTGGGCATGGGGATTAAGACTGATCAAAAACTGGTAAGCATTTTCTGCACAATATTTCAGACTTTTTCATGATTATTTTGTGGAATATTTTGATGAAATGGAACATTTTCATTTCATTGTTTGATTTCTGGGTGGGGTGGGAGCTTCCTCTCTTTCTGCTCTCATTTCTCAAAATTTTGAATTTGATTCATTTCAGTGCAAAATTGAACAAATAACATGCAAAGACAACTGAAATGTTCAGTTTGTATCTTTTGCAAAGCCATTCCTCATTGCAAACTTTCCCCCCTCCATCTAGATGGGATTGCGCCTAAGTCTGACCCGCTGCTGCCCCGGTGCTGTAAGAACAGGGGGACAGCTTCAGTTCCAATCAGGCCTTGGCCATTACCCAGAAAGGACCAAAACCAGCCATGCATTAATTTAAACGGGGGCGGGATAGCCGTATCTTCTAGCAAAGGAGAATCCCTCCCTGTCTAAGGGTGGCATGACTTCAACAGGCAAGAAGAATATTTAGGTGAATCACAGCTGACTGTTTCTATAGATTCTATATAAATATCAGTGTCTTTTCGGGCAGGCCAGTTTACTGCGGTGCTCTGACAGCCTGCCTGTGAAAAAGTGAAGAAATGTGGCCTTTCCCTTCTTCATTCACCTGGTTACCTTAGTAACTGAGCCTTTCTTTCCTTGAAGTGCCCCACGCACAGGACAGCTGCAATCTTTTGGGGATGGGCTGAAGCAAGCAGAGGGAGTGTGAGCCCCACCCCTCCTCATGGAAAGATAGCATTTACTTTCCATTACTGGTGCAGAGGGCAGGGGAGATGGCCACTCAAAGACTGATGAGTGCAATTTCCACATGCATTGATTTGCAAATATTTTAATATAATTTTTTTCCCCTCTGCGCCAGTAGGCTGAGCAGGGGGGATGAATATTAAGCTTATGCAATTACTATCGCTAATACAATTAATTAATGCACTGCTTCTGCTTGAGAACAAGAATAATGGAGATCGTAAGAAAAGTACCTTGTGAAACGTGCACATGCAAGTGTGAGAAGAGACGTGCACGAAGATTTAGGTCCACAAGGGGGCACTAAAGTGAAAGTAAAACTCTAAAGTGAGCTGTCCAGGGGTGAATAATAGTTGCTTATAAAATGTAAGTAACTTATGCTATTATGTATGACCTGATAATTGAATGTTGTTTAACTGTCACATATTTTATACATTTTATAGGCAGCACCCTGTGTATTGTGTTAATACATTGAACTAAGATTCCATCTTCATCACAAATACAGTTAACCAAGCTTCAACTTGTTCATAGCCATTAGAGTTTACTCACAACATACTGATACAATTTTCTGTGTTGCATGCTGAGGTAAATCCTAATAATCTTTCTCCCAGGGTAAGCCCAGGTATTCATAAGAGTCTGAAAGATAAGCAGGCACGTGTTTAACACAGTCAGTGTCTTCAGATGTCAGTTCAGAATTCAGAATATTTTGTTTCTACAGATAAATTAAAGCTCATATTCCGTACGTTCCAAAATACAGCAGGAGTGGAATATGCATTTTGAATGTTTCATTTAAAGCTCAAAGCATTTAACCTCCCAGGCCTTTGGTGCAGGTAGGAGTAAGGGGGAATTGATTATACATTCTGCCAACTATTTTACAAAATCAGAAAAGTCCAAGCACCATAACCAGAAGTGAAGAAAGCAAAGAGAAAGTGAAGAAATGCAGAATTGTAAAACATGCATGATCCAGGTAAAGAAAAAAATGCAGTGTAACTTACAAGCAGAAATGGGGATCTGCTTTGTTTGAAAATTAGCTGTTTTACTCCCTGTTGTGTGGGAAATGAGTGACAAAAGTTACAAGTGAATGTAAGAATGTCATTAGTCAGCCGTATTATTAAATTGCATTTGACGTAGCCTGGGTGGAGTGAAGCATTGTCAGGAGGAATACAATTAACCTAGTTTATGTTAAATGTGACTGTAAAACAAATAGACTTGAAAAATCAAAGAAGAGCTTCTTTAAAATATTGATGATCACTAGCATCAAAATATCAAGCAATACATTTTTAGAATCCAGAATTTTATCCTAGCAAGTGCCTTAAATGTGTGATGCATAGAGGCTCACATCTCTGGCTCAGGTGCCCAGCAGAGCTGTCTGCCTTATCCTGGATCTCTTGGGCAAATCCACTGGAGAGCTTATGTAACCAGTCATGGGAGGATCAGGCGAGGGTCAGGGTGGTACAGAGCTGCTGTATCAACTCCTTAAGCTATCTTGGTTCCCAGCTGCATGTGGAGGGGGGCCTGGCTGGGAAAGATGGAGTACAGAAAAGCATGGGGCTGGAAAAATGTGTACGGTTGGGGTGCTGAGAGCCATTAAACCAAACTGTAAGCCGCGATAAACCACTTCAAACCAGGCAGTGTGCCAGCATTCCCAGAAGCCCTAATTCCAGCAGCTCCGTATCAGAGCTTTGGTGATCCTGGCCATGCAATTGGCTGCTCTTTGCTTTTGCAAGTTACACACCGGAGTGTCCGTGGCTTCCCCGTCCTGTCATATAGTCGCCTCTGTGTGGCTGTATTCGTTCCGGCAGCTGTGCAGTGCGCTCGGGAGCTACAGCGATGCAGGCCTGTATCTCCAGTACACGACATCCGTACTGAAGGCCTGGGTTTTCTCTCTGTTGTGCGTTTGAAAAGCCTGCTGGTTTTAGTAGGGGTTTAGGGCATATGAGTGCTACAGGGCCGCACTCTTCCTAAGTAGCAAACCTGACTACTGTTTCCTTAAGTGACTTGTCTTCAGACATGCATTGTATCACTGAACGCAGGTGCATACAATGAATTTGGTTCATCGGCAAGATTAATTTGCCTAATAACATAATAAATTATCTTCAACCATTACGATCCTCACAGTAAAATATCCCCATTCTATATGGAAATTACGTGCGGATGTTAGGTGTTGCTGTGGATTGATGGGTTTATTCAGATCTCTCTCTCTTTGCAGGGCTTCCATTTAGCATCCCACTGTCTGAGGGCCTAATGAGTAACATTTTCTAGCAGAGGTGTTTCAGAAGTTGATTTATCTGTGGCTTGGTAGAAGATGTGTTGAGAGCATAATTGTATCTGGAGGTTTATCTTCAGAGGGAGACTGGTAGCAAGACTGGCAATGCATAATACTGCTAATATCGCCCCAACCTGAGTAGTTTCATTAGCACATGCACAGGAACAGAAGTTTGGCTAGCTAGGAATTTTACACTAAAATATTTTTTTCAATGGAAAACTTTTTATCAGCACAATATTTTTTTCCGGCAGATTTTTTAAAAAATATATTTTCTCCCTTTTTAAATGTTTCTTCTCAGAAAATTGACATGAAACCTCTTGTTTTGAGTTGGTCCCACATAATTCCATGTTCACCTGAACTTCCATGTTGCTTCATGGGAGCTGTGGTTCAGGTGGCTATGGTCCCCTCTAGGCTAGACTCCCTAGTTAGACTACATTTCCAGCAAGTCACTGCAGCGCAGACACTCCGGATGTAGAGCTACAGGTGGATGCATTATGCGATACATAGTTGGGATGCATTATGCGATACATAGTCGGGATCGGTAGACTGGCCCATTGAGGAAAATAGGACCGTGAGGTATCCCACCTACAAGTCCCACGAGGCTCTGTGAATGTAGCAGTTAATATCAACCCAAAATGAAATATTTTACCATTTCTTAAGTGAAGTCTTTCAATGACGGTTTTATTGTATGATACATTTTAACTTTTTGTTCCAATTTTGGATAACAAGCGAATGCTGAAACATAAGAATGCCTCATAGGACATAGAAGGACTAGGAAAAGGAAAGAAATTCCAGCTGGGTGTAGACGTGACCCAACATTCTATTGCATCCTCCAAACTCCAAAGGTAATAACAAATTGTTTTTTAAGTATATCAGAAGCAGGAAGCCTGCCAAACAACCAGTCGGGCCCCTTGATGATGATAATACAAAAGGAGCGCTTAAAGATGATAGAGTCATTGCAGAGAAACTAAATGGATTCTTTGCTTCGGTTTTTACGGCTGAAGATGTTAGTGAGATTCCCAAACCTGAGCCGGCTTTTGTAGGTGACAGATCTGAGGAACTGTCACAGATTGAAGTGTCACTAGAGGAAGTTTTGGAATTAATTGATAAACTCAACATTAACAAGTCACCGGGACCAGATGGCATTCACCCAAGAGTTCTGAAAGAACTCAAATGTGAAGTCGCGGAACTGTTAACTAAGATTTGTAACCTGTCCCTTAAAATGGCTTCGGTACCCAAAGACTGGAAGTCGGCTAATGTAACGCCAATATTTAAAAAGGGCCCTAGAGGGGATCCCAGCAATTACAGACCGGTAAGTCTAACGTCGGTACCGGGCAAATTAGTTGAAACAATAGTTAAGAATAAAATTGTCAGTCACATAGAAAAACATAAACTGTTGAGCAATAGCCAACATGGTTTCTGTAAGGGGAAATCGTGTCTTACTAATCTATTAGAGTTCTTTGAAGGGGTTAACAAACATGTGGACAGGGGGGATCCAGTGGACATAGTGTACTTAGATTTCCAGAAAGCATTTGACAAGGTCCCTCACCAAAGGCTGTTACGTAAGTTAAGTTGTCATGGGATAAAAGGGAAGGTCCTTTCATGGATTGAGAACTGGTTAAAAGACAGGGAACAAAGGGTAGGAGTAAATGGTAAATTCTCAGATTGGAAAAGGGTAGCTAGTGGTGTTCCCCAAGGGTCGGTCCTAGGACCAGTCCTATTCAATTTATTCATAAATGATCTGGAGAAAGGGGTAAATAGTGAGGTAGCTAAGTTTGCAGACGATACTAAACTACTCAAGATAGTCAAGACCAAAGCAGATTGTGAAGAACTTCAAAAAGATCTCACAAAACTAAGTGATTGGGCATCCAAATGGCAAATGAAATTTAATGTGGATAAGTGTAAAGTAATGCACATTGGAAAAAATAACCCCAACTATACCTATAATATGATGGGGGCTAATTTGGCTACAACGAGTCAAGAAAAAGATCTTGGAGTCATTGTGGATAGTTCTCTGAAGATGTCCGTACAGTGTGCTGAGGCGGTCAAAAAAGCAAACAGGATGTTAGGGATCATTAAAAAGGGGATAGAAAATAAGACTGCAAATGTATTATTGCCCTTATATAAATCCATGGTACGCCCACATCTCGAATACTGTGTACAGATGTGGTCTCCTCATCTCAAAAAAGATATTCTAGCACTAGAAAAGGTTCAGAAAAGGGCAACTAAAATGATTAGGGGTTTGGAGAGTGCCTCGTATGAGGAACGATTGAAAAGGCTGGGCCTCTTCAGCTTGGAAAAGAGGAGACTGAGGGGGGACATGATAGAAGTATATAAAATTATGACTGATGTGGAAAAAGTGGACAAGGAAAAGTTGTTTAAATACTCCCATAATACAAGAACCAGGGGTCACCAAATGAAACTGATAGGTAGCAGGTTCAAAACAAATAAAAGGAAGTTCTTCTTCACACAACGCACAGTCAACTTGTGGAACTCCTTACCTGAGGAGGTTGTGAAGGCTGGGACTATAACAATATTTAAAAGGGAACTGGATAAGTTCATGGTGGCTAAGTCCATAAATGGCTATTAGCCAGAAAGGGGTTAAGAATGGTGTCCCTAGCCTCTGTTTATCAGAGGATGGAGACGGATGGCAGGAGAGTGATCACTTGATCATTGCCTGTTAGGTTCACTCCCTCTGGGGCACCTGGGCACTGGCCACTGTCGGTAGACAGATACTGGGCTAGATGGACCTCTGGTCTGACCCAGTACGGCCTTTCTTATGTTCTTATGTTCTTATCCTAGAGTTCAAAGGTAAGTGCTGATGGGACTGATTAGCTGCGTGTTCCCTTCTCCTTTGCATGAGGTGATTCTTTCTGCACCCTGACCTCTTGAGCTGGCAGTACTCCTTCTTCACTTCCCATCATGTCCTCCCTCATCTGAAATTATGCCCTTGAACCCAAAGAATCTCAAAGTCTCTCTTCCCCCTCTAAAGTGGCAAACAAGAAAAGGTGATTCAGCGTAAAACACACTGATTGCATCCAATGCTTCCTGTGAATTTGTCTCTGGTATCAGTTTAGTTAAATTCCCTAAATTCAGTTCCTTCCCTTTTCTTTAAGGTCTAATCCAGAGGTCCCCAGAGGTTTTATGCCACTCTTCTGCCTTACCCCATCCTCACTTTCTCTTCCTCTGCCGGAGCTGGGACCTGGAGAGCGTCAACAGTTAGGGCTGAGGCTGGAGCCACAGCTGGGGCTGGAAGCAGGGTCTGAATCTGAACCATTATTGGGGCTGGTGGCTGTGGCTAGGACCAGGTATGGAGCCATGAGTGAGGCCAGGTGTGGAGCTGTGGCCAGACCAGGACCCAAGGGCTGAGGCAGGGGTCACAGCTGGATGTGAAGCTACGGCCTGGAGTGGAGCTCCTACTGTGGGCGGGCCAGAGCAGGGCTGGATGGTGTTCCTTTCCTATCCGTGTGGGCTGGCCCAGGCCCTGCTGTGACCCTCCAAATGTTCCTCTGTTCCGCCCCTCGGAGGGCCCACCCACAGCTTGGGGACCACTGGTCTAATCCAGAACCCATTAGGGTCAATGGGAGCCTTTCCACAGACCTCAGCGGGCTTAGATCACGCCCTCTGTTCTCATCAGCTTCCTGGCAAGAACAAACAACAGCAACACCATAATGTCAATTTTCTCTGCTAGTCGAGCCTTTCAGTAATTCCTCTGCCTCCTTTGTTCAAATCCTTCCTTTATTGCGATGCACACAAGAAAATACCAAGCAGTAGTTGCTAGTTTGAAGGCAGAAGAAGAGTAAATTACTGGGATAAAAAAAGGCAAACATTTGCACAGTTCCTTTCATGGGAAGATTATTTTCTTCCTATCCCTTGTTGTTGTTTTATCTCTAACTATTTTGGATAGGGATTGTACAATCCAGTATTTATACAGTCACATTCTGAGCACAGCTGGAGTATTAAAAGTAATAGAATGCTGCCTGAAAGTTGTTTTATTTTGGATCTGCTTCTCGGGACTTTGGCAGACTTTTTGTTCTGTGTTTTTTCAGTGCCATACACAATGGCATCCTGGTCTACAACTGGAGTCCTGAGATACTGTTGGCATAAAAATAATAAAATTCTCATTTCAATCAACTTTTTTATGAGAAATCATCACAGAGATATAGAATCATAGAAGGTTAGGCTTAGAAGGAATCTCAGGAGGAATCTAGTCCAGCCTCCTGCTCAAAGCAGGATCAGCCCCAAGTAAATTATCCCAATCAGGGATTTATCAAGCCAAACCTTAAAACATTCTAACAATGGAGATTCCACGACCTCCTTAGATAACCGAATCCTGTACTTCCTCATCTCTCTACTTGGAAAAAGTTTTTTGTAACATCAAGCCTAGACCTCACATATTGCAACTTAACACCGCTGCTTGTTCTTTCATTTGCCACCACTGAGAACAGCTTTGCTCCCTACTTTTTGGGAACTCCCTTCAGGTACTGAAAGCTTAGTCTCAAATCTTTTAGATTTTTCTCTTCTGCAGACTAAACAAGACCAATTCCCACCGCCTTTCCTAATAAGTCAAGCACCCCAGGCTCCTAATCATTTTTTGTTTGCCCTCTGCTTGACCTCTCTCCAGTTTATCCACATATTTCCTGTAGTGGGGCGACCAAAACTGGAGACAGTTCTATGGCCTCATCAGTGCCAAACAGAGGGGAATAATCACTTCCCTCGATCTGCTGGCCATGCTCTCACTAATGCAGCCCGAGGAGCCACTAGCCTTCTTGGCAATAAGGGCAAACCGGTGACTTTTCTCCAGCTTCTTGTCCACTGCAACCCCCAGGTCATTTTCAGCAGATCTCTTGCCCAGCCAGTCGGTCCCCAGTCTGTTGCAGTGCCTGGGATTCTTCCATCCCAAGGGCAGGACTCTGCATTTGTCCTTGTTGAATCTCATCAGATTAATTTTGGCCAAATCTTCCAATTTGTCTAGTTCCCTCTATCTGCCAACTCTACACTCCAGTATCTCGACCACTCCCCCAAGCTTAGTGTCATCTGCAAACTTGATGAGGGTTCAATCCACCCCATCCTCCAGATCATTAATGAATATATTGAACAAAACAGGCCCCAGGACTGACCCCTGGGGCACTCCACTTGATACTGGCTGCCAGTTAGACATCAAGCCATTGATTACTACCTGTTCAGCCTGATGATCAAGCCAGATTTCTCTTCCCCAATCACCGATTCTTTCAACCCATACTTCTTTAACTTGCTGTTAAGAATACGGTGGGAGGTGGTATCAAAAGCTTTGCAGAAGTCTAGGTATGTCACACTCACTACTTTCCCCACATCCACAGAGCCAGTCATCTCATCATAGAAGGCAATCAGATTGGTGAGGCATAACTTGTCCTTGGTGAATCCACATTGACTGTTCCTGATCACCTTCCTTTCCTCCAAGTGCTTCAAAATGGATTCTTTAAGAACCTGCAGCATGGGATTGAGTTGAGGCAGAATGGGTCTCTAGTTCCCTAGATCATCCTCCTGGGAATAATTGGTTGAACATTTTTAAAGATGGTGTACTGTGTGAACCCCTTCCCAGGTGCAGATGGGAAAGATTGTGAAATGGAACCCCACAATTGGATTTTCAGTGTCTGAACATTTAGTTGTGTCCTGCAGATTTCCTTGGTTGTTTGGAGTAGCTTCTTATTCCCTCCCCATCCAGAGAGGCCTGTGGTCTCGGACAGGAAGGAAGAGTTGCTGCTAGAGATGCCTGGAGGGTAACAATTCTGTACCATGACAATTTCTGAGGTTCTAAAAATTGGTTTTGCTTCACATTGAAATGAAACCAAAACCTTTCAAAAGCTTTATGCAGAAATGGATTTTTAATGGTATTTCTATTATTTAGTCAGAACAGCATGCCTAGAATCATAGAATCATAGGGTTGGAAGGGACCTCACGAGGTCATCTAGTCCAACCCCCTGCTAAAAAGCAGGACCACTCCCCCTAAATTACCCCAGCCAGGGTTTTGTCTAACCAGGCCTTAAAAATCGCCAAAGACGGAGAGTCTACCACCTCGCTAGGTAGCCCATTCCAATGAGTCATCACCCTCCTAGTGAGAAAGTTTTTCCTAATATCCAACCTTGACCTCCCCAGCTGTAATTTGAAACCATGCATGCATGCATGGCATGGGATGGTGGGAGGGTATTGGCCTGAAGCAAGGGAAGGTGCCATTTATGTCCCCAGTCAGCCTAACCACCCAGCTGTAGAATATGGGGGGTTGTCTCTGACGCAACAACTTCACTAAAACCAATATGCCTCTGCAAGACATTTCTGCTTCAACAGGAAGGATATTTTTGGCAAAATGCTAGTTAGACAGAAATATTCCAACCAGCTCTAGCTGCTGACATACGCCTGGAAGGAGCTCTGCATGTCACGTAGGCCCACCTACCACACCCATGGGACTCCACAATGAGCTGGGCCATCCAGAGTCGGCAACATCTGGATTGAGTAAAGTTGCTCTCCTTCCAAAGAAAGTGCAATGCACTCTTTGGATTGCAAGCTGGGCTCCAGTGCAGTGCACTTTCCACATTAGCTTTATTTTGTATTAATAAATATGTATGTTCCTTTCTCTGTGTGCCTATCCATCATCCATTTCCAATGAGTGCTGTATTTTCTTTCTTTCACTGTTAACCATTGATTCTTTGTTTCCTTCATATGGGCAAAGTCACTTTGAATTTTTTAAATTACACACAAGATTTTACAAGACATTCTGTATTTATACTCCCAGAGGTTGCTCTCATTTTCAGTCACTTTCAGTTTTAGCCTGAAGTTGAAGTAGCCATCGACAATTCCCCTTTCTTCTTTACAAGACTGGAGGTCTGTATTTCATTTGTTCTCATTTATCATATTGCACACTCCACACACTTACCTTTGACTGTTTACCCACACTTTGATTTTTGATCATGCTTTGACCATTTTAAGTTAATTCATATTGACTTCTCCTCCTACTCCTTCCTAGCAAACTTCTTTTAGACTTGCCGTTTGTCAGTATGGATTTGATCAACTGTGCCATGTACTAGTATTCCTGTGTGTCCAATCAGGTTGAATGGGATTGTTGGTTGGTTGGTTGGTTGTTTCTTTTTCCTCTTACTATCCTCCAATGTTCCAGTTTTGACATGAATATTTCTAATTATTCTTAGGGAGCCGTCCAACTCAGATCTTGAACACAGAAGTTAAATGGTCTTCTCAGGTGAGGCTTTGTGGCCTACATTTTGCAGGAGGTCAGACTAGATGATCATAATGGTCCCTTCTGACCTTAGAGTCTATAAGTAAAATAATCCTGGTTATTAACAGAGAAGATCTGTATTAATAAACTACTGTATGTTTTTATAATTTTTCTTCTCTGGAATCTAAACTTCCGGCGGATCTGATAACCCAGTGATTCTCAACCACTGTGTTGGGACACATTAGTGTGTTATGACACAGTGGTAAATGTGTCACAGAGAGCCGGGTGGTGTGTCCTGTAGGGTCACGATACGCCGCCAAGTTTGTTGCGACCCACAAAAGGTTGAGAACCACTGTGAGAAGCTATTAAACTTCTTCAGGAGCCCCATGAGTTTTGTGGCAGCTAAAACTGGCTTTTGCCCTGAGGCTCTAACACCTCTAGATAATCAAACCAAATTCAGATGTAGTGAAAATGGGTGCAACTCCATTGATTTCTATGCTCTTGAATACTCTTCAAACAGGTCTGGCTTCGGACTCTACATACCAGTCTTGCTCAGGTGCATCTTTAAGTGGTAAATAAGCAATAACAGTAGATGTACTGGTTGCCTATCAATCAGCTACATTCAGCGCATCTGGTGCATAGTGTGGGACAGAGTGGAATGGACAGACAGCCATGAGCATCCAGCCCAACCCCTTCATTTCCCCCATCTTATTTTAAAGACTCCATCTAGTTTCAGTAATACCAGCTGTACTATAAGTCTTCTCAGATATGTTTATCTTCAAATTCTCTTGTTTATTGCATAGGTACCTAAAATTAGTGAATAAATAATTAAACATGTTCTTCTTACATGCCACATAATTAATAGCTAGGAGTTGTGAAACAAACAAAAGGAAATATTTCTTCACCTAATGCACAATCAACCTGTGGAACTCCTTGCTACAGGATGCTATGAAGGCCAAGACTATAACACGGTTTCAAAAAAGGAAAACTAAATAAGTTCATGGTGGATAGGTGCATCAGTAGCTATTAGCCTGGATGGGCAGGGATGCAAAACCATGCTGTGAAGTGTCAGTTTGCCAGAAGCTGGCAGTTGACAACGAAGAATGGATCATTTCATTCCCTCTGAAGCACCTGGCAATGGCCATTGGCAGAACACAAGATGCTGGGCTAGATGGAGCATTGTTCTGACCCAGTATGGCCGTTCTTATGTTCACATAGTGCTTGGATTTGTCAAATGCATTAGGACGTGGGTCTGGTTTTCATATTTGGGGTCTGTTCCATGACTGCCCTGTTAGCACCTTCCCTCTTCCTGGTTACTTTAAAGTCCTCCCGGCTATCTTAGATAAACTATCAACCAGGAAATTGGCACTTCTCCCTTCTACTGAGATGGACACCATGAAAAGTATTCAGCTTCCCGCTCCCCATAGCGGTACCCCGATGTTCCACAGAACCTTTCCTGCTACAGCACCTACACAGCAGGCAACCATTCACCAGCAGTATCTTTTGAAGAATTAGAACCAGCATTCAAAAACAAAGTGCCCTTTCAAGAATTGGAGGTTTCTCTCAGCTGCTATTTGCACATTTCTGCGTGATGACTTGATAACCCTTCAGCACAAAAATGGGCATATTTTCCCTGTTTCTCTTGTAGTTAGATTTAAATTGAGGAAGCCTCCTTTTTAAAATAGGCTTGAATGGTGCAACCATTTCCATAATGTCAGGTGGTTTGGGGTGTTTGCTTAACACCCTTCCATTCTCAGATGTTTGCTTCCATGAGGGTGATCTGGATTAGCCTGGAAACCCAAACCACATAATAGGCTGGTACACTTCAAGGTTGATCAGAATGGAAATCTCTGCTTCAGCTATAACTGAGCCGGTCTCTTAAAGGTTACTCAGCAAATACAGCCAATAAAAGCCAAGGTTTGAAGCCTGCTGCGCCACAAAACGAAGATTTAACTTCTACTCCAGCAGTGCACAGCAACAGTATTACTGACAGTGAATGCTGGATTTACACTTCCAGGAAGAACTTTGTATGCCGAATATTGTCTCCCCAACAGAGAGGGAAGCCATAAATAGATGAGGCAGCACATTGGCCCTGGCAGTAATATATGGATGCACTCCTTCAGGGAGTGCTTGAGATTAACAGGTTTAGTTAATGGGACTCTACAGCTGAAGTCCCAAGTAGAAAGAAACAGTAAGGTTGGAGAAGGAAGAGTATTGTCCTGGTATTTTAAAAACAGTCTCTAAAAATAGAGAGGATAGAATGAATGTCTGTGGCCCGCTGGCCAGGTTTGGTGGAACTACCCTTTGGCACCCACAGGTGCAATTCTTGGCACTTTTAAAGTACTTCTCTGTGCCCCTGTGTGGGCTCGGTCGGCGTTGAAATGGCACCAATTTTTCCTACTATGAATTCCTGTCTTGAAAAGGTAGAGTAGGTTTGAAACAGTTCTGTTGCTGCATATCGTGAGCCCAGCAATGTATAAGCACAGAAGCTGGTGTCACATGCTCACACTCGTCCTGTAGTAGGCGACTTACCTACAAGGGAGAAGTATTTATAATGACTGAGTGAAAGGCCTCATGAGCGGAGGAAAAAGAATCTAAAAGGTATTGTTCCAAGGGGTTCGTGGAACTCACCTTGAAAATGAAATCTGTTTGTATTGAGTTTATGCACTTCTTTTGTCTGAAAGGCGGGCTGGAGTGTCTTCTTCAGTACCCCCAGGACTGATCATCGCTGAACTTAAAAATGGACGTAGTTCTTCAGTAAACAAGAGAGGGTGTAAAAGTTTCTGTTCTCCAGACAGTGCAGAAGGGGTGAGGCAGCCACACCAGCACATGCCATTCAAATACTATCGATGAGTCCAACGTATGCTCAGTTGTCTTTCTATGTGTTAACCTTCTACTGCTTTTAATATGACTCTTATACCCTTATCTAGTCCAGACATCAGAGCCGTGCAATTGCCTTGGGAGAGAGTTCACAACTACACAGAACTGGGTCAGGAGGCCCATGCAATAATCCCTCTTGTAACATGTGGGATTGCTGCATTCGTTTAATTGCTCAGATTTATTTCGACAGATTAGATTATTCCTAAAGCTGCTGGAACAACCTAACTTTTCTTGGATGCTGCTGTCTGTAGGGAAAATGGACTTTTACAGGTCCCAAGCGTGGTCTAGTTCTCTGAGCTGGTCAAAGGAAATGTGATTTGGGACGTGTAGGTTTCTGCTTCCAAGCACCAGCTGATGGCAAATACTGAGCTAGACCATGCTTAGCTTCCGTCTCTTTCTTCAAGGCTCTGTTTATCATCTTCACAAACCATAAAGAAAACACTTGCCCAAGTAAGGTGCATAGCCATCTGCTGAAGGGTTCAGACTGAGTCCTCTGGCTGCTGGTAGCTACCAAGAAGAGCCTCCCCCAACCCTGGCTGGGATTTCATGGGGCCCACCTGCCTGCAGCTGCCAAATCTGCAGTTCTGTCTGCCTTTCTCCCAGGTCAGCCTCATGGAGCTGGTCCCTCCTCTGTATTGTCCAGCCATGAACACGGCCAGTCATGAGGTGCTGGTCAGCTGAGCCCCAGCACCTGCCTGTCATTAGAGAAGCAGATCACCCTGTCACACACCCTGCTCCCCCAGAGAGGTACTGAGACACAGTCTTTGTGCACCAACACTCCTCTCCAGCAAGGAAATAAGTCTGCGTTCCTCCTGGTGGCTCCAGATGGGTGTCAAACCATAAACGCATTCGCTCTAGGGGTGGGCACTGACTGCCAACTCAGGCCCCAAGTCCCCAGGCACTGCTCACATTTCACCCAAACCCCAGGAGGAGATGGCTGCTGCGGCTCAATCTCACAAAGACCCCCACCTAAAAGGTCCTGACTGGGCGACACATCCAACTGCACTGATTGGCTGGGAGGTGCTACTTAAGCCCGAAAGAGAGACAGGAAGTTGTTTGAGCAGCCAGGTGAATGCCTGGGTGCTGTTGTATGGGCCCTCCCCACTCGTCTGTCTCCAGATTCCTCTCTCCCAGTTCCTGATTCCTGCCCTCTTCACGTTAAACCCTTCATCTGCTCCCAGTCCCTGCTTTCCTGCCTTGCCCCAAGTCCCTGCTCCTACACCCTATTCTTGGTGCTAATTCCGGCTTGGCCCCTTGGCCAGGCACCTGATTGACTCCAGCTCTGGTTCCAGGTTTCTGATTCGAGCCAGTAGGCCTGAGTGCTCATTCCCCAGTCCTTACAGGTCCCATCCTGTCAGCGTGGGGATTGTGTCCCACACAGCAGCCACTGCACAGGCCGGTTTGGTGCTGAGCCTGAAGGGTGCAGCCAGTAAATAGTAGTTCAAGGCCTCAATGGCTCACTTTCTCGCCAGGCACTCTTTTTCTATCACCATATGGTTTTGTTCACAGGGCGGGGACTTTCTGCTCAGCTATGTCATGGGGCCCATGCTCAGACATCTGAGAGAGAACAGCCCCTAGTCCCTGTTTGGTGGGCATGCTCAGGGACAGATCGAGGCCCGGGGATGCCAACCCTTGTGCCCCTCATGCTGGGGAGCGGGGTCAGGGGCCTTGGGGCCAGGGCTGCTTATGGAGGGGGTGTGGGAGGGTCCTGCTGCCATGGAGGAGGGGCCATGGGCTGGCACGGCTGCAGGGGAGGCTGCAGGGGGGAGGACCTTGCAGGCTGGGGCTGCTGGAGGCTGGGGGTGGGGGACAGACCAGGGGACACGGTACTCCTGCCCTGCCCCCAGGTTGGCTGGTGAACTGACCTGGGGGCTGGGTAGGCAGGCTGAGCGGCAGCAGGTCGCCACTCAGGTTGGCTGGACCAGATTTTTAGGGGGGCCTGGGGCCCCTGCCTGCATCCAGCCCTGGCCATGTTCTGCAGGATGAAGTCCCTAGGCAGGTCTGGGCTGAGGAGTATTGCTACTGCAAAGATTCGCTTTATTGCCCCAATGCGGGGCGAGCTGCAAGGGTTGTTCTGCCTGGAGGAGGAGAATCTGAGAAGGGAAACTTACTGCAGGATAGGACGGTGAGCAGGAAGAAGGTGGCTCCACTCAGAGACTGAGGGTAACAGAGGCTGTCCAGTGGAGGAGGAGATAATTGTGGGACTTACCGCTCCCAGAGCCACTGTGGGTGTCAGCGAAGTAACACACTCCAGGAGGAGGGGCAGGAGGGAAGTCTCTGAAGGGGTAGTGGATTTTGAGAGACTGAGCTGACACATCCAGGGCATTCTGAGACTGATCTCATTCCCACTTGGTAGAAGAGAGGGTAGATGATGGACAGTGGGATCGGAGGGGGTTGGGGGAATCGAGGCATCACTGCCTGCCTCCCCTCCTCTGCACACAAGGGATCCAAGACACCTGCTGTGCTGCCTTGTTGTTCATTAACAGGGCTGTGACTGACGAGAAACGGTCAATCACGGAGAGTGTCCTTTCAGCCCCAGAAAAGATTTCACTGGCACCTTGGTAGTGGGGGCTGGAGATTCTGCCAGGGCCATGGCCTTGTCTGTCAGTAGCTGGATTCTTCCATTCCCCAGGACATTTCCCAGGTGTTTTGTTTCTGCAGAGCCAGGCTGACATTTAGCGTTGTTGGCAGTGAAGACAGCTTCCCTGAGGGACTGGAGGACCACTCCAATCCGCTGGGGATGCTCTGCCAAAGTGCTCATATAAGCTGCTCCATCATACAGGTAGGCCACAGCGTGTGCACATTGGGGTGGGAATATCTTATCCGCTAGTCCTTCAAATATTGCTGGAGACCCACGGGGACCATGCAGAAGGCTTAGCATTGATCAAGGCCAGAAGATTTGGCAAATGCGGTAAGGTTCCTGCACTCCAGGGCTAACAGGATTTTCCAATATCTTTTAGTAAGGTCTGACATTGTTAAATACTGGGCCTTTCCCAGTCATCCAGGTTTTCATTAATCTGAGGCCTGGGGTATGTGTCAAATTTAGATACTGTATTTACTTTGTAGAAGGCAATACAAAACCAAATTCTGGGGTCTGATTTTGGGACTGGCGTAATTGACAGCCCCATTCACTGCAGGATTCTTCAGTTATTCCCTGATGGAGCATGCTCTGTAGTTTTCTAACAGTTTCCGTTAACTGCTCAGGTACCTGGAATGACCCTTCCAGACAGAACTCTAGGTTTAAGATGAATGTGGTGTTCAATCAAATAGATTCATTCAAAAACCTCTGGGAAGTCCCTAACCAGCACTCTGGCTTTCCCATGTAGTGCCTGGGATATATTTCCTTCAAGGGTTTCTCTACAGGTGGCTCTGGGACCTTCCTTGGGGTTTTAAGTCTTATTCTTATATTGGGGTGAATAAAGAAAGCCTCTTGGAATTCAGGCTTTCCATGATTTTAACAAGTTATCATGATATATCATGGACACTTTGTCACTGGCAATTCATCTCTGGCATTCTGATTAGGCTTGGCCCAGTTGTTAACCCCTTGGGAAAGCGCAAATATATCCCTCAGCTGATTGAGGTTTCATCTAAAGGGAATCTTGTGACTTGCATCCATTCTTTCATGGACTCCGTTGCAGTGAAGTTTGTCTCCTTTGGTTTTTCTGGGGGCTCACAATATAATTTTGCTTCCAGAAAAAAATGTCCATGATGTGGATTGTCTATTACAGACCTAATTTGGTGTCAACAGACCAACCAGTGGGATCCAAGGAGTGAGATCTGATAGAACTGTTCTAAAATTATCAGCCCCTACTTCATTTGCATCTTTCTTGATCTTTCTGTTGCCCTTTACACAGTCAATCATGACTCCTTGCTCCACAAACTATTATCCTTAGGCTCCCACAGCTCCTTCCTCTTGTGCGTCTCTTGCTACCAGTCTAAGTCGTTCTCTAAAGAAGTCGTGGAGAGTCTCTTCCACTTCCCGTCTCCCACTGTGCAAGGGGTTTCCTGCTATCCCTGTCTTCCCCTTGCCCCTCACGCTCTCTCCTCAGAGGCATCTGCATCCAGTCCTGGTTCCCAGCCTGTCTCCTCCTCATTGTCATTGTCATTCGCATTTCTTATTCCATAGCATTCCTGACCTTTTCTTTCTAAACACACAGATAAAACATTTGCCCAAGTCTACATTACTCATACCCTGTCTTGATAATTGCAACTTATTCCTCTCCTTTTTCCTTAACATCTGCATCACCTCCCCCCCCCCCCCCGGCCATTCAAACACTGTTGTCCAGATCATTTCCCTTGTCTGCCCCTCTGACCATGGCTCCTTCCCCTAGTACTCCTCTGCTGGGTTCAACAATCTATTTAAGCAAATATGATAAAATGACTTTTTTTTTATAGAACCTTCTAAAATATTTGCAAACAATGTTGGCCCAGCTCTAGCTTTTTGTCTCTCTGATGTATTTTTAGCAAGCCATACAGCTGGTGAGCCACATGTTTCTTCTCTATCATCTGTCATGAAACCAAATTTTCAGCAATCCTTCCTTCATTTGTCTGCAAAATTTATATTCCCATCTTGTTTGATTGCTTGGAATCCACATTTACATGAACAAAGCAGGCAACGTACTCTTTTGCACATGGGAACTCACTAAGTATTTTTGGTTGGTCCATTAGAGGATAGCAGCCTATTGCAGTTGCCTGATTATGTAGTTCCTCCTTTAGCTCAAGTGGTAGAGGACACTGCTTTAAGTGTTAGAGGACACCGCTTTCGAGGGAGTCATTACACTTGTACCTAAAACCTTGGAGGTGACCAGCAACGCCAATTTTGTGTTGGTTAAGTTTATTATAGTGACATGTAAGATGACCCCAGCTGATTGACAAGGAGGAGGAGCATTTAGCAAAGAAAAGAAAATGGAATGGGTGAGCTGTGTGCCCTGAATAGCAGCAGCAGAGAAGGTAGCGTCAACAAAAAAATATTTCTCAAGTACTGGAAGTGGAAAAGGCAGTCTCTTCGCAGTTGTCAGAGAGATTCTGCTTTTGCTGGCTCCTTCTAATCCCCAGAGATCTGGGAGGGAGCAGTCCATGGCGCCTCTGCCACAGCCATTCTTTCTATTGATTTAGCTTTTGTTGAGTTAATGCAAGCTGCCTAATTGAACAAGCAGATTCATTTTTGAGGCAATAGCCACATGTGACATTGCTTGAGGAGGGCAATCAATGCAGTTTGTCATTTGGGGCAAGGTTCACAATAGCTATTGATCATCATTGGATCAGACCTACTTTTTATTTACTGTTAAATACTTCAATAAGTAGTGTCCCTGCTTTCAGAGTCCAGTTGGCTCAGTCAGCCTGCTTAGAAATTCTTTCCAACTTTCAAGTCTATATTGGTTGGTCTTCTTATTAATATAATCAGTAGAGCTATTTCGGAACAAAAATCTCCATCTAGGTAATCCCAATTAAAAGAAAAAATCCAAGTCTGAACAGAAGGCTAATATTTCTCATGATGTGGGAAATCCCCAAAATGTGTATATGGGACCTCCAAATAGTTTTAGTTTGATAATGTTATAATATTTCATAGCATTTATATTGTATTAAAATATTAAACAAATTATATATATAGAATGGTTAAAAAAATTAATATAATGTAGAAGTGGAAGAAAGATTGGTCAAAACAGTAAAGTTAAAATAAGTGTTTTTACTTTATCAAAATGAAAGGAGATACTCAAAACAATTCATTTAGACTTTTTTCCTTCAAAATTTTCTCAAAATATGAGCTTCCCAAAATTATTTTGATGAAACTGCAATTTTTGATGGAAAAGTTTTGTCATTTTTGGACCAGCTTTAACCAGCACCAATATTTGCTAAGCATCCACAGAGAGCGTAATGCTCCACAAATCAAATGAAGACTTGTTTCCAGTGCGGAGGAGCAGACACTGACACTCCCCTAGAAAAATCAGATATAACAGAGGCAGATTCTATTTAAAGATCTCTTTTGTGGTGTGTGCGTGGGGAACTATTTTCAAATATGTGGACTTCATGGAAATAATAAGTTTGGAGAAAGAAAAAAGTGACCTACGTGCATTATTTTCTCTTTAATTACACATCCATTTGCTACTCACATCTCAGTTGGCTCTGAAGAGGTAGGAAGATGCACACATGAGTCTGATGTCCATAGCCAGCTTCTGTTGTGAATGTTGCAATAGCCTGGATTTTCTTGTTGCTCTATTGATGCCCTCATATGCACCGATGGAGAATTTTGCTTTCTAGTCACTTCCCTTGGGCCTGGTGTTTAATTTTTGAGCTCATTGAACAAAAAGATATTGAAGACTTTCAAAATTCCTGGTGGTAATGGGCGGGGGGAAGGTGGGAAAGAAGTGGTTAGACCTCAGTAACATCTTGTTATCAATTGTTTGGGGCAAGCCATGCCTAGCACTTGGAGGTGTGAAATCAGGGCGATGTCCCGCACCAGGGGTCAACCTGTGGCTCTAGAAATGTGAACCTCTGGAAATATGACACTTTGGCTGCCTTCCTGAAGCTCTGGGGCTCTGCCCTCTCTCCCCCCACCACTGGGGGACGCTGCAGCAGGCGCCATGGCCCAGCTCTCCCCACCAAGAGGCTACACCCATTGTGACTCACAAAAGGCGTGGTTATTGAAGGATTTTTTTTACTTTTTGTGTTGCTGTCCCCTGTCCCACACCTACATGCTTTTCTCTTGTCTTGTATATGTGAACACAATTATGTAAATAGAAGGAGTTGGGGGTTTAGACTATGGAAGCAGAATTGCAAATTTGGCCATCAGTATTGAAGCCTTGGCACTTATTCCCCAAAGCTTTGTTAAAGTCTGGAAGCGAAGATGTGATAATGACATGCTAATAGTACTGTGAGGGTGAAAAACCAGGAAAGTGCAAGAAGACCATTACAGGTGTTAGTTTTTCCTGAGATGAAAAGGAAATAGAGAGGGATGAGAGATCTCTGGCTGGTGAAGTCTGAAATCATTCATTAGGTGGTTATTTTTAATAAAAAAGACAGACACTCTTTCCAACCTTAGTGAGGGTTACATCGGGAGAAGGTCTTGTACCCGGGATTTTCAAAGAAGAAGGAAGCCTTGCTGAAAACATAATTCTGGCATTTAACATACTTTTTCATAGTGAAATATGGATGTGATATCTGAACACACACAAACCAGAAGGGATTTAGGTTAGGCTTTAGATTAAATGCCTGTGAAGGCCCATAGAATCACTGAGAAAGAAAATGAAGATGGAAACCGGCTTGTGAATAGCCACAGCTTTTCTTCTTAACTTCCATACCCCCCCACAACCTAAAAGTTAGACCTCTGACTGAACAGGCAAAGGCCAGCCAACCATATAAGAAACATGAATTTTACCAACATAGTAAATTCTAAGAAGGCAAAATATTGTAGGCAGTACAGGTGTACAGAAGGAAAAAGATGAGAGTTGAAGCTTCCAAACCTACCAATAATTTATATACTCATGAGAGTGAACAGAGAATAGAAAAAGATGATGCTTTTCAAGTCTCTCCTGGAAGAAAAGTTCCAGAGGGAGCCATGTTAGTCTAGATCAGCCAAACAAACAAGGAGTCCTGTGGCACTTTTAAAGACTAACTAATTTATTTACCACATGAGCTTTCGTGGGACAAAATCCCACTTCATCAGACGCTTTCAAGAAGTGGGATTTTCTCCCATGAAAGCTCATGCAATAATTAAATTTGTTAGTCTTTAAAAGTGCCCCAGGACTCCGTGTTTGTCTGGAAGAAAAGGGGTTGCTTCTACCTGACTAGCTGCTCTTCTGAACACATGGGCTGACCACTGACACATTGAAGCAGGATATGCAGGAAAGGAGGGGGACTTTGTCCTAGGAAGCAGTGACTCTGAAAACAATCTGGTAGTTGGAGGGTGGGGTCAGCTGGATATGAGTTCCTAGTGTGACACTGTGGGCAAAAAAAGCCAATGAGATCTTGGATACATAACAGAGCAAATTCAAGTAGAGAGGTTATTTTATCTCTGTATTTGGCACTGCTGAAACTGAGGCAATGCTGTGCCCAATTCTGGTGCCCACAGTTCAAGGATGGTGATAAATTGGAGAGGGTTCAGAGAAGAGCCATGAAAATGATTAAAGGACTACAATACAAGCTGTACAGTGCTAGATTCAAAGAACTCAGTCTCTGTAGTTTAACAAAGGCTATATCTACACTGCAAGCTAAGTTGTGTACACGTGCTTTTCCTAGCTCTCATTATACCCATAACCATCAGGCATGTACTCAGCAAGACTAAGCTATGTCTCCTCAGCCCATACCTGCCAGCACAGCTACACTGCTTTTTATACCAATTCTAGCTCAGTGGTTGCTAACAGAAGTATGTGTGCATGGGCAGGAAAACACACCCCGGCACGTCGATGGGGAGCAAGTATTTCATAATGGGCTCTTCAATGCAGCAGCAAAAAGAAAAAAAGTATAGCGTACATTTTTACAGTGTGGTAATTAACTGATGGAGCAATTTGCCAACGATCACGGGATTACTTTTAAATCAAGTTTGGATGTTTTTTTCTTTTTTCCTAAAAATCTGTTCTAGGAATTATTCTGGCCCTTCTGAAGTTAGAATCGCTGAATGGTGCAAAATGAGCCTTTGTAAAGTTGGAGAATATTTGGTTTGTGTCACAGTCTCTTAAAAAAAAAATCTACGTTCCTTCTTTTAGCTCTGGGAAGACAAGACATGCTCCTGCAGCGTTCCTGATCTGCTGATGTGGTGGGGTGAGAAAAAGGGCGGGAGCTGCTTTGGGACCAAGGTGAGAATTTAAAGGGGAATACTGAGCCAAAAGGAACCTCATGAGGTTCAACAAAGACAAGTGCAAAGTCCTGCACTCAGCATGGAAAAATCCCATGCACTGCTACAGGCTGGGGACTGATTGGCTAAGTAGCAGCGCTGTAGAAAAAGACCTGGGGGTTATGGTGAACAGGAAGATGAATATGAGCCAACAGTGTGCCCTTGTTGCCAAAAAGGCCAATGGCATATTAGGCTGCATCAATAGGAGTATTGCCAGCAGATCGAGGGATGTGATAATTCCCCTCTATTCGACACTGGTCAGGCCGCATCTGGAATACTGTGTCCAGTTTTGGGCTCCCCACTACAGAAAGGATGTGGACATTAGAAAGAGTCCAGCGGAGGGCAACAGAAATGATTAGAGGGCTGGGGCACATGACGTATGAGGAGAGACTGAAGGAACTAGGCTTATTTAGTCTGCAGAAGAGAAGACTGAGGGGAGCTTTGATAGCAACCTTCAACTGCTTGAAGGGGTGCTCCAAAGAGGAGGGAGCTAGGCTGTTCTCAGTGGTGACAGAGGACAGAACAAGGAGCAATGGTTTCAAATTACAGCTGGGGTGGTTGAGGTTGGATATTAGGAAAAGCTTTCTCACTAGGAGGGTGGTGAAGCATTGGAATGAGTTACCTAGGGAGGTGGTGGAATCTCTGTCTTTGGAGATATTTAAGGCCTGGTTAGATAAAACCCTGGCTGGGATGATTTAGTGGGAGTGGTCCTGCTTTTAGCAGGGGGTTGGACTAGATGACCTCATGAGGTCCCTTCCAGCCCTGTGATTCTCTGATTCTAGTTCATGTGCAGGCAGCGAGTGGAGGTGAGCAGATTCACACTCTGAAGCTCTGCACAAGGAGCACTGTGAGTGTCCAGCTGGTGGGCCCGATTATGGATGTTCTACCTAATTTGCTCTGAGGAAAAGACTCTAGATATTGGCAAGGTTGGAGACAATGTCTTTGGTTTGTGTTTACAAGCCTATGCTTTTCTCCCTAGCAGGGGATGACCAGGAGGAAGTGATCCAGTGAGGCAGTCAGATGACATTCCAGTGCATGGGATTGAGCCATCTGCCTAGCATAGGCCATTGGATCCAAGCCCAAGACGAGAAGGTTGGCCTGGGATCCCTGACCTGCTCTCTGGTGGGTGTGGATGTAGAAAGTCCATCCCTGATGCCAGTCACTCAGGTCTAGGGAGACCCTGTATGCCATTAAGAATTCTGATTCTTGGATTTTGGCTGATTGACGCCCGAAGCCCCTTTCTGGGAAGCAGATTAGCCCATTCTTGAACTGTCTTCATACACCCAAAGGGGCGGGCCCAGTTTGTCGCCCTGCTGAAGGGCCAAGACACAGAATGGGACAGACCGCCGCAGGTCTAGTGTAGCTATCAACAGAGCGGCTAGACAGAAGAGCGCCTCATCCAACTGGAAGGTGATGTCTGTGGGGAATAGGCCTCTTTGTAGCTAGAAACCAAGAAGCGCTGGGAATCTCCTAGCAGAGTCTGTTCTCCCAAGAGATTCAGTCAGCTTCTGTGCAGCAGCCTGTTTCAAAGGGAAGAGGAGTTTCCTGCCAGGTTGGCACCCATGCTGTAGTTTCACTTGCGCCTTGAAGGGGCTCCCCTAGTGGGTAGCAGAGGCCTCAGCTAACGGGAGCTGTAGTCCTTGAGTGCATAGAGTGTCCGTGGGTATTCTTGGAGGCAGAGGGGAATCCCTGGCAATCTGAGCAGTCTGTTGAGGACCATTCTAGCTAGTGTAACTGAGAGTGGGCCTTTAACTCCACTACATTATACTGAACAGTAGCTCAGGCCTGGTCAGAGACCTAGCAGAAAGGTGGCTAACAGACAGCTGCTCCATTTACCTAAACCCTTTAATCCCACCCTGGATGCTACCTGGAAGGACCCAGAGATCAGGCCCTATATGCACCATGGGTTTAAACAAACATCCTGAATCTAGCTACTAAAGAATGCGGGTGGAGGGGAGGGGAGGGAGGGGGAGCTGCTGAGAATCAGATCTTTGGGATTAAATGCCATGTGTGTTCTTTGATGCTGCATGTCCTGGAGTTGTACGATAGATGATTCAGTCTTGATCAGAAAGTTAATCATCATCCAGAGTTCATTGTGGGAGTGTTTTAAACAAGTGAAATAGAAGCTATAGACTGATTGGTCCTGATGAGTGCCCAGCAAACTAAGCACCAAGTTCCAGTCGCTTTAGTCACATTGAGCAACACCATACTCCACACGCAGTTCCACTGACGTGAGACTGCTCACAGGGAAAGTATCCTGGGATCTTGAGGAAACGTGTTTATAAGGGTAAGCAGACTGGATAAAATATAGTGGTGGGAGATTCCAAGATTTTCTACACTTGCATTTAGGCTATTGATAATGTTAGCCCAACTTCTAAAGGATCCCATATTTGATCCTAAGCAGCTGTGATAATGGATTTAAAAAAATAAAAATTCTCATTGCTTTTAGCTTTGTGTATCCTAGCTCTTACTGAGTGACTTATAATGTATGAGTTCCTTAAGCTGTTGGAATTTACAGCACCTGAAGAACTGCCTGGGGTAAACACCTGGCTATGAAAGTGTCAAACTTGACTTCCATTAAACTGAGTAAATTATATATGTACTCCACAGATGCAGAAATACCTAACAGGCATGAAAGGCAGCCATTACTCATACCTTTTTTGCCCTTAGTAATTTGTGTTTGAATTTTTAACATGTAAACATAAGGGTTTTTCTCCTTCCCATATTCCCCTATTTCATGAAATAGAATTCTGATTTATAGGAATGTGCAGAAAATAAAATCACATGGCATCTACAAGTTCAAGATATTATGGTCCAAATTCTGCCTTGACTTTATGCCCTTCATATCTCCATTGAACTTCTTGTTTGCCTCGGGATGACTCAGACAGATGGTATGCTTCTATGAGCCCTAACGAGCAAATGTTATAAATCACTATTTTAATAATTTCATAACACTTTGTATAAGAACTTACTTTTCAAAATATCACATTTTATAGCTAGAAATGTGAAGAAAATACATTTAAAACGTTTTTAAACAAAGAATCATGGTGAACAGCATTTGAATCAAAAGAATACCCTGATAAATTGTGCAACTCAGTCCAAATGCTTCGTGCACATGTACATAGTGTACCTCAGTCTGATGTGATTTTGAGCTTGCCGAAGTATTAAATTGTGGTTTATAATCCAAACACTATCTTAACCTTAGAGCTTTGATGTTGCAGCTATTACTGTGGTATTACTACTTACTGATAACGGCTATAAACAATGTATTCCCAGTTCTGCTCTATGGCTGAGCTGAGCCCTTTATTTAAGATATCATTTTATTTCAACTCTTTGAACTCCATGCAGTTTGCTAAGCAAACACTTCAGCTTACAAAACAGCCAGTCATATTTTGTTCAACAATAGCACTGATTTCTCCCATAAACTGTTCACGCACCATAACCTAGAAATGAAAAGGATATTGCTCATTCTTGTCACTTTCACTGTATCTCTGAGAGGTATGAATTCTGAAACTGGCACTATTCCAGGAGGGGAATTGAGGGGCATCGTTGGAACTGACCACAGCTAGTGAGCCTATTCAATTGTCTCCAAATACCGAGATTCCATTTTCTCGTCTTCTGAAGGTGTAATTTGAAAAACCCCTTCTCCTGTAAATGCAGCAGGATGCTGGAACTACTCATGTGAGTAAAATTATACACATTCTTCAATGCCTGCAATATCAGGGCCAGAGAGAGAAAATACTACTATAGATTTCACATGGCTTCACAGCCTGTGCATGCTATAAACTTTGTCTTGGACATGATATGAGGGCAGACACTGAGCTGATGTCATTTGACATAGCTCCCTTGATTTCAATGGGCCACCACAATTCACACCTGCGGAGCAACTGCCCCAGAGAATCTGGCAGAGTGGTCTCCCGTGATGTTGCACAGATTCAGTAGAATGCAGAATTTAGTCTGGTAAATAATTCTGGAGTCTGGGAGAGCCTTTGAATTGGGTAAAGTACAGGTTTCTTTGTATTGTTTTGACCCAGGGGAAATCCTTTTGCCTGTGATAAACAGCTAATACAGTTAGCATGCTTCTTTGCCCAAGGAGCCCCTCTGAACAAAGACTGAGAGCTGCTACACCGTGCAGAGCTTTCAGCCATGGCAAAAGTGCCCAACTAGCTGTTCAGATGATGGAGAGCTGAGCTGGATTGCACAAGGAAATGGGCCGACTGTGGAGTCTGCATTGTGTGGAAGGGAAAAGAGTGGAGCAGAAAATGGATACATGGAGATGTGGAGCCACAGGAGAGTACACAGGTTGGGATGCTCTGTAGGAGGACTTTGAAAGGCAATGAGAATGGAAAGTCTATCGGTAAAGGATTTTCTCCTTTTTCTGTGGTGATGCAGCAGAAAGATGTCTTCCTCTCAACTTGTTTTTCTGGGCATTCTGCTTGGTATCAAATCTCCATTTTTAAATCCTGCCCTAACATGTTGTCTGGAGACCTGGCCTACTTCTCTTTGAGGAGCACGGCCCACTGCCACCCTTTGCTGTTATAGGTGTCTGTATTTCAATAGTTTAGAGGCCAAGGACTGAGAGCAGGAGCCCATTGTGCTGGGTGCTGCACACACAGCTATCTCTAGCCGGCCGCTGCGCTGAAGAGATTAAATCTACAGAGACGAGGGGCACCCAAAAACTTCTCTGATCACGCTGTCTCCTGACATGTGGCAATTAAGTGACTTGCACAGTGTCACACGGGAAGGCGCCATGTCCCACGTGGTTCCAGAATCCCAGGGAAGTGAGGATTCCTCCTGTCCCTATTCAGGCTGCCTGGCAGGTCCCCTCAGTGTCTGACTGTGCTGTGATGTAACCCTGTCCTGGATTCCAGGGGCTGAGAATTCAGCTTGTATGTGGGACAAGTCCACACATTTCCCTGCCTGTCCTTTTTCCTCTTCGTTACATCAGCTGAGTCCACAGGGTCGGGAGGCCCTGGGAACTGAGTGATTGTTTTTGCCAGACAGACCTTCCAGTCAGGTTCGATCTGCCATAGTCAGTGCATCTGTCACCTTGGATGAGTGAGGTTTCCCTTCTTCCAGAACAATATCACTTTTTCTGTCCTGGGCTTGCTTGACGAATAGAAAATAATTATCTATTGATTCTTGGGCAGTGATGGACTTTAAAGGCCAGGCCATGTGTAGAGCTGGCACATTTCAGTATGTTCTACAGTAGCATACATAGGGACACCAGACTGTAAGGGACCTCCTGGGCCACTGAGTCATTTCATCCCATTTCTACATTACCCAAACTCCATTTTACAATTAGCTAGATTGTTTGCCCCTTCTAGGGCACCCTCCAAAATATTGCTAAGGACTTTGCTCACATATCCTGCCCAGCCAGCACAAGTCTGAGTGGTCTGAGTGATGCTGCTACTCAGCGTGGGAGCTGGCATTGCATTCACTCCGATTCGGTCCAGTTGGGCATGGAATAAACCTATCTCTCATTCCCCGCTTCATTGTGCCCCTAACCCCACTGCTGCTTTTGGAAGTCTGGGCCAATATCTCACGTCTCTGGTGGTGAGAAGCCTCCTTCTAATTCCCACCCCACATTCATTCCTGGCATAGAATGTTGTACGTGTGCCAACATTGTCCGTTAGCTTTGCTACTTACCCCCAGTGTGTGTGTAACTGTGGGTCAGGGCCCCAAAATGGATCAGCACCCTGTTTGAATAGGGTCACCAGGGCTGACATTACACTTTTTGGGGCCCAGGGCCAAAGCCATAGCTCCGGGACTGAAGACCTCAGGGTTTGTCTTCAGCCCTGAGCAGTGGGGATCCAGTTCCACGCCCTTTACCCCAGGCTGATGGCTTCGGCCCCCTGCCCAGACTGCAGGGCTCAGCTCTGGCTTCGGTCCCCATTCCCAGGGTTGTGCAGTGATGTGTGTTGTCAGAAAGGGGTCGTGGCACAATGAAGTTTGAGAACTGCTATGCAAGGCTATGTCTACACTACAAAAAGTTAGGTCGACTTTGTTAAGACGACCTAAAGTCGACCTTATTAGGTTGACTTAACAAAGTGGTTTCCCTGAATGGGGACTTAGTAAGTCGGCCGAACTGTCCTTAGGTCGACCGAATAAAGTGGACTTAAGTGTCCACATGGTGCTTAGGTCGACCGAAGGGTTTGGTTGATCTAACCGGCGGTTCTTATTAAGTCAACCTAACCTTTCATTAAGTCGACTTAAGGAATTTCTTAGGTCGACTTAATGGAAGCTGGGTGTGGACAGGGACTAAGTTAGGTCGACTTAAACCTCCTTAAGTCGACCTAACTTGCCAGTGTAGACATAGCCCAAGATTATACAGGCCAAGCTCATTTAGCCTCGTCTCCTACGATGAGTTCTCCATTCCTTTGCTCATCCTGGTGACCCTTCTCTGCGAATGATTACATGTTTCTGGACAATAAAGAATTATGTTTAAAGCACTGTTAGTGCTTTAATGGACACTCCCAACTGAAAAACCCCAAGGCAGAAGGTGGCAGTGAGAGATCCTGAGTGGAGGATGGCTGCCCTTCCCTGGACTGTCTGGAGCACGTGCAATAATGTGGGCTAGTTAAAGCTAGAAAGGAAAGGGCGGGGTCCTTTGATTTGTAAAACTACTAACTAATGTCATTGGCATCGCCCTCTGCAGTGAAGGAGGGGAAATTCATTGTCTTGCTGACTCCCAGCACTGGTTGGTGTGTTGAATTATCACCATTCGACACTCCTTTCTCTCACAGACAAGGATACCAACCGTTACAAATCTAGCACAATCGTGTAGACGCATATTGGAGAAAATGTTTGAAAATCCAGTTTTTCATATTGTGTTTTAACACAAGCATGTCATACATTCTGTCCCTCCCAAAGTTATGTCCCTCAGCTGGTAGTATCATGTTATCAGGAACTGCAAATATCCCTGGCTGCTCCACAGAGAGTGACACCATTGAAATTCGGATTAAGACTCAAATGACACTTCCTTACTTCCTCTGTTTTGCGATCACTGATTTGCCCATGGTAAGAGACTTCATGGAATTACATGCCTGGGTTAACAGACCAGTTATGTGGTCAGACATCCCGTTGACCGAGAGAGACCACTCACAGTATGTATCAGTTCCTCGTGATTGCCTCATCCCAGCAACCACGTAGAACCGCAGTGCGAGAAATCCAAGACTCTGCTCTTGAATTCTGGATTTTTTCCAAGCTCCTGGAGCCAAAATTGCATCTGGCCACTGCCCAAATCCCACAGTACTCCAGCACAGGGCGCCAACCTTCTATCTGGCATCCCCTCCAAGGGTTCCAGACGGATAGCCGTGTTAGTCTGTATACAGCAAAAAACGAGAGCCCTGTGGCACCTTAAAGATTAACAAATTTCTTTGGGCCTAAGCTCTCGTGGGCCCCAACCCACTTCATCAGATTCATCTGACAAAGTGGGTTGGAGCCCACGAAAGCTTATGCGCAAAGAAATTTGTTAGTCTTTAAGGTGCCGCAGGATTCTTGTTTTCTCCTCCAAGGGTTGGAACCTGCTCTCCAGATGTCTAGCCCCTCTGTGTGCTGCACAGACTCCCCAGTACTTGGACACAGAACTGTACCCCCATCTGGTGATAGTCCAGCTCTCTCATGGGTATGTGTTTGTATGTGAAGCAGTTTGAATGCACAGGATGCTTTGAACAGAATATGACATTTATGCTCTTTTTCACTTAATCACAAAAAAGCAGCTTGAGTACAACTCTCACAGATCCATGAAATACTAACCACGTATCCCTGCCTCAGTTTCCTCACAGTGTCAGGTTATCTCTGGTCTGGGGCCAAGTCCCTTGGGTTCTCCAGGGTCTTTGGGGGATCTGGGTTCAGGAGAGTGGGCCACCCAGCCAAATGAGGTTGCTAAATGCCAGGTGGCCTCTCCCTCATGGGTAGGAGAAAAGGTCCCCACAGCATACCAGCTTCTGCCCTTTTAAAAACTTCAGCCCTCTGTGTCCAGTACCATTTATTTATTTAGGTTAAACCAAATTTTGGCTTTTTATCCTGATTTTTTCCCCTCACTTTTAGCAGAGAGCTACATGTTTTGATTCTTTGGCAATTTTTGCACTATGGCATCCTTTAACATGTATCTTAATGATTTTCCATAATAAATATAGTGCTTGACTGCTCAAACAGGTGCTCAGTCTTCTGTGGGAAGTCATATTACTTTCCCCCCAACCACTCTTTTTCAGCAAAAGAGTTAGCACCAGTATTTTTACGCAGGCGTCCGTAGAGTTAATTTGCATGCGACAACAATTAAACTTTCATTAACTATATACAAGCATAAACTTTAATAACCAAAACTTTACCATAACACAACAGAAAATCATGTAGAAATTAAAGCAAAATGAAGCTTAAATACAGGTTTATGCAAACACTTTCTGTGTATTCAACTTTCATGGCCCTTGAATGTGCTTGGGAGAGGAAAGTGGAAATTTGTTGAAATTCTTTGGTTTCTTTAACGTTTTGCAGCACAACCAGAAATAATATATATTGTTATATTTTAGACATTTTTGCTATATCACATTTAATTGTATTTTAATATTTAATGAAGGTAAAACAAATTTATAAAAACCTAGAAATATGATTTTATTAATCTTACCTTTGCATGAATGCTGAGGGTTTTTCCCCTGCAGTTTTTTTTCTTTCACTAAAAAGCCTTTGACTAATAAAATTTTTATTTTTTTTGCAATTGCATTATTTACTGAGGCAGAAATATATATACATATATTTATAACTGAGGCCTTTTTGAGCTTTGCAAATGAAAATGGATATTTTGATGTTAATAACCCTAACATAACATTAATGAGGTATCGCTGGTATGAAAAAAATAGCAGCACTTTTTGTTACAATTGGGAGGTGGGTATTCACCCCTTAAAAGGCTACGACTGTGGGGGATTAGGGTGGAGAAGCCACTGCTGACAGGACTAGAGCCCATCTGAAGAGGATCAGGCAGGGCTATGATAAAGTTGTGAGTCGATAGCCACTTTCAAGCTATGGAGATGAAAGGAGGAAACGAGGGAAAAGAAGCCTTCGGGTCCTGGCCCTGAGGGAAGGGTGTAAACAGCAGAGGTTGCGAGAAAGCCCTTTAGAGGAAAAGAAGGAGCATTGCAGGAGAAAAGCAACAACATTTAGGTTCTTGGGTTGGAACCCAGAGCAGTGGGTGGATCCAGGTTCCATCACTAGCCCCAGGCTCAGACCAGGCAGTGGAGCAGAAGACTGCCGAGGACAATTATGCAGTGGGACTTTGATACTCCAAAAGGACAAAACCACACCAGGACCTGACCAGAGGGCCAACCCAGGGGGGAGAGAGACCATCCTGAGTTTCAGAAAGAACTAGGAACATTCTTGAACGAGTTGAGGAAGTTGACTTTGGACATGAGGGGAGGTTGTCGCCGGAGCAGCCAGGGGAAGCGCCTTACTGGTGAGTGAACCTCCTTACAGTAATTCAGTATCAAATTCTCAAATTTTGTTGCAAAAAAAATGAAATTAAGCACGTAACACACAACATTGAGCGACATACATGACATGTAGGATAAGTTTAAAATTAAAGATAAATGTTGCCAAAATTTTATTTATAACTAGACAATATAAGAGCTTAAAGTTAAGACAATGCGTTTTAGCAAACAAACAAAGTAATAAAAAGAGTTAAGCATTTAATTAGGTGAGTTATTACCTTTATATTTGAAACTTTTAATCGGAATTGATAAAAATCTCTATTGAGGTGTTCGCCCACTTCGTTGTACTTATGGCAGTTTTTACTACTTAATATTATTTTTGTCGTAAGAATACAACTCTTTTGAACAAAGGAAAACCCGTGTTTCATATCTTAGTCAGAGCCTAAAGTTAGATGCAGAGCCTGCATTTCTATTGCATGGCAAACATAGCTTCAAAAAAGTTGCGTATCTTCAGCTGTTGAATTCCTGAAGGGTTAAAATGATAAATTTACTGGATTTATTTAAAGTACCTTCAACATTTTGCTGCTTTTTTTGAAGTTACACCCTTTCATTCTGTGATGGGGTTTTCTGTAATAACTTCAACATTTAAAACACAGGACAGGAGCAAGGCGAAAATGCTGCAGGAAGTAGGGGGAGACATGAGCCAGGAGAGATTATTTAATTCTCTGAGGTCATTTTAAAGTACAGGCCATAACAGTGAGTTCACAGACTGAGCCGTGGAAAATACAAGAGGGAAGAAAAGGTTATATTTTTAGCTCCCAGAGGGCAATGGGGTTTCATGGAGTAGAGCAGGGGTGGGAAGAAGGACCTCTGGTTGTTATCTCAGCTCTGGGAGGAGAGTGGAAGTTGCTACCTGTTTCCACAAAAGGTGAATTTATTCCTCCAGTACCTGTTGTTTTGTCTGCATGCCAAATGCATGGCAGGGATGCCATCGCTACTGCAGTTAATTATTATTATACTGCATAACTCTTGTGCATTGTAAAGATTTTCAGCCTATGTTTGCCAACCTAGTCCCTCCCCCCCCTTTGCTAGCTGCATATCTCCTTACGATCCCCTACCCTACCCTTTGTTTCTTGTGAACTGTCCATATGGGGTCTTCCTGTTGCTGACAACCTTCCACTTGCTGGTTAATTTTCCACATTGAGCTAGTCCTAGCCTGAAGAACCCTGTCAGCTTTCTCACGTATCGTTCAATGCCCAGCAACTGAGGCAATGCACTGCAGTGCCATTTGGCACCTCACCTTTTCCGCTTTTGTTTCTCTCTGCATTTCCAGAGACACGCTATTGAGAGCAAGTGATGGGCTTGTGTGACCGTTTACAGACGGCAAAGGTGACTCTAAGCCCTCCTCTCTGTCACTCTCACTTGCCATGGCTGTAGGTTTGTTGTGTACTTACAGGGCCCTTTGGCTTGGCTGGCTGCACAAACGCACCTGTGATTAACAAAATCCAGCTTCCTTCTTACGGAGCATGGCCCTCTCCCAGCTGAGGTTTTGGCCACATGGCTCCTGGCTTGACTTGGCAGTCGTTTATTGAATTCTCTTGACTCCACTTTGGTTCACTGTGAAGACAACAGAAGAGACTAAACAACACCATGTCAATCATATTTATTAATATTAATGTGGTGCAAGGAAAAGGTTCTAGATTCAATCAGGCTCCGAGGTGCTGTCCCGTGCAGTGAGGTTACATTCACCTTGTGGAGAACGTGTGCTCTCTGAGTTACACACTTCAGCTGGAGTTAGTTATATGAGGGTTTTACAAATTATACCTCTTTTTACCTGTCACTAAAATCCAACTCATCAGTTTGTACCAGTTCCTCTAACTTGTTGACCTGTCCTTCTTTATCTTTGTCTTTGATACTAGGGATCCAGGTACTGATCTGTGAAGGTGTTTCCCTAGCTTGTATTAAGAGATAGAATAAATGTTACTTGATTTTGAAAAATTCCGATCTGCTTATGCCAAATGTTTACTTCAACAAATGCAAGGAATTATGGGATTCTTAGCATAAGTGAACAGGATTATGGGACAGGCTATTTCGGCTATATCAGTGTTAGAATATTTATGCTTAAGGTTACTGGTGGATTAATGCAAACTAATGTATATGCTGCAGATAATATATCTAATTAATAGGATATCTGGTTATATGCTAGCCAGCATATATTAGACTTTGCCTACACTAGTACTTTTATCAGTCACCAACCTCTGGTGGAACTTAGGGTGTCTCTGAACTGCACTGGGTAAGGGGTTTCTCCCCACCCTAAAACTCCTCAATAGAGGGAGTGGGGGGGGGAGAGGCAGCTGACATATATCTTTTTAGACTGTCCGTTTCCCTCAACCTCCTTTCTCTCTTTCCCTAGCTCCTAAGAGGAACTCATTCTGTGTCACAAATATGTATGCATTACTGAGTGGGTATTTTAATAATCAATACATAAAGAACGTAAAAATAACAGTGTGTAATTATTTATACCAGGAATGTGTTTTCCGTTAGAATGAGGAAGCTCCAGACTCAGTGGGGTTTCTACAGTTAGGAACAAAACATAGCACTCTCACCTAGTTAAAATGAAAGATGCAGTGTCTCTCTTCTTCATTTCACTTCTGCATCAAGATGAGATTTGCAAGGTGTAAGTGAGGGCAGAACAAAACCGAGAGTGTACAATTTAATGATCTAATCTCTCCATATAAATTGCCTGTCAAGTTAGTTACGGGATCAGCTATTCAAATATTGATGAGACGTTTCCTCTTCACTCCTGTAGTCATCTGGGTAAAGGCTGAATTTAAGAAAAGCGCTTTGTCATCCTCACTAGAAGTGCACATTTCTTTCTTCCTCTCCAATAATTTCTTACGTTTCCCTGCATATCTTTCAATGGAATGGTGGCTACGTAGGTCATCCGAGTAAGCGGAGCTCAATGTCATCTGGTTTTGGAATGATTGTGGCTGATTAGAAACCCACAAAGTAGTAGTTACAGCTGTCATCTTGGGGCACAAACCATGGAAAATCTCAGTGAACCTTCCTGTGGTTGTCAAACCCCGTGTTCAGAAGATGGGAGGCGAGAAAGGGCCATGTGTCTGCAAGCAGCATATGAAAATGGTGGAATATTACTGGGTTTCTTATGAACCAGCCAAATCTGTTGGTGAGAGAGAAAGCGAGAACTTGTAATTAAGGCCTATGTAATCTTGGGCAAAACACTGAATCTTGATAGGCCTCAAATTCCTGTATAAAATGGGGTTACTAAGCTTCCCTTTCCCCATACGTTTCTGCGCTATCTTTTTAGAGCGAGAGCTCACCGGGCCAGCTGGACGTGTGCTATGTGTAACATTGAATAGCACCATGGGGCCCTGAGCTCACCTGGAGCCTGCAGGAGGTTCTGTGACACAAATTAGAAATAACGGCAATGCAAGAACACTCTTGATTTCATACATTTTAGTGATCTGTGTAGTGAGGACAGGGCTAGCCTTAGATTTTTTGTTGTCTAGGGTGGAAAACGTCTTTTCGATTTCCCCCCCCCACACACACCCCGAAACAGACAGGTGAAAAAACCCAGAACCAAAACACCAGACCAATGATTTGGTGCCCCTCCAGATGTTGATTTGGTGCATCCAGGAGTTGGCGCCCAGGGTGGCTGCCCTGATTGCCCGCCCTGACAGCCAGCCCTGAGGAAAGAGTCCAGACAGATTCTACTGCTAGTGCACATGAGTGAAATCCGAGTTTCATGCATTTCCCAGTCCCCCTTCCTTTAACGAAGCCCCACTGTGAGCCCAGACTTGGTGGCCAGCCAGCTTCCTGGCAGTGTGGCATGGGCCAGAGTTGTGGGTTCTCATGAAGGAAAGCAAATGCAAAATCCAACCATGCAAAGTCCACATGCCTCTTTCAAGAATATTCCTGGGACATGGCCCATGCACAGATAGACCAGATGGTGGCTTTCCACAGCTTGGCACCAAAATCTCACATATCAAATAAAGCAAATCAATTAGCTCGTGTCCTTTCAGGGAAAACCAATCTGGTCTTAGCATGATCTCTCTCTGTCATTCCTTCCCCAGTCTTTCCCCATGCCATGCAGCATCCAAGCCTTGGACGAGTCTGAATACTGCTGCAGCCTGTGCAATGGTTCCCCAGCACTACTCTGCAGGTTGCACGGTTCTCACAGGCTCCCTCAGTACCTGTTACCCTGGGCACTAGTGCAGAGCCAAACACAGAACTTAAAAACAGGGGAAAAAAAAAAAAAACAGGGAAAGAATGACAGAGCTGTGTTGCAAACACAGATTTTTGTTTCCAGTTCCCTGGACCCGCGGTGCAGTATTTCCCTTTCCTTATCTTTTGCTGTCAGCAATGGACAATATAATCTATGGGCCAGATTTTCAGTAAAATGGGTATGAATGCAGAGTAATTCCGGTTATTTCAGCTTTGGATTTGCACTGATCTAACATGTAAATCTAAGCCAGTATTTCCAAATACAGGATTTTGCAAGGGGGAAGATGCGACAGGAGAGAGAATTGACAGGGCAAAGTAGGGCAATGGGCCCGGTATCTTAGGTGCCTGTACACAAATGCGAGGAGCCTGGGAAACAAGCAGGAAGAATTGGTAGTACTGGCACAGACAAGGAACTATGATATAATTGGAATAACAGAAACGTGGTGGGATAACTTGCATGACTGGAGCACTGCCATGGATGGATATAAATTGTTCAGGAAGGACAGGCAGGGAAAAAGGGGGGGAGGAGTAGCGTTATATGTAAAAGAGCTGTATGACTGCTTGGAGCTCCACTATGAAAGTGGAAACAAGATGGTTGAAAGCTTGTGGGTTAAGTTTAGGGGAGAATGCAACAAGGGGGATGTTGTGGTGGGTGTCTGCTACAGACCGCCAGACCAGAAAGAGGAGGTGGATGAGGCGTTCTATGGACAACTAACAGAAGTTTCCAGATCGTCGCAGGCCCTGGTTCTTATGGGGGACTTCAATTATCCTGATGTCTGCTGGGAAGATAATACAGCAGTGCACAGGCAATCCAGGAAGTTTTTGGAGAGTATTGAAGACAACTTCCTAGTACAAATGCTGGAGGAACCAACTAGGGGCCTTGCACCTCTAGACCTATTGCTCACAAACAGAGAAGAATTGATCGGGGAAGTAGAAGTAAATGGCAACCTGGGCAGCAGCGACCATGAGATGGTAGAGTTCAGGATCCTGATCAATGGAAGGAAGGAAAGAAGCAGAACACACACCCTGGACTTCAGAAAAGCAGATTTTGGCTCCCTTAGGGAGCTGATGGGCAGGGTCCCATGGGAAGCTGATCTGAAGGGGAAAGGTGTCCAAGACAGCTGGCTGCATTTTAAAGAAACCCTGTTAAAGGCACAGGAAGATAACATTCCGATGTGCAGAAAGAACAGCAAATGTGGACGGCGACCAGCGTGGCTTAGCAGGGAACTCTGCGGGGAGCTGAAACATAAAAGGGAAGCTTACAAGAAGTGGAAGCTTGGACAGATGACAAGGGAGGCGTATAAAGATATTGCTCGGGACTGCAGGGATCAAATCAGAAAGGCCAAAGGACAATTGGAGTTGCAGCTAGCAAGAGATGTGAAGGATAACAGAAAGGGGTTCTATAAGTATATCAGCAACAAGAAAAGGATCAGAGGTGGTGTAGGTCCCTTACTGAATGGGGCAGGCATCCTCGTGGAGGATGATGCGGAAAAGGCTGAAGTACTCAATGCTTTTTTTACTTCAGTTTTCACAGGGCGGGCCAGCTCCCAGGCTACTACACGGGGTAACGCGGACTGGAGAGAAGAGTGGCCCTCGGTGATGGAAAGTCAGGTTAGGGAACACTTAATGAAATTGGATGTGCACAAGTCCATGGGGCCGGATGAACTGCATCCAAGGGTGCTGAGGGAGTTGGGGGAAGTGATTGCAGAGCCGCTGGCCATTATCTTTGAGAACTCGTGGCGAACGGGGGTGGTCCCGGAGGATTGGAAAAAGGCAAATATAGTACCTATCTTTAAGAAAGGGAAAAAGGAGGATCCGGGGAACTACAGACCGGTCAGCCTCACCTCAATCCCTGGGAAAATCATGGAGCAGGTCCTCAAGGAATCCATCCTGAAACACTTGGAGGAAAATAGAGTGATCAGGAACAGTCAACATGGATTCACCAAGGGCAAATCGTGCCTGACCAACCTGATTTCCTTCTATGATGAGATGACTGGATTTGTGGATGCGGGAATAGCCGTTGACGTGATATACCTTGACTTTAGCAAGGCTTTTGATACGGTTTCCCACAGCATTCTCGTTGGCAAGTTAAGGAAGTATGGGTTGGACGAGTGGACCGTAAGGTGGATCGAAAACTGGTTAGATCAACGGGCTCAGCGGGTAGGAATCAATGGCTCGATGTCTGGTTGGCAACCGGTAACGAGTGGAGTGCCCCAGGGGTCGGTCCTGGGGCCGGTTCTATTCAACATCTTCATTAATGATCTTGAGGATGGAATAGACTGCGTGCTTAGTAAGTTTGCAGATGACACCAAGTTGGGCGGAATGGTATATACTCTGGAGGGCAGGGACAGGATCCAGAGAGACTTGGACAAATTGGAACACTGGGCCGAAAGAAACCTCATGAGGTTCAACAAAGACAAGTGCAAAGTCCTGCACTTAGGATGGAAAAATCCCATGCACTGCTACAGGCTGGGGACCGATCAGCTAAGTAGCAGCGCTGTAGAAAAGGACCTGGGGGTTATGGTGGACGGGAAGATGAATATGAGCCAACAGTGTGCCCTTGTTGCCAAAAAGGCCAATGGCATATTAGGCTGCATCAGTAGGAGTATTGCCAGCAGATCGAGGGATGTGATAATTCCCCTCTATTCGACACTGGTCAGGCCGCATCTGGAGTACTGTGTCCAGTTTTGGGCTCCCCACTACAGAAAGGATGTGGACAAATTAGAAAGAGTCCAGCGGAGGGCTACAAAAATGATTAGGGGGCTGGGACACATGACTTATGAGGATAGACTGAAGGAACTAGGCTTATTTAGTCTACAGAAGAGAAGACTGAGGGGAGATTTGATAGCAACCTTCAACTACTTGAAGGGTTGCTCCAAAGAGGAGGGAGCTAAGCTGTTCTCGAGGGTAACAGAGGACAGAACAAAGAGCAATGGTTTCAAATTACAGCTGGGGAGGTCAAGGTTGGATATTAGGAAAAACTTTCTCACTAGGAGGGTGGTGAAGCATTGGAATGGGCTATCTAGGGAGGTGGTAGAATCTTCATCTTTGGAGATTTTTAAGGCTCGGTTAGACAAAACTCTGGCTGGGATAATTTAGGGGGAGTGGTCCTGCTTTTTAGCAGGGGGTTGGACTAGATGACCTCGTGAGGTCCCTTCCAACCCTATTATTCTATGATTCTATGATTCTATGATTTTCCAGCGGAGGGAGAGAGAAATTACTACTTGGAGAAGTACATTTGACAGGCTTCTAAAATGTCTTTTTTCTTTTCATGGTTGAAGACAGTTATTCGCCTCTTCCCTCCCTATGAAAGAAGATAGAGGCATGATAACCTTACTAATATTTTAAACAAAAAGCATGCAGTCATGTTTGCATGGCATCTATTCATTCAAAAAAACAGCTGGTTTAACACCAGATAAATACTTGTTGAGTAAATTTTGCCATTAATTGATGAATGAGGAGTTTAACCAACAATATTCAATCAGTAACTGAGTTGGTAAAATACCACAAAACAATTATTCATTGAATAATTTAGTCCCCCCAAATTGGGGAAAAAAACAAAACAAAACAGTAAGGTATCTGGAAAGATTTCACCATGGAGCAAACCTGTGTGGCTGTCTGAAATTCTCCGAAGTGCGTTCCTTCCATCTCTGCGATGAGAGCTCTGGAGGAAAGCAGGTTTTGTGCTACCGGAACTTTCAAGAATCCAGCCTGGCCTACCTCACTCTAGACCCAGGATGCGGAGGTACCAGACCACTCTTGCCACAGCCATCTTGGAATCACTTCTTGTGTGTTATAAAATTGTGATACTTAGCCATTTTAAGATACCTAGAAATTTTATGTTAGCATGAGTAGATAATAGTTTAGCTTAGCATAAGTGAGTAACAGTATTGAAGCCTTAGGCCGTGGGAAGGTAAACTTATAACTCCTTACCCCTCTGGGGGTCCGAGAAGCATTAAGAGACACAAACATCCTGCTTCAAAAGAAAACAAAGACCCCTAGAAGCTATAAATCTATTGGTGATAAGGTGAAGAAAGAAACAGACATCCTGCTGCAGGAAAAAAATAAGAAAAACACAAATGATGAGGACCAGACCAAGAAGAGTGAAGGCCAGGCCAGGCACAGCTGAAGACCTACAAATTTTCCCTATCGCTAATTGGACAATGTCATAATCAAGGGGTGTACCTGGGCAGTCTTTGAGGGGGTTAATCAACAATAAAATGTGCAAACAGAAGCCTGTGGGTGTGCTCCTACCCTGTGTGGTACTGGAGTCACCCAGCTGCAGATGCTAAATAAACTCTAATCAATTTCCTTATACAGCAGATGGGTTCTCTTTTAAGCCGCGAGGTGATCGAGCCACGGAGCGACTCCCTCTTGGGTGAGGGACCCCCTAGTCGTGTCCGTAACATGTGCTTCTGAAAATCCCACCCACCGTCAATATGTTGGGTCATCCAATTGGTTGAGGTATGGCTCTCGGGAGCCTAGGACTGGTTGTCCAAGGTAAGGCAAACCCTGGAAATTTGGGGGTCTTTGTCTCTGCAGCAAGTGGGCTGTGGCATAGTTGGGTAGGATAAGTGGCTAGAAGTCAGACATGGTCATCAGAACTTTGTCAAAACCGAACCGTGTCTGTGGGAAACTTAAATTCCATGAAGCAGCAAATTCTGACCCAAGAAAGTGTAACTGGAATTTCTCCAACCATGACATCCACAGCCAGAGGTGGCTATAGTGTCCCTCCTATAGCCAGATGAACACTCCAGCATTTCTCTGAAGCTATCAGAACATTTCAGGGATGTTTTTGAGCCCCTGTGAATTTCTTTTGCCTGGGAGCCCACTTCTTAGGAGAGGTGCTGTTGTCGCAAACACTGAAGAATCTCTGAAGCAATATTAGTTCACTAACTGTGATGTGACGCCCAACGAATTAATTACATGGGATTTCCATTTGGTCTCATGGTCAGAGAGTGACACAGGACAAATGGAGCTTTGAACTAGAAGTTTATCTGAGATAACTTCATCTGAAATGCTACCTTAAAGATTAAAACCCTAAGAAACTGAGGAAGAAAGCTTGTATCCGTCTGTCTGAATAACTCCTGTAACATAAAAGCTTGCAGGCAGTGCAGGAAGAATCGTAGTAGTTCAAATCGAGCACTGTTTTCTGTGGACTTATGCTTCAGGGCAAAATGGTTCCCGCCTACCCACCACGTGTTCTGTTCTGCTGCCTGTCACCTCACGCAGGGGCCCAGGACACCTCCCAAACTCCACCACTTCCCACAGCTATTGAACAAAGGACAGTGTCGGAAAAGAATGGGGATAAACTTGCTAGGGATAAAGTTGTGCTGGAGGTTAGAGGAGAGCTTCTAATCATCAGGGAGAATTAGTGGGTTGTAGTGGGAACAATTAATCTACCCAGCATGTAGGTGGAGCTTGGGATGTTTAGGAAGCAGATTTTAACATGGGGGTAAAGGCTAACAGGGGGCTGGACCAGGCTCCATCATTCCAGTCCTGTGTTTGTAACTTCTTTTTCACGAATCTAAAACCACGTCCCGGTCAGGCGTTCCCGACTGTCATGAGCAGAGCAGCACAGTGCTCCGCCCTGCTGGCGTGAGATCAGGGAGGCGGCATCGGCATAGGAGGAATCGGTATCTCGGCTGTTGTTGGTAGCATCTCTGCAGGCATAGCATTCATTGGCAGCAGCCGTCACCTGCGCTGGGAAGGAGAGAGGATTGGGAGCAACCAGAGGAATGAAGGGGAGAGTGTGTAAAAATGAGGAGAGAGAGGCAGGGGGCTGAGACCCGATGTGCCCTCGTGTTCACATGAAGGGCGGTTGGAGATGAGTGAAGAAGGCGCAGCAGCATCCCTGCTGACATCTCCTGTTGATGCCGCACATGGAGCACATGGAGGGACTCCTCCATCTCACAGGCTCTCTCCAGCATTGATGATGCTGCTGTGCCATGACAGAGGCAAGCCGCTGACACTTGCTGACAATCCACCCCGTGACGCCGCCAGGGGATTCAGTCAATTATTTACATTTTTGTTTTGATGGTGCCTTAACACGTAGAGCAGAAAGGGAAGAAATAAACTTTACAGAGAAGCGATTAGAACCTGGGGCCCCTATCCTGTGACACATATACAGATGCTTAGCTTTCATCATCTGAGCAGTGCCTAGGAGATACGGACATGCAATATATCCCCTGGGCCTGCTCTGTGATGTAATTTGAGGAATGTGAGCAGCAGAAGGGGTCAAGAGGGATGTTTAGACAAGGTGCCTAGATTGGTCATTCATTAAAAGGGTGTTTCCCAATTTTATTTTCATAAGAATAATGTATCTTTTTTGAAAGCAGAAGGGAGCCAAGAACTTCTCCCAGTGTGGCACTCTAGCAGTGAATCTGAAATGAAGAGCAAGCTTAGATGGACAGTACACGAAGAGAATGTCTTTGGAAGAAAAAAAAAGTACTTTTAATTTGGATTAGTTTTGCTTGATGTTATCAGGTAGGTTTTTCTCCTAACTTGATTGCATGACAGCTCATCTGCATCCCTGCAAGCCACTAGAGAATTCCCAATGCAACCGGAGATTGATAGCAGACTCTTTAATAGTTTCTACTCAGTGTTTGTTCCCTTGGAAACAAATCCATTACATCTGCTCTCCACATTCTCTTGCATTGTAAGTTCCTTCAGTCCACGCCCTTAACAAGGCAGGCTTACATGGTGCATTGTAGCTCTTCAGAAATGGAGTAAGAAAAAGACCTGTGTCATTACTGGATTAACAAACCCGATACACGTTTGTCACTAAAGACTGGACAAGCTGTGGTTTTGAATGTAAACAGTAACGGAGGATATTTTTTTTTCTGAAAAAGAGGATATGGGCTTTCTTCTAGAGGAACTTAAAACGATGGCTGCCCAAGATCTCCCTTCTCCCACCATGCCACAGAGAAATGGTTGAGGGGCTGAGACCTAGGGACCAAGGCTATCCAAGAGCGGACACAGTATGGTTTCCTCCCACTGCTCTTTGGCCCGTTGCTCTGGGGATCATGGTGAGCTTGTCTGAGCCCTTGTTCACATGCTGTTGGTGTTGTTTGACCTCGGGCAGGAAGGCCCGGAGAAGTGAGGAGTGGCAGACTACTGAATGGAAGAGGAAGAGCTGACTGAGGGTGAGATGGAGGGAAAGCCGCCTCCCCGCCCCCCAGCAGGACTATCTTGGGCTTCAATAGCCAGGCTGTCTCTGATCACTCTCCAGCTCCATGCAGGGGCCCTGCTCAGGGAAGAGGGTCACACACTTGGCCTGCACCATGCTGCTCTGTCACCCGCCTGCCCTGGACTCTGCCCCACAGCCCCATCCTCTAGCCAGATCTCCAGCGTTCATCAGGCTTTGCCTGTGTGTTCTCCAGGGAGTCCAGCTCAGCCAGGTTCCTCCAAATGGCTTGTCCAAGAGTCCAGGACTACGGGCTGGATCACACCTCTGCATTCTCCACTCTCCCTGCCTCTCAGCTAGGCTGGGGCCACTCACAGCTTTGTTTTGGCTTCTCTGCTCTTAGATCCTCCAGCTCCTCCTGCCTTAGCTAGTGTCCATTCTTTGGATCCTCCCTGCCATCTCCTACCTATGTCCAGATATCCTGGACTTTCAGAGCCCCAGCCTGAGCCCAGGCATGATGACTGAGGTGGCTGCTGGAGGACACCCAGGTCCTGGTATGGATCCCACCTAATGAGGAGGCAATGACTTCCTACCTCCACAGACCGTCCTGAGGTCACCTCATGTGATGCTCTGAGAACTTGTTTTAAATAGATTGCTCCAGCCTCCTCACCCAGCTCACTTTTGCTCACAGACACCTTGTTTAACGTCCACCCCCGGGGTGTTACTCATCAGGGGTCGTGAGCGGACGGCGGGTTCTTTGGCCATCAGGATAATAGCCCGACTCTCATTCGGTGACTGAGTGGAGGCCTTTACTTGTAAGTCAGTGGTCGGATGAATAAGGGTATAGAGGGTTAAGCCGGTCCAGACGGCAATTAACAGGGATAATAGGGGGCCCGAACACTGTTCCCATAAGGGGAATGAAAACCGGGAGGAAAAAATAAAGAACATTAACAAGGAAATAAGGACCAACAAAGAAACAAGATGGATCATGATCATTAATAGGGGATATTTATTCATGGTTACACGTGTTATTATTATTATTCAGCTTAAGCACTTTTTATAACGTTCTTATGCAAAATTGCTAGCTTCGTGGTCAACAGCTGTATTACAACAAGGCTTAAAGAAAATACATAGGTAACTTTTTAGTTGCACTAAATTATCTAAAAGATTATACAATGCCTAGCATCCTTGTTCACCCAAGGACTTGGGGTACTAACCTACTTGGGCCCTAACCTTATCCCTGGCACTCCTATACACCAGGAGCTGGGGTACTAAACTATTTTAGCCCTGTTCTCCCAGGACTCGGGGTATTAAGCTTTAGTTACCAATCACTCAGTTATACAATTATTTCGTAGCTACTTAAACCAGCCTTCACCGAGGTCTGCCTGTTTCTTGTTACTCACCGAACTTTCACTGGCGTGTCAGTTCCGTCACTGCCTGAGGACTTGAGGTTCTGCAACCAGGATACAAGAGTGTCCCTTGAGCCGTGTTCTGGATCACTCAGGGAGAATGCGCGCACCTGTCTTACAGCTCGGGGTGATGATTTTTATGGGGTTCATGCCCCTCCTGCTTCTGCTGCAAGGTGCTAATCGGTTTTCATATTTCAGGAGTGAGGCGTATCTCATACCTAGGTGCAAGACGCGTCTCATCGCCTTTGTGGCTTGAGCACTATATTACATATTTATTTATAAGTATGTGACTTGCAATCCTTGTGTGGGCAACAAGAATGTGAGTCGCTGTGCTTGTGTGGGCAACTTAAGTGACGGCTGAGTTCTTGGAATTAGGTTCGAGTGAACTGGTTATTTTCAGACCTTTGAAGATTGGTTCAGGCTTGGGCCTACTCTTGCTATAATCTACTATTATACTATAACAACTACATAAATTTCCCTTATCTATTCCCACTTTCTACAACTTTCTCCCTCCATTGCTAGTGGGGAGCAAGGGGACTAGACTTGCCGGGACTTCACCTATTGGGCAAAAACATCCTCCAGTGACCCCAGGAATTACCCTCTTCTCACTATGGGCACTAACCTCCTACCATGGTCTTCCAAGCTCACTGTCCTCACTGACTCCATTACTTCCTCTGCAGACCAGGATTAACTGGCCCGGGAGCCCTGGGCTGCCTCCCACTGTGGGGACTCCCCTGGCTGGTCCCTTGACTGCAGGCTCCCCCCGTCGTCCCCCCGCTCTGGCCAGTATACGAGGTGGAGGGGGCAGCTGGCATGCGGCTACACAAAGTGGAGCAGCAGAGGTCCGGACACTAGCCACCTCCCCCGCCCCCCGGGCAAAGTGACCAGGGGCTGGCTCACCCCACTCCACCCCATCCCCGAGGGCGGGTCAGCTGGCCTAGGGGCAGAGTGAGGCGGAGTGCAGAGTTTTGGCTGAATATCTTCCTGGAGGTTTCCTCACATGAGATAATTTCTAATTAAAGATTCATTTTCAGTCTCTGTGTTGCTACTGAGCCTGGGCACAATCTTTCCACATTATCTTAGTCAAGTCAAGAACTATCTGCCTTCAGAGCTTTTTTGCAAATATGGAAATATACAGGAGGCAGAATATTTATTGATTCAGCCTCTGGCAGCTATGTAAATATAGGCTTCATTGTGGGTTTTTGTTAAGTGCTATGAACATCAAAAGAGATGAAAAAACCCAGTGAATCCAGCAGAGTCTGTGAATGTGTTTGAAAGACAGGGTAAATAGCTTTCCTTTCTGGAAACAGCCTATGGAGTTCAGTAGAAAATGATATTGCAGTTGTTGATTTCTAGAGCTGATTTAATGAATTGAGCGGTGCACTGGCCCCTCTTCTGTGTTCAGTTCTATTGCTGTGAGAATAATTCCTTAGAGCCCTTACAATGGTTGCTACTCCCTAATGATGAGAGGAACAACCCTCAGAACATCCCCCTGAAGCCTGCAGGGAGATCCTGGCTGATACCAATCAGTCTTAAAGGGGCCGGCGTTGTCTTCTACTCACTTCTGCAGCCTGCTGATTTTTAATACTCTTCAGACACTGGGGAGCATTTGAAGGAAACACTAAGGATTTTAGAGCTTCTTTTCCTTTCTCATGTCCAGCACCATTGTTCTCTGGGTGAAGGGCAGGAGGTCAGCCACAGGCCGGAGTCCCAAGCCCATAGATGGCTAAGGAAGGGAATCAGCTGCTTCTTGGATCAGAGTCGAAGAGAGGGATTAACATCTTCCTGCTTTCTGAGCCTACGTGAGGATATGCATGTGTGAGGGAGGAGGGAGTAAGGAATCGCTTCTGTTAAAAGAATCACAACTATGTTATCTCAGATGAGATGAGAAAAACGGCATTACCACTTTACTGAGATGGAAAATAACACATTGTTCAGATCTTGCCTGATCTAAGATCGGAGTCTCCCCATATCAATCTGACCCAGTTCTGGAGAATACATTGGTTTATTTGCACATTGTGATTTGAAAAACCAGCTCCCGCTGTAGAAATAAGAAATGTTGTTCTCTTCCCTTGAGCTATCTGTATTAATAATGCGTGGCCTGTCCCTCCATCATGTCAGCGTTCTTGTAGTTTGGAAGGAGATGCCTTTCCCTCATTCCCTGCTGATTTCTTTTGGAAGTGTTTCCAGTTCTGGGGACCCCCAAAGAGCTGCTCCTGCAGTCACCATCCCAGAAGCAGCAGGTGGGGGGGACACAAAGTAACTTTTTTACCAGGTAACACTGCGCGGCTACAGCGCATTGGCAGGCTCCTGGAGGGGGGCAGGGCTCTGTGCATCGAATGTTTTCTAACCTGGGGGCCTGAGACATGGGTGGCCGTGGGGGCTGTTTCAAGGGAATAGAAGAGTTGTTATTGGTCAGAAGCCTGAGTGACAGACCAGAGCAACCAATGGCAAGCTTAGATTGGTTCTTCCCAGGCATGTGCACTGAGCCCATGTGGGGATGGTGTTTGGGGGAGGGAAGTGGTTGCAGGGGCCATCTTCTAGAAGCTGGAGCAGGTCCAGCCCCCCGTTGCTTCCAGAGGGGGTGGAATGAAGGAACGCAATGAACCCTGGGCTCTGTGGACATTACTGCTCTTGGAGCAGGGCTGCTCCCAGAGGGCACTGTGAGAATTGTTCAGGGAAATCCCAAAGCTGACAAATATTAGGTTCTTTTTATCTGCCTTCTCGGCTTCGGGCCAGGAGTGGGTCAGAGTTTATTTTTATTTTTCTCTGCAGTGATGAAGGTTATTTATTCATTTTAAATGAAAGCTGAGATTTTCACCTAACTCCAGGAGCTGGAACTTTCAGAAGAGCACGTTCGGAAATTCTGGCCCTATTAAAGTCAGTGAGAGTTTTGCCATTTACTTTAATAGGGACAGGATTTCATTGCAGATATTACGAGTATTGGCAATGCCATGAAAGATCAATATACGAGTTTTTCCACGAAAAATGGTGCCCAATTTAAACAGGGCTCTTCCCTCCTTACGATCCATGCTGAAAAATGTTAGTTCTGAAGGGGAATTCTTTCTTGATATCTTTGAACCTGAAAACTAACTAGGATTTAGTTTAACCATTACATTTGCCCTTTCAAAGTTTGCAACTCTGGTTTCATCCCCGTGCATGCCTCAGTTTGGCTCTCAAGTACACACTGGGTTTCCACCTTCGTAACGGGAGAACTAGCAATAGCCTCCAATCACAGTAGTTTGTTTATCTAGGGGTTTTATAGGGCACCCATCACCAAAACGCCTTAACATTACAAATGAAAGATAATATAAGATGATAGATAGATAGATAGATAGATAGATAGATAGATAGATAGATAGATAGTAGAAGACAATCTCTCATCAGATAGCGGTTGCCATATATTTGTATAGATCATCTTGTACTCTAGCTGAGTGATACGAAGACATGCACATTAATATCTTCTACGCTCTCAAACAACTTTGAGAAAAAAAATCTGTCTTAAACAGAGGTTTTCACAAGAAGTGCAGAGTAGTAAAATGAATCAATGTCCTCAAACACACATCTCTGGAGATATGAAAGACAATCAAAACACACCCCTGGAGGGTCAGTTCTCTTTTGCAAATAGGCCTTGAGGAGACCACAGCCGCACAATTATTTTTCATTCCTGTGTGTCCCTCAGTTCAATTGAGTGAAATGTGCTTCGGTAGGGTACTAACTTGTGAAGAGCATTGTAATTGTTCCGAATTCCTGGATGTTGGTCACAGCAGCCCTCCACAGCACAACTCCCTGAAAGGTGACGTTTCATATTCATTTTGGAAATCAGCAGAACATGAGTGGATTGTGAAACACATGAGAATGTTGCTTCGTTTGCTGGAACATGGTGCAGAGCTGAGAGCAGAATAGGGCACTTGATTGTGGTCTGCAATGAATAAAACCAGGCAGGTTCCTGCTCTAATAATAAAAGCAATAAGGATGAGGCAAAATCTGTGAATGCAGAGCAGTGCTTTGCCCTTTAGTGGCAGCTGGCACACACATCCAAAATAAATAGTAAAATGAACCTTCTTCCTCCAACAAGGAAAGCAAAAATCTCACTATTCCTGATACTCCAGTTTATGAGGTCATCCAGATCTTTCTGTACGGTATCCTGCTCCTTCTCTGTATTGGCAATACCTCCCAACTCGGTGTCACCCGCAAATGCTCTGAGTTTACATAATTCTCCCAGGGTGGTGTCATCTCCAGAATACGATATTCCAGGTTATTGAGGTCCTGCTGACATCTAAGCTTGCTCCTTTCCCAACTCTCCAAGTGATGGACGACATTGCATGTGCTAGTCAGAAGAAGGGGAATGTCATGTCTGCTTTTAAATAGACTTTACTTATCTGTGCTGGAGAAATGTCATTGGCAGCCTAATGGCAAGGATGCTGCTAAGTTAATTTCACAGATGGGAAATGGGAGCCGTTCGGGAGGAATCAACAGAGAGGAGAGGCCTGGGCCTGCCTCCTGTACAGGAAAGAAGCTGTTACCTTTACCACACTTGAGGAGAGTAAAAGTGGGATATTTTTACTTACCACACATTGATTATCCACTACGGAAAGCAAGAGATGACAAAGAGTTATTGAGAAAGCTTTCGGTCTATTACTCATAGCTGAAACATAACAACAACAGTATGCCTTGGCATAGAGGGTGAGCTGTTGGAAAGATGACTCTGCGTTGTGATTTGTAGGGTTGCTAGCACATTTTTTACCTTTCTTTTTCCTTTGGAAATTTTTAAAGTGAAGAATAATATTAATTAATTCATTAATTGATTATCAGCCCAAACTGTAAATACATTCAGCTCCCAAACTAAACAAGTTTGGGTGAAAATAAAACATTTTCAATCTGTAAATGCTGTTCCAGTGCTCCATGGGATTTGTAGTTCAGGTGCATCATTGTCCCATTCTCTTTCATGGCCCCAGCCCTCTGACTGGAATATGATGGACATTTCACATGATGCAAGGAAAATACATTTTTAAGAAAATGTGGTCATGTAGGTTCTTCACCATTTTCTCTCGTGTTTTTTATTCCCCAGCCCACCCCTTTATTCCCATGGGATGAAAGTGGGAGAGGAGCCAAGGCAAATAAGGGAGAGAGAATGCAAAATTGAAACATTTTAAGTCCGAACAAAGATTTTATGCAGTTTGATTTAGAAATTTGCCACAGAAAACCTGCATTTTCTATCAAAAAAGGGATTTTTTTTTTCCGCCCATAGGAAATGCAGTGATGCTGGAGATGTTTGATTCTTCAAGGCCATTTCAATATGATTCTAGTCTAGAAACCATCTCATTGTGGGTTCTTTTAAGTGGCTATGCTAGTTTGTCATGGGTAAAGAATTTAGGTAGACACAGAAGTTGAAAAATACCCACATGATAGCACTGCGATAGCGAATGCAAATGATTGCAAAGGAGAAAGTGCCGAAACCTGCAGTACATTTTGGATTTTAAAGTTACAGGATCATGTTTTCAGTAGAATGGGGGCTGAGTGGAATTGTGTATTTTGCTAAACATTGCGAGGGGGGGGTGTGTGTGCCTGCTCTAAATAGTAGGCTGTAGTACAGTAAAATGCAGTAGGGAAAGTCAATAGGGAATGCTGGGAGGTCCTAGTGATTTTTGTCTTATTCTGCCTGTTCTTGTGTTGGAGGCGGAATATCTCTCTGGGTAGAAGGAGTGAGAGGAGTTATGGTGGATGTAGTTACTGAAATACCCCTGAAATGAGGAAAATGGCCAGGAGGTATTTTTTTCTCATTGCAACCAAACCAAACATCAGTAATGAGGTGCTTGCCAGATGAGCCTGCCTCCAGACAGACCTAACTTCTGCTGGTGTCTGCTCTTTGCGGCAGCAAGCCATTAATCAACGTCCTGCTCCGAGCACTCCTGTTCACACCGTGTTATCGGCATGATTCCCTTAATGAATGCAGATGGCATCAGCAATGCTTCTTGACGCTGGACATTATTAAAATTCCTGCTCACGTGGCTAGAAATCTATGGTCAGGCAGGTCTGCCCCCTCCTGAACACTTCAGCAGCTGGGAATTGGAATGCATGGAAAATCTGAGCACGTGGAGAGGAGTGATGCTGCGTATGAAGTCTGATGAGCCCCAATATGAATGCAGTTACCCTAACATAGGCTGTTGTATTATTCTCTAATGGCCGTAACCTAATAAAAAAATCTATCTGTCTTTTCTACGCAAATCGCCTTAGACCCATTTATTACTTTGGGGTTGCTTTGCATAAACTCATCATTGTATGTTTATGCTTTAGCCAGTTAGATTAAACATGATGTGAATGTCACTCGGCAACAGATTGGTATACAAACCTTTTAGACGGAGGCATTCAAAGCTACCTCAGGGATTTAGGTGCCCAAGTCACTAGAAAGTGCACTTCACTCTGGTTGCTCTGAAAATCTCGGTTTCTGATTTTGGAAATTCAGTAAATCTTTTCCTCCAAACTTCTGGCTGCAGATGCCTGTTTCTGTGAGTGGCTGAGTAGCTGGATCCTTCATTTCCTAGGTTACATGCTATACATGTTTCCTATGAAGCCTGGCACAGCAACCTTTCTTAATGGGTCCCTTTCTGGGCCTTCTGGAATGGCCACCTTTCTTGGAGTATATTTGGAAAAGGAGAAGGCCAAGACTTTGACACACATGGTGCATGATTGAGCACTGGTTAGACTTGGACCTGAAAGGAACCTCAGAGCCAAACCTCATCAAACTATTGATGGCATTCGGATCTAAAAGTGAGTCTCTCCTTTGCAACGTGGACTGTGCTCTAGTGCAGGAGTTCTCAACCGCTGTGTGTGCCGTGAAGAGCAGGGAGGTGTGTCGCCAAAGACAGGTGTCACCTCCCTCTGCTCATGGGAGCCAGCCAGCTTCCCCCAGGCCTCCTGCTCCCACGCTGAAGCACAGCTGGGGGAAGCCAACAACAGCGGCGCTTGGGACTGTCCGGAGCCCGAGCGGCGCACAGCTGTTGCCACTCCCCTGCGGGGGTGGGGGGAAAACCAGCAGCAGGATACCGCTTGGGCTCTTGACGGTCCCGAAGCTGGGAGCCTCCTGGGGCTATAGACATCCCTACGGGGATCTCCCAACCCTAGCGCCTGCCAGCTCCCATATCCTCAATCAGAAGTGGGGTGAGAGGAGCCTGCAGCCGGCTGGGGCCAGTCCCGAGGCTACAACGGTCTCTGCAGCCCCAGGAGGCTCCCAGCCCTAGTGCAAGTGGAGTGCCCAAACCCCTCTTTCGGCAGGTTTTGTTACTGTCCTACCAAAGTAACATCTGCCAAAGAGGGGTTTTTGCAGTACACCAGAGCCTGCCCTCTTCAGCCCTGAAGCAGGGTGAGGTGTGTCGCACGCAGCTGGGAAGCCTTCCTAAAAGGTTGAGGACCCCTGCTCTCGCGTGTGTGTGGAAACCTCCTTCTGTGAGCGTTACCCCCACCCCCAGCCTGAAAAAACCCTGGCTGGGATTAGATGATCTCCTGAGGTCGCTTCCATCCCCAACCTTCTGTGATTCTGTGAATCCCCAAGTGCTACTTAATGCAAAAAGAATGAGAGCAGTGAGGTCCCATCTGCTGACTGTGTCATCTTATCACTGGAATGCCAAAAGAGTGGGAAGAGAGCGGAGCGTTTGCTTTACTTTTCCTCAGGGACCCATCACTGGTTGGGGGGCTGGCTTCCACAGAAAGAATTCTAGAAGAGAGGAGTGAATTCCTTGGTTTAGCCAGGATTTTGGAAGTTGGAACCAGGGGCTTTTGTAGGTGGGGGAGAATCCTAAGAGCTGTACATCGAGGGGCAGTGGAGCTGAAAAACGTTGTTAGAGCAGGTGAACCCAAGAGTAACATTTGCCTTAATGGGCAAGAGTGGGATCAGGTGGGCAGGATAGTGGCTTGAGACTCAGAAGGCATTGGTTTTCTGCCTGGCTCTGTGGGCAATTGTCCACACCAGTGTTTCCCATTTTGTGTTAAACTGTAAGCATTTCTGGGGACAGGAAGAGTCTATCCTTATCTGTATATAAAGAAACTTGCACAATGGGCCCATGTTCTCAGAGGCCTCTTAGTGCTTCTGTAATATAAATAACAACCAGCACAAACTTCCAGAACTTCTGTCTTCACCCATGTCTGACGCTGGCAACATGCATTAGACACCATCAGCACTGCTGATTATATGCGCTTTTCAGTGGTCTCTTGATACATTCATGGATTTCCAGGCCAGAAAGGACCATTGTGATCATCTAGTCTGACTCCTATATAGCACAGATCAGAGAACTTCCCCCAAATAATTCCTAGAATATGGGTTTTAGAAAAATATCCAGTCTTGATTTAAAAATTGTCAGGAGTTGTGTCTCCACCATGACCTGGGTAAACTGTTCCAATGATTAATTATTCTCAATGTTTCCACTCTGAATTTGTCTAGTTTCAACTTCCAGCCATTGGATTTTTATACGCAGGATGGCCTTTAGGGAAAAGGGAGTGTTGGATGAAGTTGCATTTTGGCACCGCTGTCCCCTCCAATTGCTCCCTGGCCCTGCTGCCTCCTCCCCCATTGCTCCAAACACACTTCTGCAGCCTCACATCCCAGACCTGATTGAATTCTTTGAATTTATCACTGTAAGACACATCTTATAATCCTTTAATTGTTCTCATGCCTTCTCTCATCCTTCTCGAAATGTGCAAACCAGAACAGGTCACCCTATTCCTGTCATGGTTGTACTTGTGCCAGACTTGGAGGTAAATAACCTCTCTGGTCCTACTCACAAGTCTCATGCCCTGCTTATGCATCTCAGGATCACATAACCCATTTCGCCAGAGTGTCATACGCAGTGTCAACTCCTTATCCACAATGGCCCCCCAAATCTCTTTCAACGTGACTGCTTCCCAGGATAGATTCCCCACTATATGAGTTAGGTCTAAGTTCTTTGTGCCCTAGATGATACACTTACACATAAACATATTAAAACACTCATTGTTTGCTTGTATCCAGCTTACTGATCGATCCAGATCACTCTGAATCAGTGGCCCTTCCTTTTCTTTATTTAACACTCCTGCAATTTTTGTCTCATCTGCAAACTTTATTGGTTATGTTTTCTTCCAAGTCATTAACAGATTTCTGAGGGACTCCACTGGAAAAACACATTCAACAATGAGTTCCTATTTACAATTACGTTTTGTGACTTATCAGTCTTAAAAGCCTTCAGTGGCTTATAAAAAGGCCTCTTCAATGGTTTATTAGTAGAAAAAGATGCTATAAGAATGAGATATGTTTGTGAGATTTCCTGGTGTCATTACAACCTTGTCATGAGCAGATTGCTTGCGGGCAGTTTACTGTGCTGATTTACTATAATAATCAGGTGGAGTCTGACATTAAGTGCTTCATTTTTTTGGCGGAAGGATGATTGTAAACATTACTACATTGGCCTCTTTAATGACAAACACCAAAGAATAAGAATAGCCAGGAATTCAGGTGTAAGGAAACATTAGTGACCTGTGGGGAAGAAAATGATCAACTAATCAAAACATTGCATATTTAAAAGCTTTAAGAAATAAGTTATATCCTGCCATCACATATCACCCCGCTTAAAGTATCCACGTAAATGGTTTATCCTGTTGGTACAATAGCTCAGGATTACCAAAATTTCACTCAGCTGATGGCCATGTTGGCCATTGGTAGGCTGCAAACATATTAACAGCATAAAATGAAGCAGATCCCAGCCCCCTTCATGATAATACACAAATGCAGGCCCAGAGTGAGTAGAGATGCCAGCATGCCATGCTGCTTCTTGATCCTGAAACTCAGAGTTGAAAAAACTTTCAAGAAGAAGGGGGGGAAAAACTGGCCTAAGAAAAGGCAAGTAAAACTGGATCTTGCATATTTTCACACGCTTTTAAAATGTAATTGCACATAAAGCAATTGACAGATTTATGGAGGAGAGGGCATAATGAGACTGCCTACAATGGCATGTAGCCAATCTGCAACTGCAAAACAAAAGAGGATCCTGTGGCGCTTTTAAAGACCAACACATTTATTTATAGCATGAGCTTTCATGGGTGCAATGGGTAGCAAGTAACTCCAATGGCTTGTGATGGAACACTAGATGGGGAGGCTCTTACTACAGAAAATTCTTTCCAGGTCTCTGGCTGTTGTGTCTTTGCCACATGCTCAGGGTCTAACTCATTACCATATTTGGGTTCCAGAAAGATTTTCCCCCAGGTCAGACTGGCGGAGACCCTGCAAGGTTTTTTCCCTTTCTCCTCAGCTTAGAGATGGGGTCATTTGCAGGTGTAAACTAATGTAAATGGTGAACTTTCTGTAACTTGAAGTCTGTAACTTGAAGTTTGAGGACTTCATTAGTGTAGCCAGAGGCTAGGGGTCTGTTACAGGAGAGGGTGGGCAAGGTTCTGTGGCTTGCAATGTGCAGGAATATGCAGATTAGATGAACCTGATGGTTCCTTCTGACCCATATAACCTCTGTGCTGTGAGACAAAAGAGTGTGTTGTGATCATTGTAAATTGTGAACCATTCCAGATTGCAAGTTTGCATTGGATGCAAAATAACATTTTATAGATGATCGACGGGAGCCAAGTGAAGATTCGAATTTGTATCCCACAGGAATTTCTGATATTTCAATATTTGCCCTTTCCTGGATTGAGATGAAACATTGAAAGAGTGAAAGCTTTCACAGGATGGAAAGTTCTTTTTGATCTGGAAATACAGAAAGTTTCGGTTTACGTCTGTTTGACTGAAAGTGCCCTGAAGATGCACAGTGTCTCACTGGAACTGTAGGTCACGTGCCATATGCTCTCTTTCTTCCAACGGGCTTGGCTGTTAGTGCAAAGTACATCTCGGTGATACGTTAGTTATAGCAAATCGTGGGAAATATCGTCCGATCAAGGAGCCCAGCTCACAGCAAAGAATGGGGGACACAAAGCAGCTGAACTACAATTCCCATGAGGCACTGCAGCACTTTAGTTGATGTTAAACACTTATGCCTGACTCAAAAACGCAATGTTTGGTTCAATTCCACAAACCAAAATATTCTAATTAATGTTGAACTGACCCAGGACTAAATATTTTCTTTAGATTTTCCCCACTAGGAATTATAAAATTTCAGAAAAATCAAAATTTTCCCCTGGAACAATTTGATTTTGTGGAAAGTGCAATTCCAAACAAGAAGGCATTTTGACAGAAAATCTCAACCAGCTCTTCTGAACGCTGTTCAAGTTTTTCAAACCCTGTCTCAGTCTGTCAGTGTTGAGATATGGCATTAATTAACGGAAGATAAATCTGAACAATATTTTTATTATTACATCATTTGGGTTTTATATTTTATTTTATCAAAAAGTGAAAAAAGGGGAAGGGAGTTTGTACGGTATGCCGGATGGGATGTGCTCTTATCTGTATTGTTTTGCATCCAGCTCAAGCGTTTTTGATTCCACCTATCAATTTGATAGGTCCACGCATCTCCATCCAGCCAGCCATCAAAGTGACGTGGCTTGGCCGAATCTTCACTTCTTATCTCTTTGGCACTAGGCACCTCATACCTTCAGGGTCCTTTCCCACTCTTACTGCAACTGCAGCTTACTTCTTGCCAATTTCTGTGAAGTCAGACTGCCTTGGGCTGACTCCTGTCAATTTAGCTAGTTATCCAACTCAGATCTACTGTTTTGATTTGGTTCACTAGGCCTTAGGCCTCGGTTTGACCATTTCTACTTGTCTTCTGTATTTTAGCATTGTACCATCTTCTACATTTGGTACGAATAATCTGTCTTCTCAATAGCATCCATGTTTTCCTTCACTTTTCCACTAACTCAACTGCAAAGTAGTTGCTAATTCTCTCTGATTTTGATCTTTAATAGGAACTGAAACTTTAATCTGTTCTCTTGATACACAGCCCAATATGATTCCTGAAGATTAAAGAAATCTGTCTAAAGGCTGGCAACCAAATGTTAAGATGGAAGGATCTAAGGCAAGGCAGAGCAGGTCAGGGAAGTCACTGACAGTTTACGGTAGTGTTTGAACACTTATCTCAAAGTACTATCATTTGTTTAAAACAGTCCGGAATTAAAAGTCTCTTCAGTCTGGAGAAACAGGCAGTTCTAAATTGCTTGATAAATGCTATTTAAAGCTTATCGGCACTACCAACAGATACAACATGTGTCATTGAATGGGGAAAAATTGTATCGAGACACTCGAGTTAACCATGTTTTAATCCACATCATATTCCTCTCAGGTGCTAATGTAGCCCATGAGTCTAAATGGAGAGTGTCTCTTTCGGAGATCTGCTGGGTCAGTGGTGCTAGGCAGACTTAGCTGCTTAGCGCCAGTAGTTTCTGGTATGGGGGGTGCCAGCTTTGAGCTGCTCCAAAAGGTTCCCTGCTGCTTGCTGCTGCGGTCAGAGGCCTGAGAGCCAGCAGCCAGGGCGGTCGAATTGAGAGGAGCCCACGTGCTCTGTGCACAGGGAGGAGCGAGCCAGGAGCAGGCAGCAGGCTGTTTTCCCCAACTCGGAGGCATTTTGTTTCAGGTCAGTGACATTGTTAACCCTCCAGCAGGGCAGTCTGGGACACTGGTTGCAGAGAAGGGACTATTGGAAGCAGGGCCGTCCTTGGGGGGGAGAACAGGGCGATCGCCCCGGGCCCCGCGGTTACATGGGCCCCGCGCTGTACCACTCCTAATGGAGCAGTGCGGGGTCCACGCCACGGCCCCATGGCCACGCTTCGCCCCAGTCGCAGCTGCCTGCAGCAGCGGCTGATGGCAGCGGGGCGGGGCGGGAGCGCTTTGCTCGGCCCCTGGGCTGGCCCTCTCCACCCCTAGGGCGGAGCAGCTGGCCGGCCCAGGGGCGAGGCAAGCGGGTACGCGGGCTGGGCCAGGCAGCAGCCAGCACGCAGCAGGTCTGCTCTGGGCCAGCCTGGCCTGCCCCAGCCCCACACACGGTTCCCAGCTACGGCCGGGCCAGGCCGGCAGTGTGGACTCAGCAGGTGCTGGCTCCCGGCAATGGCTGAGCCCCGGTGATGGCCTTGGGTCCCCGGCTGCAGCGCCAGCTCCCAGTCCCCGGGGGGCGACAGGGGTCCCTGGGGGGCGGAGTGGGCCGGCCCGCCACAGTCCCCTCCAGCATGGGGGTGGGGGCCCCAACTCGGCCGATTGGCCCTGGGCCCCGATTGGGAGAGGAGGGGGGTTTCTTTTAACTGGAGACTTTGAGTTGTTTTAAGTACCGTGAGGAACGAACCGTTCGTTAATGTAATGAGGGGAAAGAGCCAATTATATTTTGTTGTTCTCAGAGTTATGTTTTCTTTTGTAACAGGGTTTCTTTCTTTATATATATATATATATATATATATATATAAAAAAAACCACTCATATATATATATATATATATATATATATATATATGAGTGGGGACTGAGCAGAAAGCTGGCTGGAGAGCAGTGATCCCAGCAGAGAAGAGCAGGGTTTGCATGGACGATTCCAGCAGCCAGAGAACAAGAAGCTGCTTCTTCCTACCCAAGCCTTGGAGCTTAGCACCCGGAGACTGTCGCTGAGAGCCGGTGAACTCCACCAGAAGTTTGGGACACTGGATGGTGTTTCTGAGGGGCTGCTCTGTTCAAATTCATTTCTTGTTTATAAGTGTTGTGAAATAGTAAATGTGAGTTCCCAAAATTAGCCACATCGTGTTATAGATTTATATAGTAGTCATTATTTTGTTTCTTTTATCAGATGATTTCAAAGTTAATGTTAAATAAAACTCATTTTTTGTTTTCATCTGCTTTGAACAATCTTTGTTGTGAGTCCTTGGAGACTGAATCCTGGGTCTCCAGTTGCTTCTCCTTAGGAATTGGGTTAAATTTTCTATGTGGCACTGGAGACAGGCAAAGCGTGGTGAACTCTAGCCCACCTGAAGGTTACACCTAGGAATTCACTACTGCTTTCGGAGGATAGGGGTTTCCATTTTCCTCTTGACAGCTGTATTAGGTTCTCTGTTCACAGTGGTATGTGTTGTCCAAACAGTCTGGTCAGAGTTTGGGCCTTCCAAACACAGGGTAAAGTCTCTCTTTCTTTCCCAGAAATAATGTATTGTGTATTTAGGGCCTGATCCAATCCCATGAACTCAGGCTACCACTAACATCAGTGGTGAGGGCCATGGTGTTGCCGAACTGTAACAGTGACAGGTCTTTCCTCAGCCACAACTCAAGAACAGCAAGAGTGCGAGCTGGGGAACCCTGCTTCCAATCTGCTGGAAGCCTGTTCCCAGGAGGCAGACTGTAGGAAAGAGGAGGAGTGTGATGTATTGACAACTATGGTAAAGTCTCTGGGGTTTCTGGGTCCTGTTTGCTAGTAGGGGTTGGACAGGGCAGCATGTGATCTGAGCCTAGAAGCAGTTGGTCTGCAGACGGACAGCCGGAAGGGAAGTGGGCTGGGCTGTAGCTTTCCATTGTAGGGAGCAGCCTGCTTTGACTTTTCCTGATTTGGGTTTCTTTGTGTTATCATTTGAAATTCTAAGAAATACATTGCTGCTTTGCTGCAGTCTTTCTGCTTTCTCTGTTGGCATGTTGTGACTGGAACAGGGAGAACGGTGAGTGACTCACATCCTGCCCTTTTTGCTGAGAACACGGCTACCAATGCCTGCGTTGTGAGGGTGGCGCTTGTCTGACAGGAGCAGGACGCTATCAGTTCCTCACTTAGCTTGAGAAGGGTGGGGGTTTCTTGGCCTTTGCGAACCTGGCATGGATTTCAGCTAACCCACAGCAAATCCCAGTGCCGACCAGTGCCAAATACGGTGCGACTCCAACTCATTCAAGTATCTGGGTGCCAGGGCGGAAGTGGCAGGAAGTGGAATATACAGGCGCTCGCCCTTTCTGCAGCCTGCACATTACAAACAGAGAGGAGAGTCCTGGCTCTTTACTTTCTGGGAATCCCCTGCCTCCAGGACTGTCTCCTGGAGAATCCCCACCTGATCCTGAGCTGGCTCCTAACCACAGACCCCAGTGTGAGGGAAGGAAATGTTCAGAGCACATTGTGATCTGGCAAGCCTCAGTTAGTGGGAGATCGCTTAGGGACCGGCGCCAGCTAGGGTGGAAAAGAGCAGCAACCAGTCTGCTCTCACCAGTGCCTGGAGCCGGGAACAAGCAGAGAACTGGAGAGTGGTAACTGGCTCCCAGACGGCCTTTGCAGTGGCAGGAGACAGCAGCTGGGATTCCAGCTGCCCCTCCGCCATGATGGTGTCCTTTCTGAGATCTCCAGGAGAGGTGCTGTGCTACCAGCTACCGGCAATGACTGGCTTGGGGTTGGGGAATCACTGCTGCAAGCAAAATGCTCCTGGCATCCTGCAGAGGAGCAGGGTCCATGTGAGGACGGCCTCACTATGTTGGCAGTTAGGAACAAGAGCTACTTGGTCTGGCTGCTCTATACTACCAGTAAATCTTAATGAAATAAATGTTTCAAAAGGTTCCTTTTAGCTAAGTAAAGCCATCCCCTCAAGCCAATTTTATGTTCATCTCTGAAAGGAGAAAAACCTTTAGTTTGGATGGAAAACGTTAAATAAACCTTTTGTGTTATGAATTTTCTCCTAGCTCAGTAACAGCTCTCAGCGCATTTCCGTTCTGACTTTTACCTTATCAGTTTAATGTACCGAGTTGCCTCCAACCTTCACTCTGATTAGTAATTAACAAACAATTCATATAGTTAATAGAATGTGCTAAGGAGTTCTTTTTTTTTGTTCAGGAGATGGATTCTGAGGTAGTCTCCTGTAAATGTATATTCTCTGCGCCAGATCCGGGACAGATGTAAATCTACAGAGCGCCCTTGATTTCAATGGGGTGTTGCACCCCGAAAATGTAAAAGGTTATCTGTGCAACAAGTTGTGCATGATAGTCATTTCCCTCCAGGAGTCAATCACCAGATGCAGAAAGAGAAGACAGCCGGTGCATTAATACATCGAGGATCTAGAGGTAATTTGTTCACATCTGCCACAATTAGCCATCCCCATAAGTAGCAAACAATGGTGAAATGTTAAATTGGCTAACAATTTAGGACACCATCTTACAATGCTTCAGTGAAGTCCTGGCCCTGAGTAAAACTACTGTTGATTTCAATGGAGACCTGAATTTCACCCCCTGCACAAAGCAAATGTCCCACTGATTTTTACTGAAGTTCCTCTCTACATTAGAAAGGCTGCACTATTTAGAGACTTTTATCAATTCTGCAGCTTATTTACTGCACCTTTGTTAATGTGGGGAATTAACTTAAGGGCCCTCTTACAAGAACTGCGGCAGAGCTGTGAGTAATGATCTATAGGGTTTGTCTGGCTATCCCTGAACCATTTTCTCCTGTACTCAATGTATAGCAGTCAGACTGCATCCTGGGTGAGCTCATGTATCGTCACAAAAAGTGCCACCTTAATGATAAAAGGAGCAAGACAGGTTTTTCTCATCTCAAAATTAGCGCTGCCTCTACTTTTCAAACACTTGACTATGACAGGAATTCTTAGAGCATCACAGCCATGTTTTAGAATCGTGGTGATGATTTCCCATCTCCCTGGCTGAACCAGGCTCTTAGCCCCATGCCAACATGTTCTGTGTGGATCCTTAGGCAGTGACTCCGTTCTGCACCCAACAGGAAGGGAACCACTGGCCACTTTGAAACCCCCCAAGGGCCATTTTTGGTACACGGGGCACAGGTTGGAAACCACTGCTCTATTCCATTATTTAAATAACTGCTGAAGATACTGAGCAGAACTGGATCAGAACTAATTCGTACTGGATCCCATTTGATAGGCCCTTCCAACTTCACTGTGAACCAGAGGTAACCACTCTTAGGGTTGATTGAAAGCTGAAATGATCGTTAAAGGAAATGTCATAAAACTGTTTACCCATGTTCAACCTTGGCCAGAACAGCTGCAGGCAGGTGTACTGTCAACATATCTTTTCAGCCTCATGTTTAATTAAACACAGAACTTGCAGTGGAATAACATCAAATCAAGTTTTTATTAAAATTTCCTTGCTTGAAGTCTCTAAGCAACCAGAATCATTAGACTTTAAGCATGAATAAAATAATAAAAGAACTGTTAAGAAAAGGTCAATTTTGAGATCAATTCAGATTAATACTAGATTCAATTAACTTTTTTAACCTTCGATTAAATAATTCCCTCTGTCCCATCCTCTCTCCCTGCCCCCCATCACTATACAAATGTCTCCACATTTCCTATCTTCCCTTCATGCATCTCTGTGTGAGTGGAGAAGAAGACAGAGAAGTGAGAACACTTTCTCCAAGCTGTTTCTCCCTAATCTTGTTCTGAGCCTTCTCCAGAACTCTGGACAATCTGTAGAGGGAAGGATGAACATGTAATTGTAGTGATGTGAAAGTCTCAGAAAAATGTCCAGCAACAGAGGTTGGGAGGCGGTCACCTGAACTCTCTTGTGATTATTGCTGGGAAATTGACATAGTCAACATTCATTTCATACAATGCAAGAAATGATTTTGATTACAAAATTACTAGCTACCTGGAGTAATCAAGAGGGTATTTTTACAATTTTTCGCATTGCAGATACAGCATAATAAGCTATTACAATATTTGAAAGCCTTCTTGTTTTCCTTGATGTCAAGTAGAATTTTTAGTGTCCAACAAGGCTGCACAGGCGCCCAAAATGCAAAAAAGCTGCACAGTCCTGATGATGAGCAGACATGCCGGTTGGTGGAAACAGCCATTTGTCCCTCCCGTAATATGGGACTCTTCGTCAGAACTCTTCTGATGCGGCAAAGAGGCCTGTTTTCCTTCTGAGATATAATTTACACATTACAGCAGCATATGCTGTATCGCAATGCACTCAGAATTGTAGTTTGGAAGCCCACAAATTCCCAGCATGTGTGATGGTATCCCTTTACTCTTGTGATTTAGGATGCTCTGCTTTTTTAGTGCCAACTGGGAAGAGTTAAGGTCAACTTGGAAACTTCAAACAAACTAGAGCTGCAGAGATGACTCTGGTGGACCGGGAGAGCCTGTCGATGCGAGATCTAAGGCCTGACCAATGTCAGACTGTAGGAAACAGCAGCTGCTGGCCTCTTTACAAGTTCACTGACTGATACAGGAGCTTGGCAGAAATACAGCATTATTAAATGCACCCAAGGAGCAGTAACAGGAATACAGTATTGTTGAAAGCGATAGAATTCCTAACTCCCCGATACATGCTAACCGCAGATAGCCGCTCCTCAGAGACAGTATGAGACCACGACTTTACGACAGAAGAGACAGGATGATGGCTGAAAATGATGTACTGGATTTGGAGGCAAGGTATGGAACAACAGCTGACATCAGAGATGCAATGGGAAAGTTGTTGGTATTGGGAGATCTGAAAGGGGTCCCAACAAGGGAATCTTTGTCCAGCCTAGAGGATAATAGAAAGTCCGGTCATTCACTGAGCCAGTCCATTGGGATGGACATGCATGTCCTACGGTACCTGTAGCTCCTATGGGGCACTAGCGCTGTGCTTCGCTTGCAGTAAATCTGGCTGAGTGCCTTTGCAATGGAAACAAGTGTGTTCATTGATGGACAGAGCGAAGAAGGTCTGCTGATTCGGCTAGCTTCAGAGACTCACACCAACATATACATCCTGACTGACAACAATGAGTATGGGGTAAGCTCCTCACCAAGCTCCTAGGCATTAATTACTCAGACTCTTTGGGTTCAATTTGCCCCACTTTGCTGGTAGCTAGTGAATGAGCTACCGTGAATTACAAAAATAAACTCTTTGGCTTTCATTTTTTTACTGTTTAGTTTTTTTCTCGTTTTTGAATAATAAATGTGCAAGCAGAAAATGAGACAGAAGAGTTTAAAGGAACAACTGCTCCAGAAGCCATACAAAGAGAGGGATATTAAGAAGAACATGAGCCAAGAGCTGAGGGATGCAATAATTCATGGCAGATAGGAAACAAAGCTCACTAGCAAGTTACAAACCCTCTTTGAAATCAGTGAAATGGAGTACACACCCGGAGCTGCCTTCGTCTAGGTCTGGAAGATGAGCGTAGTTCAGAAACGAAGGAAGGTGGAAGCTTGTTTCCCCTTCACCTGGATCCAAGAACCCCAGCATCAGAGGGGCAACATGCAACCCAAAAAGCATGGCTGGGAGTCACTGTTGGGTGACCAAACAGTCAGAGATAATATCAGACAATGGTGTGATGCCTACTGAGAGAACCATCCTAGCCCAGCCAGGCACCCAGAAAAATTTTGTTCCGGAGAGGAACTGAGTGGGCAACAACCTTGTCAAGGAGAGCAAGGATGTTTCAGAAGAGAGAGAAAAAGAGGCATAACAAAGACAAATTTAAAGGACGGAGGCACGGCTGCCGAATGCTGAGGGAACTCAGAGCAATGGTCCAAGGCGCAAAGGAAGGAAATGGCTGGTTTTGGTCGGAGAGATTTCTGCTTGGAACTGAAGATCACATTTTTCTGCTCCCATGAGGTTTGAAGCACCCATAGTCTGGGGTAGGACACAATGGGACCTAAATTTGATTTAACTGAACTTTCTTTGTCCACGCTGAATAAACTTCTTTCCGGTTGTAACTAACTCTTTAGATTTGGACTTCTTTGAGAGCAAACTTGTTTTGATCCATTCTCCACAGAGGAACAACCCCCTGAGAGGTGAAGGAGAAGTAAAGTAGACTTGACCTGAGACTCTAAGTGAAAGTAGCTCCCCTGCATGCTCCTAGACACTGCTGCGATTGGTTAGGGGCACAGCTGACTGTGATGAGTGGCAGGAATAGGCAGGCAGGGTTCGTTTTTGCTCCATCATTAATCTAAGCCACGCTTCACCAGTATCACTCTCTGCAAGCGTCTGCTCTGGCACTTGCGAGTTCAAAAATGTTTTGCAAGTAAAAGCCTGTCAAGTGGCTTTCCCCCCAAGCTCTCACTGCTCTGTTGTAAACACAAGACTCTGGTGCTTGATTACAATCAGTTGATTATGAAAAAGGGTCAGAGTCCTTTAAAAGACAATGTAAGGCATGGAACACCAGATACATTACTTTTATAAATTATATGAAGGAAAAGGCAGGTCAGGCTCTTTTAGACCTTATAATACAGAATGAAATTATGTTATAAATGTTGTTATGGGATTGTGTATGTCCTAGGCATACATAAAAGCCTTCTCAGCATAGCCAAGAGAACACAGCACGTTTCCCAGTGTCTCGCTGACTGATGCACAAAGAAAGACTTTCCATACAGAAACAGAGTAGCTGCCTTTTACTTATGGGTCTGGATCTGCCTTTATGGTATTATCTGGATTGCATTGCGAGACAAATACCAAGAGACCCCAGCACCTGTAGATTGCGTGTATGACACCGTAATTACACACCTGTAGATTGCACATATGACACTGTAATTACACACCTGTAGATTGCATGTAGGACCCCATAATTACACACTTGTAGATTGAGTGTAGGACACAGTAATTAGGCACCTGTACATTGCGTGTAGGACCCCATATTACGCACCTGTAGATTGTGTGTAGGACACAGTAATTACACACCTGGCGTTTGCGTGTAGGACCCTGTAATTACACACCTGTAGATTGTGTGTAGGACACAGTAATTACACACCTGTAGATTGCGTGTAGGACCCCATAATAACATGAGAACACCCTGGAAACATCCCTGATCCCCACACCACCTAGCAGTCTCCTCATTTTAGCAGGTATTTGAAGAAACTTCTTTTAAGTGATGTACCTACAGATGCTCTCCGGTATTTCACTTTGTTTCACAGTTCCAGGAAGACATTTGAAGGCAGACTGCTCTGTCTCCCTCCCTAAAACACTTTCAGGGAGGCTCCAGTAAAAAATAAGAAATAATAATGAAAGGGTAGATTCATATTTTAGCTCTGGTTGCTTTGTGCTGCTGCAGCAATGTGACTGGCTGCACGTTGCTGCAGACATATCTTAACGACAGTGAAGTCAGAAAAACAGCTGATTTGCATCACCACAGCTGTGCAAACCAGCCTGAACATACTGGTGAATCTGGTCTGAAGTGAGAATTTGGTGCCTTGGACCTCAGACTGAGAGAAGAAGGGTCTCGTCCAACAATACCTAGATTCCTTCACGCTGGGAATTCTTCTCTTTCAGCTGACCCAAGGCATTCCTCTTTCCACTTGAGCAATAGGGTTAAAAGTACCAGCAATAGCATAGCAAGGATTAGTACAATGCTACTAACAATTAATAAAGTGCTCTAGCTCCATTTCCAAACATGAGCTAAAATGCTGTCTCTGAGTCAACCCCATTATATCTGAAGAGAAACTCCCCAGTGCAGATAACTCCTTCCCAGGGTGCTTTGCTCTGGAAATCCAAAGTCTCAGCCTGTGACTTCTTACTGCACTTTCTACTGAATACTTAACTATGAATGAGTCGTCTGCCATTGGGGACTTTTTAGTGTTTGCTTAACAGCGATGGCAACCTGTGACAAAAAGTTCGCAATTCATTTCCCTATTCTGGAGCTCCCGTTGATGCTAGTAGGCAGTGACTACTTGGGGAAACTGACTGATCAGTATGGAATGGATACAATGATAAAAGGGGACTGAAGTCTGATTTAAGAATAGGCCTCGTTGCCTCACTTATCTAAATAAGCATCTCCGTTTAGTGCACTTTCTGGTACTACATTTTGATTTACAATTAATTAAATACTCATTCAGTCAACTCTCCTCTGGGGTTTCATTTCTGCACATCCAAAGGGCAAGGCATTGTTAGAACAGTTCAACCCTTTCTCCCAGCTATTTCAAAGTGCTCGTGTAGCCATCCTGGGACTGCATCAGAAAATCAAATCTTTCTGAGAATTTTTGTGTGTGAAATTTCCATAAAAAATTGAAATGTTTCGATTTTTGCATTCGCTCCAGTACGGCCTTTCAGAAAACAGAATGTCTAGATAGCCTCAGTGATGCTATGATGAGAGCAGAGTTTTGTAATGTTGTGGGATTGTAGAGTATGTAGATTTCATGAGAAACTAGAATTATCAGCCACAAGATATGTAAGGTGGTTCACAGGTGTTGTTTTTAGGATGCAGTTGAGGGATAATGATGTCAAATGTCTTAAAAGATCCTTTTGTAAAATTACGAGGCTGGCTTTGAGTACGATTTGTCATATGCTTTGTAGATTGTCATTTTCTCTCCTGTCTATTTGTTGCCTATAATCACATGGCATTTAATTATACCCAAGGAATAAATGTCATTTGGTTCTCTTGCATTATGATGCTGGTTAATTGTATGAATTATGAAAGGGAAAATGAGTTTACATTAAAGAGATAAGATATAGGAGAACAATCTAAAATGTCATTTTTTTGATCCAGTGGAGCGGACAACTACAAACCTTCTCTCAACTCACTGCAAAGAAGTGTCATAGGAGGAAACAGGGCTTAAATTCAGCTGGAGTTGGCTGAGGCAGAGCTCTGGTAAACATTTTCAAACTCCTGGGGCTGAAGCCTTGAACCCAGTGCCCTCTCTTGGAAATAAGCTGTCAAGATTTAAGCCCTGGAGGAAAGACAGAGAATGTCCAGTGCGGGTGGAATGTGATCTACTTGACAAATGGGCTGGCTCTATGTTTTAAAGAATCCTTAAAGATAATTCAAATAATTTCACCAGTCACTGCATCAAGGAAAATGAGGCCATTTGTCTAATAGATGGGATTCATTGCTGCCTCAGTGGGGAACTTGAGAGGCACCAAACCGAAGTAGGGGAATGGGCATCACAGAGGCAAATGTGCAGCTATGGTCTTAAAAACAGACGAGATGTTAGATTCATAAGGAGCACAATGGGGAAGAATACAAAGCATGTTATAATGACTTTAAATAAATTAATAGTGCAGACTGGTCGGCATGCTATTTGCAGTACTGGTCTTCCCAGATCAGAAAGGATATTGCAGAGCTAGAGGTGGTTCAAAGGAGGGAAACAAGAAAAATTGAGGGCTTGGGAATGCTTGCATGAAGAGAGAATGAAAGGTCTTAGGTTTGTTGATGTTGGAAAAAGAATAAATAAGAAGGAATATGAGAAAAATATCTGAAATAATGTCTGGTCCAGAGACATTTGAGTGGGAACTTATGTTTTCCCTGTCTCATAACACACAAATGATGAAACAATTAAATTAATAGGTGCCAAATTCAAAACCAGTGAAAAGAAACACTATTTAATCAACATGTACATAGGGTGTGAAACTCCCTGTCATGGGAAGTCAATGATGTCAAGAACTTAGCTAGATTCAAAAAGACATTGGACAATTTTATGAAAATCAAAAATATCCAGTGTTGTCAAAATTTATAATAAAGCCATTTTGGAAGGGTTTGTGCTTCAGGCCCTAAGCCAATCCCTAAGTATCAGAAACCAGGACGAGCGCTAATATTTTATATTGGGCAAATTATCCCACAGCCATTACTGTGGTGATGTTCTACCTTCCTCTGAGACATCTTTCTCTGCTTCAGGTCAGAGAAGGATTTTGGTCTACATCAGGCATGTCACACCTGTGGCCTGAGAATCTCTTCCATCTGGCCCATAACTGTGCTCCCTAACAGAGAGAGAGAGAGAGATATCTTTCATTCCCAGTGCTCTGCAATGCTGCGAGAATGTCAGGTCTTGCGACATCACAGAGCGCTGGGCCTGCAAGACCGCACTCTGCGAGACCACATGCTCTTCCTAAAAGGGACCTGGGGGTGGTATCGTGAAGTACACTTGAAGTACATTTAAGTCAATTCTGGCCCACCATAGCAAATGAGTTTGACCCACATGAATGTCAGAGAGAGAAAATGGCCACCTTTTATTTATGTGAAATTCTCATAGACTCTAAGGTCAGAAGACACAAATATGATCATCTAGTCTGACCTCCTGCACAATGCAAGCCACAGAACTTCATCCCCTCCTCTACCCCTGCATTATAAACCTCTAACCTATGACTAAGTTATTAAAGTCCTCAAATCATGATTTAAAGACTTTAAGGTAGAGGGAATCCACCAGCAATTGAGTCATGCCCCATGCTGCAGAAGGAAGTGAAAATCCCCCAGAACTTTCTCCAATCTGCCTTGAGGGAAAATTCCTTCCTGACCCCAATATGGTGATCAATTAAATCCTTAGTGTGTGGTCCAGATTCAGCAGTCGGATACCCAAGAAAGAATTCTCTTTAATAATTCAGTACCCACCACATCGGTCATCCCATTGGCATATCTACAGCCAGTAGACAAACATGAATCAGTTGTCAAACTAGGCTGTCCTATTAGACCATCCCCTCCATGAATTTATCAAGCTCAGTTTTGAAACCAGCAAGATGTTTTGCTTCCACTGCTCAGTTTAGATGGCTATTCCAGAACTTCACTCCTCTGGTGATTAGAAACCTAAATCTAAACTTCCTGATGGACAGTTTATTTCTGTTACTTCTTGTTTCCACATTGCCTTGAACTGAAATAATTTCTCTCCTTCCCTGGTATGTATCGCCCTGCCATATTTATAGATAGCAATTGTATCTCCCCTCAACCTTCTTTCAGTTAGGCTAAATAAGCCAGGCTCTCTAAGTCTCTTCTTATAAGGTGGGTTTTCATTCCTTGGATCATTCTAGTTGCCCTTCTCTGCACCTGTTCCCATTTGAATTCATCTTTCTTAAACATGGGGGACCAGAACTGCACACAATACTCCAAATGAGGTCTGACCAATGCCTTGTATAAGGGTTTTAAAACCTTCATATCTATACTGGAAATACCTTGCCTGATATACCCAAGGACCACATTAGCTCTTTTCACAGGCACATCACACTGGTAGTTCATAGTCATCCTCTGATCAGTCAATACCCCCAGCTTACAAGATCATCCAGATCTTTCTGTATTATATCCCCATCCTTCCCTATATTGGCAGTACCTCCCAGCTTCTTGCCATCTGCAAACTTTATTAGCATACTCCCACTTTTTGTGCCAAGGTCAGTAATAAAAAGGTTAAATAAGATTGGTTCCAGGGCTGATTCCTGAGGAACTCCTCTAGTAACTGCCCTCCATCCTGACAATTCAACTTTCATTATGACCCATTGTAGTCTTCCGATTTAACCAGTTCCTTATCTGTCTTTCAATTTTCATATTAATCCCCTTCTTTTCCAATTTAAGTAATAATTCCGCATGTGGAGCCGTATCAATGCCTTACTGAAATTTAGATAAATTAGATCCACTGCATTCCCTTTGTCTAAAAAAATCTCTTATCTTCTCAAAAAAGAGATTAGGTTGGTCTGACACGATCTACCTTTTGTAAAGCCATGTTTTATTTTATCCCAGTTACCATGAACCTTGACGTCCTTAACTACTTTCTCTTTCAAAATGTTTTCCAAGACTTTGCATACTACTGAGATCAGACTAACAGTCCTTGCAGGCAAGTTGTTTGCCATTTAGAAAATGAGGAACCTGATAAAGCAATAAAAGCAACAGTAAGAGTGGAGGTAGAGCTGAGTAATACCAGAAAGTCATGCTTTATGAAATGTTTATAGGTGAAGCTCATTTTTTGGTGACAATCTCTGGTTGATTCTCAGTATTTCTGCAACACTTATTTATGCAGCGAAAGGTCTTTCTCTGAAAGTACAATCCCATGAATTCTATGCATCACTGCCCACCAGTCCAAGCTAACATTTAACCCATGAACACTTCTTCTCCTTAACTTCTCATACTCCTTCTTGATGATATAAAGTTCTTATGAATGCAGCTTTAGTAAAAACAAATATTCACTGGATGAAACTTGCTAACTGAAATGTTTTTTTACAGTGGAAAAAAACATGCTGAAAATATGAAAACTGATTGGTGAATGGACCATATATTTTGCAATTTGTGAATTCAGTAGAAGTTTGATATTTTCTCTCCACTCATTTCTCAAATGGTAGTGATCATTTGTTAGTCTAATATATTTATATGGTTCCCATCACCATACTTTCTGAGCAGCTCACTATCTTTAACCTATTTATTATAAAACAACTGTGATGTACGGCAGTGCAATTACTACGGTTACAGTAAGGAACTAGTGCTTGCTTAGTTCAAACTAACATTCCAGTGTGGCCATGCTAGTTTGAATTAAGCTCATTCGAACTAACTAAAATTAAGTCTATGTCTACACTGGCAAGTTAGTTTGAATTAAGGAGGCTTAATTAGAACTAACTAAAGCCATGGCTATACTAGACTTTAGTTGGTTCGAATTAAGGGCTTCCTTAATTCAAACTAATAAGTTTGAATAGGGTATTCGAACTAAGGGGTTAATTCGAACTAACTAGTTCGAATTAACCAAGTGGCCATGTTAATTCGAACTAATTTCTTAGTTCGAATTAACCGGCCATTTAAATGAATGGGGATCGCTAATTCGAACTAAGCAAGTGCTTGCATAGTTCGAACTAACATTCCAGTGTGGCCATGCTAGTTTGAATTAAGCTAATTCAAACTAACTAAAATTAGTTCGAATTAGTTAGTTCGAACTAACTAATTCGAACTAATTTTAGTAAGTGTAGACATAGCCTAAAAGTCTTGAAAAGTGCCACAAAACCTATAGAAAGATATTATATGTAAACATAATAGTTCTGGTGTCTACAGCTACAGACATTTTTGCGGGGCGGGAACTCAGTTCAAATGAATAATTTCCCACAAGTTCTGAACAAAATTTGTTCATTCTGGCTCGTTCTACCACCTCTGCTCATACTCAATAGCACCTTCCGTCATAAGCTGTTCCCCTGATTTTGAGGCAACTATCTGACGATGACAATATTACTTATCATAAAGGTGATGAAATCTAGACATCAGAATTTTAAGTGTTGCCAAATCTTATGATTATTATTCTATATATTGTGCTATTTGATCTTTTTTATTAAAAGCCAAGCTCCTGTAATTATCTAACTTAGAAAATCTCACCTCTCATTTTATTAAAAAAAATATATTCTCGTCCTGATGGCTGCAGAGAAAAGCTTGAAAATGAACACTTTATACATGCAAAAATGGAAGGGGAAGAGAAAGAGCCCCACCTTTATCCTTTAAAAAGTACATTAAAAACATAAGAATGGCCATACTGGATCTTTCTTGAACCATCTTACATTCTTGGTCTTCACAATGTCCTCTGACAAGGAGTTCCGTAGGTTGACACGACGTTGTATAACGAAATAGTTCCTTTTGTTCATTTTAAACCTGCTGATTATTAATTTAATTTGGTAACCCCTAGTTCAAGAGTTCTGAGAAGGAATAAGTAGCACTTCTTTATTTGCTTTTCCCACACCAGTCATTATTTTAGAGACCTCTGTCATGTCCCCATAGGCTTCTCTTTTCCAAGCTAAAAAGTCACAGTCTTCCATACTTCTAATTATTTTAGTTGCCCTTTTCTCTACTTTTTAAATTCCAATATACATTTTTTTTGATGGGGTGACCAGATCTACACACAGTATTCAAAGATATGGGAGATACCATGGATTTGTAAAGATAGAATAAGATATTTTCTGTTTTATTATCTGTTCGTTTTTTAATGATGCCCAACATACTGTTAGGTTTTTTTGGCTATTGCTGCATACTGAGTGTATGTTTTCATAGAATTATCCAAAATGATTCCAAGATTTCTTACTTGAGTGCTAAGAGCTAATTTAGACCCCATCATTTTATCTGTATAGTTGTGATTATGTTTTCCAATGTGAATAATTTTGCATTTATCAACACTGAATTTCATCTGCCATTTTGTTGCATCATCACCAGTTTTGTAAGGTCTTTTAGTAACTCTTTGCAGCCTGCTTTGAAATTAACTACCTTGAATAGTTTTGCAGCATCTGCAAATTTTGCCACTTCTCTGTTTGCGCCTTTTCCAAGAAAATTTATGAACATGTTAGACAGTAATGGTCTCACTACAGACTTCTGGAAGACACTACTATATTCTGAAAACTGACTGTTTCAGTGGAAAGCTCCAATCAGCTCTAATTATTATTCAAGAAACATTCACCATTTTTTTTCAGAGGAATAACTTCCAGGCTCTAGGCCACATCTCAATTGTTTGTATGTATCATTCACTATCTATAATGTTTGCATTGTGGGTAGTTGCCTAAATCAGGTATATGTTTTCTGATTAAATGATTGAAATGCTTTTCTTTAAAAGCATAACCATAGGGCTCGAAGGGACCTCATGAGGTCATCTAGTCCAACCCCCTGCTAAAAGCAGGACCACTCCCCCTAAATCACCCCAGCCAGGGTTTTGTCTAAGAGCATCCACACTGGTCAACTTCTAGGGGCTAGGTGGACCTGGGACAGGTCCACAGTGGCAGGGGGGGG
>ML685781.1:22057062-22081459 GCA_007922175.1 Pelusios castaneus
GAGTGGTCCTGCTTTTAGCAGGACCACTCCCCCTAAATCACCCCAGCCAGGGTTTTGTCTAAGAGCATCCACACTGGTCAACTTCTAGGGGCTAGGTGGACCTGGGACAGGTCCACAGTGGCAGGGGGGGGCACCCCTTGCCAAGTGCCAGGGGGCTTAGCCTTTGCCCATTGTACCTTTGTACAATGGGGCAAAGGGGGACAGGTACCCTGGCAGGGCATAGGGGCAGGGTGGGCAGGGCTCTGCCCTGCCCTTTGGGGGGGAATGCCAGGCTGTGGCTGTGCCAGCCACCCTGGCAGGGAGGGCAGTGGGGAAGCCCTGGAGCCCCCTAAGTCAACTTAAAGTCTACTTAGGGCTACTCCACGTCTACACTGGCTAAGTCAACTTTCTAAAGTCGACTTAGCCAGCAAAGTCGACTTAAAATGAGGTTTAAGAAAGTCAACTTAATTTTTCCTTAAGTCAACTTAAGCAGCTGCTTAAGTCAACTTAAGGAAAGTGTAATGTAGACAGAGTAAATTAAGTCAATTTAAGCAAGCTTAAGTCGACTTAATTCACAAATGTAGATGCACCCACAGTGAGCGGATGTACGAAAGTTCCAGAGGGGTAGCCATGTTAGTTTATTTCAGCAAAACAAACAAATTTTTAAAGACTAGCGTTTATTTATCTCATGAGCTTTCAGGAACACAATCCCACTTCATCAGATGCATGAAATGCAAAATGTTAACTGTAAATATATACATACAAAGAAGGGTGGGTCACAAAGTTAATTCAAACAAATACAGAGGGATAGAGTGCTAGCTGTCTCTGCAAAGTAAACCTATTTTGATTCAAACGGTGTAGAACAGGGACATAACAACTGTAAGCAAGAGTTGAGAAGGGAAATCACCTTTCCCAATGACTTAGCCATTCAGGAGTTCTATTCAAACCCATTATAGAATCATAAAAACTGTAAAGGACCATGAGAGGTCATCGAGTCCAGTCCTCTGCACTCATGTCATCTTAAAAACTTCCACAACCTGCCCAGGCAACTTATTCCAGTGATTAATCACCCTGACAGTTAGGAATTTTTTCCTAATGTCCAACCTAAACCTCCCTTGCCGTAATTTAAGCCCATGGCTTCTTGTCGTATCATTGGCAGTTAAGGAGAACAATTTTTTCCCTCCTTCTTGTTACAACGTTTTAGGTACTATCTCCTCAGTCAGCCCCTTGAGTATTCTAGGATACATATCATCAGGCCCTGGTGGCTTGAAGACATCTAACTTGTCTAAGTAATTTTTAACTTGTTCTTTCCCTATTTTAGCTTCTGATCCTATCCCATTTTTACTGCCCTCCCCTACCTCAGGCATCCAATCACCACCAACCTTCTCGGAGAAGACCGAAACAAAAAGAAATCATTTAGTTCCACTGCCGTTTCCATATTTTCTGTTGTTGTTTTTCCCTCTTTATTGTTGTTGGTATTTCCCCCCCTCTTCAGCATGCAGGTATCTAGTTTGTATATACAACGAGAGTCCTGTGGCACCTTATAGACTTACATATTTTCTTCGGCATAAGCTTTCATGGGCCATAACCCATTTCGTCAGATGCAAGATGCTTCGTCAGATGTTGTGGGTTATAGCCCATGAAAGTTTATGCCGAAGAAAATCTGTTAGTCTATAAGGTGCCACAGGACTGTCATTGTTTTTGCTGTACACAGACTAACTAACTATCCCTCTGGATAGTTTGCATAGGAATTTCAATTCTGCAGTTTCACTTTCCAATCTGTTTTTAAAGATTTTTTGTTTTGTTTTGTTTTGTTTTGTTTTTTTCCCCCCTGAAGTACTGTAACTAGCATGTTTTCTACAAAATGGCCAGGTAGATTGAAATGTTCCCCTACTGCTTTTTTAATGTTACCATTCTTGATGTCTGATTGATGGACCTAAATGTCTTTTCAGAGTAGACCCATTCAAGTCACCCAGTAATAAATGCCTAGATCCTAGAATTCATCATATTAGAATTTGTTGAGAACTTCAGATTTTATTAAAGATTTTTCTCTCAAGGGGCATGCCAAGTACACCCTAATAGGACATTTATTGTAAAATACTGTAGCCTTATTGATAGTTGTGTGTTACTTTAACCAATTACTCACTCAAAGGAAGGGTTTACCCCTACTTTAATCTGTGAAAGTACAGCCCCCCCACCCTTGAAGATTAACTACAGTAGAGTGATTATCATTAGACAAGGGACCTTGGACTGTGCAGCAGAGACTATATAGTGCTTTTCCTATAATAATTACTTCTATTAATCAGCCAAACAATATGCATACTGCAGTCTTCTGAAGGAGGAAAAGACAAATACACAATGCCTAATATTTCTATTACTCACACCATGCCTTGTGGGAAAGCTCACAAGAGTTAGTCCTCATTACCATCACCACCACCGTCAGGGACCATCCTCCTGGCATCTCCATACTCTCGGTTCCCCAGCCGAAGCAAAACGGGGATAAAATTCTTACAATGTGCTAGGCTGGCACACACATATTTATGAAGGTTTTTAACCCATTATTTGAACTTCCACACCCCACTCAGTTTGGGATGCCCTGTTTCTCATAGGAACATTCACATCACATTATCAGTGTAATAACAGGCTTCGACCCTAAGGACGTGGTTAGCATTTCACCCTGGCTACCAACAATCATCTAGTGGTGTCTACTCTCCACAGGTAGATGGTGTTATCCAAACTCAGTAGTTATGTTCAAAACATCAGCACATCACAAACATAAACACAAGCTCAGCAGATTTATTATTAACCTATTTATGCTGAATACTAAAGACTAATTTGGCTAAGATAAATAATGTATTGGTTTGTAGGCCCTATGTTATGGCATTAGTTAATGGTTATATTTCACTTCTATAGCTTAAATATGCATGATACCTTTTATCCTTGACTACAAGGCAGCAATTGGGCCTAACGGCCAAATTGGATATTATCCCAATGGATTCCTCCCATAAAGGGACTTTTTCACCACCGACTTCATTGGAAAAGTTCATGCTCTGTTCAGCTTTATACCCACCTTCCCACTGATAGAAAAGTGGTGACAAAATACAGTGATCACACCTCTGTTATATACGGAATCCTTTCTTGACCCAAATTAACCTATTGTCTCATTGAATGTCGGTTGTGTATTTTGTGTCCTGTCTATCTTGCTATAGTTAACAGAGATAGCTTATTATGGGATAGTTCGGCTGGTCTTAGAGTAGGAGAATAATTTCAGTCAGTGTGTGTTTACACCTCCTTGTGTTTCTGTCTGCTGTTTTCTTTATGAGTGCAAGTAACTTCCAAGTATCCAAACATACAGTGTAGATCACCTGTATCAAATATTAGATCACTTCCAAAATAGTGAACCAGAGTATTCTGTTTGTCTGAGGGGTCTGTTGGTGTCTCTCCCTATTCACAGGGAGGGTGAACGTCTCTTAGACTCTGGACCCTGCTGTGTGGCTATGACTCTTGGCTTTATGAACGGTCCCAGTGTTTTAAGTCCCTGAATAGTTCTTCCTGCGTGTTAATAAGGAAGAGAAACTGACCAATGAAACTTTGTATATAAGTCAGTTGCGAGGCAAGCTTCTAGTCTAGATGTAGAGAAGTGTTTCGGATGGACTTTGGAGATGGAGTGTGATTCTATCTATTTTAAGTATGGCTGTACACCAGGTGGTAGACATGAACAGTGTGGGAATAACTGCTATGACCTGCCTTCGATGTGCTATTTTCAGGGCCGTGCCTAGAAGTGGCTGGGGCCCAGGGCCAATTGGCCTATGGGGGCCCCCCACCCTGCACTTGGCACTGGGGGGGAGGAGGGAGGCGAGGCCACTCTGGGCCAAAGGCCAGGCTCTGTGCTCCCACCCTGCCCCTGTGCCAGCTGGTCTGCCCATGGGGATGGGGTGGGCTGGCCCAAAGGCTGGGCCCCGTGCTCCCGCCTCGCTCCTGGGCTGGCTTACCACCAAAGGCAGTGGGGACAGCAGTGTGGGGCCCTCAGACCTGTGGGGCCTGAGGCAGTTGCCCTGCCAGGGGGGTGGCCTTCGCTGTTTTCCGTCCTGTAGGAAGACAGAAGAGATTTCTGGTGCATCAAGTGGAAGGTGCTGGCCATACTGGAACAGAAGATGTGTGGTCTAGAGCCACAGTTTTCAACACTCTGCAGTATCCAGGAAAATGAAGACTTCTTGCACAACCACACTCGGAAACGGTTACCACAGATACCAGAAGCAAAGGACCACATTAAGGGAACTGGAGAGATTAGAAGCTGAAGAAGCAGATTGGTGGTTTCTGACTGAGCGAGGAAAGAGACCCATGAACCATAGACTCAAGGTAGAAGTATCTAATCATCAGTGAGTCGACTATCAAGAAACTTTTGCTGGAGGAGTGGAACAGAAAGCTACAGGGCACAAACCTGAAATTTTCTAATATGAAGCAAACAGCTACCAAGAGAGGGTCTGTAGTACCCAATGGAAAACATTGTGATGTGATAAGCTGCTACTAGGTGGTGTCACCATTAATCAGCCTTGACCAAAAGTTAACCCAGTGTTATATGCAAAACAGAGCTGGTACTGACCAAGGACGTACCTTGCTTCCCCCAAGTAGCAGACATAACTTGCAAGCTTTGTAAAATAACAAGATAAGACCAGGGCAAAGAAATGTTGTAAATACATGTGGAAAAATATCAGATGTGCATGACATTTACCCACTTAGTAAGCCCAAAAGGTGTAAATAGTTAGTAGTAGCCCTTCTTAGTTGGAACCTCGTCATTGGGGCAACTGCTGTGTTCGTCGCCACGAGTCATCGCTCCCCATGCTCTGCACCTGCAGCCGTTTAACTGGGGTGAGGTAATATATTTACTGGACCAACTTCTGTTAGTGAAACAGACCAGCTCTCAAGATTGTTTCTTTCACCAACAGAAATTGGTTCAGTAATGATATTACCGCATCTTCCTTGTCTTGTTAATATCCTCGGACCACACAGCTACAACAACACTGCAAACAACAGTAGAAAAAATATGTAGGCAGAAATATAAGAATTAATATTGGGAGTTCCTAAAGAAGATTATTATATTGCCAAAAAGCCATAATTTCACAAACAAGAAAGAAGAGACGTTTGGCTAAAATCCAGTCCAGTTTCAGTGAAGAAGTGAAGGCAGCGATTAGAAATCAAAAAGCTATAGGTAACATATGGGGAAAAAGAAAAATAGCAATCAGTATGAATTATTGTAGTTATGAAGCATAGAAGAGGAACAAGGGAAGTGAAGGTCAATAGGAAAAAATCATGGTGGGCGGGGTTCAGGACAATGAGAAGTTTAACTGTATGCTGTTACTAGATGGAGAGGGTAAAATTGTTAATGATGCAGAAATGGTCAATAAATATTTATGCTCTGTATTTGGAAAAAAGCCAGCTGATGTAAACCTATCACATTAGGATGATGTACTTTCCAGTCGATTGTAACTAAGGAGGATGTTAGATAACATCTACTAAGGGCAAACATTTTAACTCCCAAGAGGCCTAAGAGAGCTGGCTGAGATGATCTTTGGTCCGCTGATGTTAATTTGTATTAAGTCTTGGAACACCGGGAAATTCCAGAAAACTGGGAGAGTACTAATATTCCAGTATTCGAAGAGGTTAAGCAGAATGACCTGGGGATGCATAGGCCAGTTAACATTATATCAAGTCCTGAGAAAAATAATGCAAATGCTGTTATGGGATTCAGTTAATATTTTTTAAGACATTTGATTCAGTACCACATGGCATTCTGACTGGAAAAAATAGCACCATATAAAATCAATCGCATACACATTAAATGGATTCAGAACTGCCTAACTGGCAGATCTCAAAAAAATCGTTCTCAATGGGGAATTGTCATCAGATGAGTGATTTCTAGTGGAATTTTGCGATGATTTTATATTTACTTCCAGATTCCTAATGACAATTTTGAATAACATTGGGCCTAGCACTGATACCTGCAGAGAAGACTTGCAGGTGATACAAAGATTGATGGAGTAGTAAATAGTGATGAGGCCTCAACAGTCGCTCTGAGAGATCTGAGTGGCGTGGTAAGGTGGGTCCTTTCAGACAAAATGCTTTTTAATAAAGCCAAATGCAAAGCCTTGTATATCTAGGGTTTATGTGCATGCAATAGCTATAGAATAGGGGATTGTCATGGAAATAGGGGACTCTGCAATGGACTGAGGGATCAGAGTGGACACAACATGAGCTTTCAAGGCAATGCTATGGGAAAAAGGGCTCATGCGATCCTTGGATATAGATGCAGGAGAATGGGAGCAGGACTGTGATTTCATTTCTATATAGGGTATTGCTGAGACTGGAAGAGGAACCCTGCACCCATTTCTGGTGTGCACATTTTTAAAAGAATGTTGAAAAATTGACAGAAAAGAGCTACAAAAAAAAGACTCAAGGGCTGGAGAAACTGCCTTCCAGTCAGAGACTTAAAGAACTCAACCTGTTTATTTTATCAAAAAAGAGGACTGAGGGGTGACTTGATTCCAGTGTAGAAATACCTTCCTGGGGAGAAAATACCAAGCGCTAAAGGAATCTTTAATCTACCAGTGAAAGGCAGAACAAGACCCAATGGCTCAAGGCTGAAGCCAGAGAAATTAGAATTAGAAATCAGACAGACATTTTTTACAGTAAGGCCAATTAACCATTGGAACAGACTGTCAAGGAAGGTAATAACTTTTCCCAGTCTTAATCTGAAGATATCAAGAGATCATGCCTTTCTGAAAGGCACTCTGTAGCCAAGCACAAGTTACAGGGCTCAACGAAGAGGTGTCTAGGTGAGATTTGTCAGCCAGTGACATATAGGAGGTCAGACTAGATGATCTAATGGCCCCTTCTGCCCTTAAGTTCTATCAATTTATGAATCTAGTCATATTGAGAAGATCAGATCTGGTAGACCTGCTTGGATCCCATTGTGGATTTGATGGGATATCAGCAAAGGGAGGGCTACCCAGCTGAGGGAAAAGCTAATCATGTCTCATGGGCCAAATTGCTCTGGACTGTTGTAATGTTTGATTGTGGTGCGGTTCTTCTGCTGAGATTATGGTCCAATCTGATTGTCTCCCTACACCAGAGGTGCACAACCTGTAGCCCGCGAGCATGTTCTGTGCAGCCCTCTGGGAGTGAAGCGAGCAGGGGGATCACGTGACTTGACACCCCCTTTCCCCCCGCACATTGCATTTGTGGCCCTCGAGTGGCCTTAGAAAATGCAATTTGGCCCTTGGTCAAAAGGGTTCTGCACCCCTGCCCTACACAGTTAGCTGGTTCAGTTGAAAATCCTGTGTTGTTTTATCCCTTGCCTGGAGTAATGAGTTGAGAGAAAGAAGATAGGATTTTTTTTTTTTAATTATTACTTCACATCATTTACTTATTTGAAAATCGTATTTTGTCTGTATAGTCCAGAATCCTGTCCACACATTTTATCTCATCTGCATTATGAAACAATCTAAGCTATCCTCCCCGCCTTTTCTAACAGCAGAGCATTATATAAGCAACACTGTAAAGACTGGCTACCCCTGTTTTATATTCAGAACGTGGAGCTTTACAAGAGAAAATGTCTTGATGTATCTGCTGTTTTATTTTTAATGAAAACATTTCTCGGAATTGGGGGAAAAAAGAGGTCACTGCATAACTCTGAGAGCACAAGCCACTGCACATGTCCACAGGATGGAAAAACATCTAGAGATGGAAAAACACTCAGGGATGGGTTGGAGCCAGAATGCCCCCTACCCATGAGCACCCTGACAATATGCAAATGACCCTGCAGTAAACTTTGGGATGTTGTATTTCTGGATAAAATTCTATTTAGCTATCCTTGGAGTCATGCCAGCCTCGGAAAGCTTCCTTTTAAAAATACAGCTGGTGGAAGAAGGGCAAATCATTAACAGTCATGCTGGTGCAGTGCTAAGCTGTCTTGGCCCTAGGTGCAGTCAATAAAACTAGTGGGAGTTCAGCCACTTTAAAGCTGATTTCTTCTGCCCTTCCACAAGCCCCCCTCCCCCCCCAGCGTCGTGCTGCTGTTAATGTCTTCCCCTGCTGCTGCTTACAAGTTCCTCCAATCCTTTCACTGTAGCTGGGGGACAAACAGTTCCTTTTTTTTCTAGGGGATTTGTCCAAATTTCTCTAAAACAGCAGGATGCGTCTCTAAGTGGAGAAGAGAAATGGGGGGATTTTAAAACATTCCTTCCAAATCTGTCCTGCAGCAATCTTTCAGTGGGGCTGACAGCGTGTGAGGGTCTGACTTCTAACCCCATAGGTGCCAAAACCACTAACGAGTGTGACGAGGCATGGAGGCAAAAGCATATTTGTGGAGAAACCAGTTTTCTTCTTGTGCTCAGCTAATATTAGCTGGAGCCTGGTTGCTGGCATTTGTCCACGGAATAAGGCTCTGTGTGTAACCCAGTGATCAGGATGTGTGGTAGGACCCCATGTGTGACCACATGGAGAAGGAGCATTCTTCTAGCTGCCTGCTGCAGTCTTAGCTTGTGATTTTTAGCTCTGGAGGTCCCCAGCTCAGTCCCTGGTATGTTGGCCATCCTCAACACATCTTTATTAGCGGTCCATATTATTGGCTAATCCTCCCCTGTGGAAAAAAAACTGGTGTTTCTTTTCTCCTCCTGGATGGAGCTAGGAAATTGGATCTCATTTGAGTCTCTGGGATACTGTTACTATAGTTACAGCATTCACAGCCCACATTAGGATGCACTGGGGTCTTACAGGCCTTTCCTAATGCAGGGCCCAACTGTGGCAGCTGCAGCTTGGATGCCCAATGCATCTGGGGGCAATGCACCCGAACTCACATCTGCACGTTTGCAGAGTGCCATCTAAGGCCAGAGAGCAGACACTGTTCATAGGGCTAGCAGACCCAAAGGGGCTGGGCGCAGGAGGATCAGGGTATCATTTTACTTCCCATGAAGAGATGCACAAGGACCGCAGCTCTAGGTTATCCTCTCTCTCACACACAGCCAACGGTCTGGCCTGAAACAAATAACTCTGTCCTTTAAATAACTAGGGTAAAAAAGGGGGCTATGAAATCAGGAGTTTCATTGCATCTTGTGTTGAGAGTGATCATTCTATTGAAAGATCTCTGTCCAGGTCCATAAATCTGGTTGCCAATTTATTAATCACTCTTGGATTCTATCATCTAATTCTGCTCCTAAATTTGGGTGCAAGAGGGCAGAAATCTGTTAGTCTTTAAAAGTGCCAAAGGACTCCTTGTTTGTTTGACAAACGCTTCTAGTGTATATTGCAGAGGAGGCATTGCATACAGCCTCTGTCATCACTCTGGAGATTTGACAACTGATCTTATTCACGAGGCAGTAGGGTCAATCTCTCCAGCTGGACCTGTTCCGTATAAGTAAACATTCAGTGGGCCTGAGCGAAGAGAGCCACTTTAGAACCTGGTTGTTATGGTTGTTAGGGCATTCACCATGGAGATCGGAGGCCAGAATTCAAGTCACTACTCAATTTGCAAAGTTTTACATTTAGTGCATTGAAATGGTGAGGTGAAACTGAGCAGAAATGATCATGTGATTCAGCCACTGCAATGCCAAGCTCTGAATGTCCCTTATTCTGTTTGCCGGAAGCGGGGAGTGGATGACAGGGGTGCATCACTTGACGATTGCTTGTTTTGTTCATTCCCTTTCAAGCACCTGGCAGTGGCCACTGTGTGAAGACAGGATACTGGCTAGATGGACCATTGGTCTGACCCTGTTTGGCTGTTCTTATGCGCATGTTCGTTCTGAATAATATCATCCCTTCTGACCTAAGAACAAACTCATTTCTTCCAAAAGTTCCAAGGTGGGCCCCGAAACAAGCTGTGAGTTGGTCTAAGCAGGCCGGAAGCCTTCAACCGTGCTAGGTACTCCATGAGGAGCTCATAAGGAGAGAGGAGCTCTTGGCTAATTTGTTCATGGGTTTGCTAAACAGATGGGCTGATTTGCACCAGCCTGAGTTTTTTTCAGGCATGTGGCTTCATTCCAAACTATAGTCTGGTAGCAGAAGAGGTAACCTCAGTGTTTGTATTTTAAAAAAACCCTTATGGACATCAACCACTTCACACACAAGTCACAGAGCACATTTAATTCACATTGTCCCTCTCTGAGTAAAAACAATCTTGGTACTGCAACACATTTTAGAGAGATTTTTCAGTTAAAACTTCCTGAACAAAAAGATTCAGTCTTCAGGCATCTGGAGTTGACAAGTAAAGATCTCATTTTAAATATATCTCATGCCATATGTACACACATGTGGGCGAGAGGGCATATGCCTATCTATGAATAATATTTTTAAAGTATTTTTGGACACTTTAGAATTATGCATACCTTTTAAGTTTGTGCTGACAATTTTTGACTCCCACATTTCAGAAAAGCTATTTCTAAAGGGTAGCCACATCTAAACACATGGGGTCCACTGACATTACATAGCTGACTGGGTTGTCCATTTCAGTCTTCTGACCTGAGTCCAAAAAAAAATAAATCTTTATTTGCCTCCAGGTGGCCATGGTTACCACCTGTGACCAAGGGATGCTGTCACCAAGGGATGCTGCGCTACATGTCAGCCAGTGTTTGGGGCCATTGGATCCGCACTTGTATGTGGACCAGCTGGATGTGTTACCCAGCTCACACGTGCAGTTCCTCTTCTCTTCTGGATAGACACCAACAGCTCAGATGGATTCCCTGGCCCGTAATGGAGTGTGGAGTCCCAGTACACAGGTTTGTGCTGAGACTTGGTGTTGCGGCTTTGAAAGGGCAGCTTCTAAGAACAATCAGTTTGGTAAAAAAAGATGAATGCATTGCCCAGGCTCCCAAAGGTGCACTAAATGGACAGGCCAACAGCACAAAGCATATGTTCCATACATCAGGAGAGTTTTGAAAAGCTCTTCGGCGTTTAAAAGAGAAAGAAAGGGTGAGGACAGGGAGATCAGTCCGCCACTGAGTTTAATACCTCTCCCCAAGTGGGAGGTCTGCTTGAATAATCTAGAAAGTGTGAAACCAATTTCTTCTCATCAGCGCACAGAGAAGATGATGGCAGCTTATCCTGTGATGTTCTGTGGCTCAGACCAATGTGTTAATTAGAAGAATATTTTAATCAGGAGACTGGGGCCTAAATGTTGATGTATATGAACTCCCTGGGTGGCAGCAGGGGTAGTTGGGAGTGGTGGTCACCTCTGAGGATCAGGCCAACAGCTAGAAGTATTTCCTGCTGCAGGGTTCTCTTGTATGCTCAGCTTACCTCAGTTCAGATCATAAGGAGAATGGCTACAAGTGCCCTCAGAAAGTTCGGGAGCTTTTCTTTGCACAAGCGCCGAAGCGAGGAAGGGTGTGTTTGTGGTTGAGACACTAGGACTGAGAAGATCATGCCTCAGTTCTCAGCTCTGCCAAAGATTCCCTGTAGGTGTCTATTTACCAGCTGGCAGATGTGATTCACCTTTTCAGTGAGAATGACTGAGCTAGCATGTCAGAAATGGACGTGTGATGGGGGACAGCTGAGGCTTATTGCAGAGCACAGTCCTGTCTGACCCTTGGGCATGTGATCAGGTAATGAACCCACGGCCCCTCTTGTGCCACGGCTGCCATCCTGCTATATTTAGTCAACTAGCTGCAGATAGAATTAGCACACGTAAGTCTCCCTGCACTGTAGATTACACCTCCACAGCCGCACTCTATATGTGTCCTGTGTGAGTCTGGATTCTCAGTGCTCTAGCCTCAGTTCCTGGAAAAGAGGATAATAATGAATGCTTCAAAGGGAGTTATTAGTTAAGTGACAGAAGATGGAGATTAATATGAATATAGTAAGGTGGATAAGGAACTGGTTAAAAGGGAGACTACAGTGGGTCATACTGAAGGGTGAACTGTCAAGCTGGAGGGAAGTTACCAGTGGAGTCCCTCAGGGATCTGTCTTGGGACCGATCTTGTTTAACCTTTTTGTTACTGACCTTAGCACAAAAAGTGGGAATGTGCTAATAAAGTTTGCGGATGACACCAAGTTAGGAGGTGTTGCCAATGTGGAGAAGGATCGGGATACCATACAGAAAGATCTGGATGACCTTGTAAATTGGAGTATCAGGAATAGGATTTAATTTAATAATGGGAAGTGCAAGGTCGTGCATTTAGGGACTAATAACAAGCATTTTTCCTATAAGTTGGGGATGCATCAGTTGGAACGGACTGAGGAGGAGAAGGATCTGGGAGTACTGGTTGATCATAGGATGACTATGAGCCTCCAGTGTGATGTGGCCGTGAAAAAAGCTAATGCGGTTCTAGGATGTATCAGGAGAGGGATTTCAAGTAGAGACAGGGAGGTGTTAGGGCCGCTGTACAAGGCACTGGTGAAACCCCATCTGGAATATGGTGTGCAGTTCTGGTCCCCCATGTTTAAAGAGGATGAATTCAAATTGGAACAGGTGCAGAGAAGGGCTGCAAGGATGGTCTGTGGAGTGGAAAACCGACCTTACTGATCCCTTCTGACCTTAGAGTCCATGGCTATGTCCACACTGGCAAGTTAGTTCGAATTAAGGAAGCTTAATTCGAACTAACTAAAGCCATTGCTACACTAGGCTTGAATTGGTTCGAATTAATTTGAACTAATAACTTCGAATAGGGTATTAGAAGTAAGGGTTAATTCGAACTAGTTAGTTCGAATTAACCAATGTGGCCATGTTAGTTCGAACTAACCGGCCCATTGAACTGAATGGAGATCACTAATTCGGACTAAGCAAGTGCCATTCATGGCACTTGCTTAGTTCAAACTATTTTTTTCTAGTTCGAATTAAGCTAATTCGAACTAACTAATTCGAACTAATTTTAGTAAGTGGAGACATAGCCCATGAGACAGGTTTTAGCTGTTGAAGATCTAGAAACCATTAGGAAAAACAAACAAACAAAAACCAACCAACCAACTAACCAGCCTCTTTCCTTGTGCAAGTATAACAAAATTTACACCAACTCTTTATAATAGTTGGTGAGCCTTTGGGTCCAAATTTACTACCATTCAATGCCCAGGTGTACAGATGTGAAAAGGATTTGTTGTGGTGGTGGTTGGTTTGTTTGTTTGCTTGCTACTAGTGCTGGAGGGGAGGGAGAGAAATGGGGTTGACCTGATTTGTTTTTTTTTAAGCAATTTTCAGTGAAATGAAAAGTTAAGAAGATAAATAAATATGCATCTTAGGTCAAAGAAACCATTTCATCTTGATTTTGCAGATTTTAAATGGTTTTGAACAAAATGTCAAAAAGAAAAGTCATTTGAATTGAAAAATCAAATAGTTCTATTTTGAAAATGTCAACTAATAATTTAGATTTTTCTTCAGATTATTTTTTATTTATTTATTTATTTATTTATTTATGGTAAAAAATAGCATGGCAAATGTGAAACAAATTTGCTAAACATTTCAGTTGATCTGAATATATATATCTTGCTGATAAAAGCCTTGGTAAAAAAAAAGTCACACAGGTCCATTTGGGAATTTTGTCCTTAGCATGAATGGGGAAAGGACTGGGCCCCTTCTGTTTGTGTGAAAACTTCTGCTCAGTGCACAGAACAGTCAAAAGGGCTAATGCTATGTTAGGAACTGTTACGAAAGGGATAGAAAATATCATCATGCCATCAATCCATGTTGCTCACATGCCTTGAATGCTGTGACTGGTTCTGACAACCTCATCTCAAAAGGGATATAATGGAACTGGAAAAGGTTCAGAGACTGGCAACACAGATGATCAAAGGTATGGAATGGGTTCTATATGAGGAGAGGCTAAAAAGATTAGAACTTCTATAGGAGATGACTTGAGTTTAGATAGGAAATGACTAAAGTCTATACAGTCATGAATGCTGTGGAAAAAGTGAACAGAGCAGTATTATTTATCCTTTCAAACAACACAAAAACCAGGAGTCACCACACAAAATTAATCAGTAGCAAGTTTAAAACAAACTAAAGGAAGTACTTTGTCGCACAACATGCAACTAACCCATAGAACTTATTGTCATGAGGTGTTGTGGTAGCCAGAAGTAAAATTGTGTTCAAAAAAAGATCTCGAAAATTGGGTGGAAGGTAGGTCCATCAGTGGCTATTATCCAAGTTGGTAGGGACACAACCCCATGCTTGGGCTAGCCCTGGACCTCTGACTGAAAGAAGCCATTACTGGAGGGTAGGGTAGATCGCTCGATAATTGCCCTGTACAGTACACTCCTCCTGAAATTCTGGTACAGGTCAGTGTTGGAAACAGGATACTAGACAAGATAGACCATTGACATAACCCATTAAGGCGGCATACCTACTTATGATATTGTTCTGACTTAGGCCATGTACACACTACAGGAATAATCGTGCAACAAGCCCATTGCGCTTTAAAAGTCACGTGGTTTTTGTAAGGCAGTATCACGTCCACACTCTGCCGCTTGTGACAGAACAGAGACCCCCCTGCAGTTTGAGATTAAACAAGAAACCCAATTGAATTGTGGGAACCTATCCCACAGTTCCATCCATCCTGATTTGGCGCTAAGAATCCTGGGTAGAAGGAGAGTAGCGCTGAGCACCACGGGTAAAGTCTTCGTTTCCCATGGTGCATTCTGTTCCCCTTGCATCACGAGAGTTGCTACTAGCAACTCGTGCCCATTTTCAACAGTAGCGCATTGCTTCCCGGAACTCCTTTTTGCAGCAACATGGATCCAGCTCTGATCTCGACTGTCGCCTTCAGAATAATGAATACATCTCGGCTGGTGGCACAGTATGTGTTCAGCTCTGAATCAGACCAGGATTCGGATGACCCTGGGCTGGTGACTGCCATGCAGAACAACAGCACCGCATTGCTGAGCTCCTTCACAGAGCATCTGCACACGGTGCACTGCCGGTTCTGGTCAAGAGAGACAAGCACCGAGTGGTGGGACCGCATCGTTTTGCAGGTTTGGGATGATGACCAGTCGCTACAGAACTTTTGAATGCGGAAAGCCACTTTCATGGAACTGTGTGAGGAGCTAGCCCCTGCCCTGTGACGCAAGGACACCAAAATGAGAGCCGCCCTCACCGTGGAGAAGTGTGTCACAATTGCGCTGTGGAAAATGGCGACTCCAGACTGCTATCGCTCGGTTGCAAATCAGTTTGGAGTTGGCAGGACGATCGTCGGGTTAGCACAAGTGTGCAGAGCCATTAATCGTGTTCTGCTCCGGAGGACAGTGACGTTGGGCAACGTGCGGGAGATCATCAATGGATTCGCGGCCATGGGATTCCTGAACTGTGAAGGGGCAATAGATGGCACGCACATCCCTATTCTCACTCCAGAGCATCTTGTGACTGAGTATATTAATAGGAAGGGCTACTTCTCTATGGTGCTTCAGGCATTGGTGTATCACAGGGGGCGTTTCACGGACATAAATGTGGGGCGGTCGGGTAAGGTGCATGATGCTCGCATTTTCCGGAACACGGACCTGTACCAGAAGTTGCAGGCAGGGACCTTCTTCCCCGATGATAAAATTACTGTTGGGGATGTGGAGATGCCCATAGTCATCATAGGAGACCCAGCCTACCCCCTGATGCCTTGGCTCATGAAGCCCTATACTGAAAATTTGGGTCCCAGCAAGGAGCGCTTCAATTACCGGTTAAGCCAGTGCCGAATGACCGTAGAGTGCGCCTTTGGGCGCTTAAAAGGCTCCTGGCGCTGTTTGTACGGGAGGCTAGACTTAAATGAGGACAACATTACTGCTGTCATTGCGGCGTGCTGTGTCCTGCATAACCTCTGTGAAAATAGGGGAGAGAAATTTCCCCCTTCATGGGACGTGGAGACTGAGCGGCTAGAGTTTGCCTTCCAGCAGCAAGCCACTAGGAGTATTAGGGGGGCACAGCTGAGAGCTGTCCGCATAAGGGAGGCACTTAGGGTGCATTTTAGTGATGGGGACTCATAGGATGCATTGCATCACTGTGCAGTAGTGTTCCCAAACACTATTGGTTGCTGATTGGGGGGTGGAGGAATGGTGCCGGTGGGCGTGTACTGTACTATGCTCGAATGAGTGAATACTAAAGGTGCAACAACTAATCTTATTGTGTATCAATAAAGACACTGTGCACAGTTCAAGTGATTCAATTTTATTATTATAAAACATTAAATATTTACAGTAAGCAGGGCCTGCACTAGGGGCTATAGATGCGTGTAGGTGCGTGTCTCAATGCCATAGCTTGGTGCAGGAGTGGATGTAACATTGTACCAGGAGGGTCCCTGGGCTTCAAAGAACTGTTTTGAGGGAGCATGGGGTGGTGGGGACAGAAAGTGTGGCTGCAGGGGGGAGGAGGGGCGAGCCTGGAGCAGCTGGGTCTGCAGACCAACCATGGTCTTCAGCAGTTGGGTCTGCTCCTGCAGGATGCTTATGAGGGCATCCTTCTGCTTCTGCCTCTTCACATTGTTTTCTTTGCGCTCCTGCCGGCACTCATGCCTCCATTGTTTAGTCTCCCTTGATAATGCCTCGTTGGACTGCATCAGCTCCTGGAAGATATCCTCCTTGCTCCTGCGAGGCATCCTCCTTATCTGTCTCAGCCGGTCAGCTGGCGCAGACCAACGACCGGTGAAGGTTGTTTCTAAGGAAAAATGAAACATCATAAGTAGTGCTATTGTTCTCACTTTGGTTAAGGAGCCGGTAATATGCTCTCCCGCCACAGTCTGCTGTGCCCACGGGACAGGTCATTGCCAGGGACTGAAAGGGCTTTTGCAAAGGGAGGTTCGGGTTGCTGAGACGAGACACACAGCTCCGTGAACTATTTGCAGTGCTTTGGGCGATTAGTTCACACACGGCACTGCCATGGAAGCCGATATCTTGCTGCTTAGAGTGCCTCTGCAAACCAGAATGCAGATCCTGCATGTCACTGGTTTTAAGCCAGGACCGTACGCAGCAGGCTTGTGTGCAGCCATGGTTCCCGCTGCTGTGCTTTGCAACTGGCGAGGGAGAGTATCCCTCTATGGGGGAGGGGAAACAGTTGCTCTCCCATCGAATTTAACTAGGAGGCTGTGGAAGTACATCGAGGAGACCTTCAGTGATCTCAACAGAGAGGATTTCTTGTGAATTATAGCATGCATTGATGCATGGCTCATGTAATGTGGGGTAGACCCCCCCCATCCAAAAAAAAAAAAAGGAAGGATGAAACTCAAAACACCCATCTCCCGCTTGCTCTTCATTTGCCCGCAAAGCTTATCCAGCTAGCACAGAAGCCACTTCTGATGAAACTTAGGAGAGCTCCGCTCTGCTGCATCCGAAGACAGTATGGAGAAGGAATCTGGGCAGCACGTGTCAGGTGGCGTGGAGAACAGCTCCTGGCTCCCTAGGTCGGCTGCAACACTTTCACCCTCCAGGTCATCTTCCACCTCCACGTCCTCGTCGACGAATTGCTCATCACCGTCTGCTCCGGTATCCTTTTCATGGGGGGGTGCCGACGTGTCCACAGGAGCTTTTGGGGTGGTTGTGGGATCCCCGCTCAGGATTGCTTCCAGCTCCTTGTAAAATTGGCATGTAGCCGGCGCTGAGCCGGAGCGCCGGTTTGCCTCTCTGGCTCTGTGGTACGTAATCCGCAACTCTTTCACCTTCGACCTGCACTGAAGAGTGTCTCTCTCGTACCCCTTCTCTGCCATGGCCCGAGAAATCTGGCCAAAAATATCGAAATTCCTCCGGCTGCCACGTAACTGTGCCTGCACAGCAGACTCTCTGCAGATGCCTATAATATCAAGCACCTCGGCTGTTGTCCAGACTGGTGCACATTTGCTGCATTGAGCCGCCATTGCTCTTGGAGAACACAGCTGCACTCCACACCAAGCAAACAGGAAGAGTGAAGAATTCAAAAATTCCTGGGAATGATGGGAGGGCGGGTACAGTCACGTCACAGCCACAGAGTGCAGAAGGAAGTGCAGAAGGGATGGAATTGGAATTCTGGGACATTTCCGGAGGTTGCATATTGCACGGCAACCGTACACACATGAACTATCGTGGAACAGCTGTTCCGCGGTAGCCGCTACCACCCTTGTTTTGGTGGTTTACATGTTGTGCGGTAAGATGACTGTTACCGCGCAACAACATGGATTTGTGTGCGGACGTTGTGCCTGTTATGGCGCAATAACTTTGTAGTGTGTACAAGGCCTTATGCTGCTCTGATGGTGTTTGGAAACCAATCCTAATCATGCCCTGTGTCCTGGACATAGTCACAATCACCAAAAGCCATCACTGTGATGTCAGCTTTAAAATGGCAACTGTATCCTTGAATTTGCAATCTATGTCGTCGCCGGCCTCATTTGGCACAGCTCTACAGTCTCATTCCTTGTTCTTTAAATGGACAGATTAATCTCCGTGAGAGTCACTATATTCACATTATCTGTAAATATATATAATTTTTCCCATCCCACTTATCCACCACAATTCAAGATAATTCCAAATGCTGGAAGATTTCATTGCAAGAGAGAAGCAATTTATTGATATTAGATATGGCCTGAAATCAACCTTACTCGTGATGACAGTGTGAGTCAAGCAGGTGACATTTCTGAAACCCTGGAACTCCTTCATTATGATAGAGATATATATATATATGTAAGTAGATTGGAAGATGGCGTTTCCTGAGTAGCTGTAGGCAGCATTTACACATGCTGTGTATGGTAAAGCCAAGGTCAAGGACTTCCTGAAGTGTCTGCTTTCCTTTAAAGTGTGATTCATGTGTGTGTTTACACAGGATCAGCAATTCCCTTGCAGATCTATGTATGAATTTGGCTCTGTGGAGTTTTGTCTTCTAGGTTTTCTAATATCCTTCCTGCTTCTAATCCATCGAAACATGTTAATGGCTACAACACTTACAGGGCAAGAAGCAATTGGGCATTTAATTTGTCTAAATTAGCCTCGCTGCCCACAAAACTTTCCACTGAACATTACAAATGCACCGCTATCATTCTACTTCCACTTACTTGGCACTTATTTTTCATGGGACAGAAATAGCTATATGCATTTTATCTTCAGTGTAGATAAAATATACTACTTATGTGTCCTATCTAGGACCAGGTAAGGAAGTTTCTTTTGGCACGTGTTCACATGCTCACACTTACATGCATGTCTTTCATAGATCTTGCAAATTTAGCCTTAAGATCCTCTTGAGATTGAAATAAAAAGAAAGATTAGTTCATTCCCAGACAGATGTTCCAAGTATCTGTTACCTGTTTTTATAACAAGTTTTGAATATATTATAATTGGCTCATCTCTTTCTTTTTGAAGACTTACACACATTTCGACAGTCACTTTCAAGCTTTTGAAAAGTTATATGAGTCTTCTCTTTTCTCATTAGAGTAAATCCAGTTGGCTTACTCTTGCTTCACTGGTTCCAAATGGGGAGCCGTGTCGGTCTAGTTCAGCAAAACAAACAAGGAGTCTGGAGATACTTTTAAAGACTAACAAAGGCTTACTCTTGCTTCATAGTTTCTTACTTAGACTGTGGGGCCTTTGACATTCTTCACTGTGTGTTTGTGTGATGTGCATATATACAATGCCTAGTCCTAGAGGACTTCATTGTTGATCCAGGGCCCTTAGGTACCACCACAGTATAAACTCTGGTCTACCCTACACATTCTTGTGGCTATAACAAAGCAATGTTGTCATAGTGACCTAACACTCAGTGTAGATTGGTCTGTGTGGAGGGGAGTTCATTGCCCCTCGACATAACTCCTGTCTCTTGGCAATGTGGAGTACCTACCCTGCCTGAAGAAGCTATCCTGTCAGTGTATGTAGCATAGTCAGTAAGCGTTAGCAAAATTATCAGTGTAGAGAACCCCTAAGTAATAATAGGGTACGGCCATGTGCTAGCTTTGTGGTCTTCTGTAACACCTCTGAATTGCATGTTGTATAGAGATCAACGTTCAAAAGATTTCAAAAAGGATTTGGCCCATTCTTTTAAGGTCCAGTCTTGTGACCAATGAACTCCCTTGTCTTTGTATTAACTGGGAGCAGGAGTGAATGGCATAGTCATGTTGCATTTTTACTGCCTTTCTGTTTCAACTCATACAGATTAATTGTGGTAATTTAATGGTCTCCTGCAACCCCCACTCTCCCTTCTCCCCTAACCCCACACATTTGTGCTCTAGACTGCTGGAGGAAAAAATTAATCTGCAACATACACCAGATATTTTTATTCTGCTTAATATTCTAAGAGGTGATGAATTGGACACATGTCCCAATTTTGTATTTTATTTGACACTCTTTGTTATTAGTCTGCTTCAAACCCTGCCAGATATTTATTGGCCCTATCACCTAAAATGACTCAAATCCCTTTCAGGGATTGTATCAGTACTTATTTTTTGGCGTCTCCATTTTTAGCATACTTTTGAAGATCTGGGGTCAAGTTCACCATTAGTGCTTCAAGGTAATCTATATCCTGACAATCTCTAGCCACTGAAGCAGTGTAGAAACACACCCAAGTTGCATTGGAGACTCAACCAGTACCCACCTAGCCCTAGCATTTTGGGGCAACAAAATGGTGATTTTCCAGTTTCTCTGTCTGCTTTCCTTAAGATAGACTGGTCAGTCTTTGGCTGCAGTTCAGGATGGTCCTGTTGGTTCATTTTTTGACACACAGGTGCATGCTTTTGAATTGAGAGATACAAACCAGAATGTCCATAATAAGTTAATTGTAAGAGGTCCATTGTTTGTTAATTTCCTAGGAAATTCTTCTGATGAGCAACAGGCACGCGAACAGTGAGGTCTCTGGAAGTACTGCCTTCTCAGAAGGAATGCAGAATAGACATAAGAAAAGCTGTCAGTCATATGAGTTGGCATACAGAAACCAGATTCCGAGCCTGAATGAAAGGAAAGATCAGAACTCCCAACATGAATATCTCTGTGTTTTTTTCAAAAATGTTGAATACGAAAAAATGGTGGCAGAAAAGGTGACTGAAACATAGCAGGTCATAGCTCCTCTGTTAACTGTACTCACATTGGCCACTATTGGAAAAGAGGACACAAAGCTAGTTAAAGTCCTTAAATCATGATTTAAGGAGGTAAATAACTCAGTCATAGGTTGGTGGCCTATTGCTGGAATGGGTGGGTGAGGTCTTGAGGCCTGCATTTTGCAGGAGGTCAGACTAGATGATCGTACTGCTCCCTTCTGACCTTAAAGTCTATGAGTCTAATTTCACCATTGATTTGACCCATCTTCAAAAGAGGGAAGGGGGAAGATCCAGGGGAACCACAGAATGGTTAGCCTCACCCCTGGAAAAATCATCAAGCAGCTCCTCAAGGAAGCACTTGGAGAAGAAGAAGGTGATCAGGAACAATCAGCATGGAGTTACCAAGGGCAACCTGATTGCCTTCTGTGATGAGATGACTAATTCTGTGGATTTGGGAGAAGCAGTGGACATGATATACCTTGTCTTTAGCAAAGCTTTTGTTACTGTATCCCACTGTATTCTTGCTAACAAGATGAAGTATGGATTGGATGAATGAACTATAAGATGGCTAGAAATCTGGCTAAAGCATCAGGTTCAATGGGAAGTAATCAACAGATCGATGTACAGTTGGCAGCTGGTATCAAACAGAGTGCCCCGGGGTTGGTCCTGTAGCCAGTTTTATTCAACATCTTCATTAATGATCTCTAGAGGATGGAGTGATTTGCAGCCTCAGTTCATGGATGACACTAAGCTGTGGGGAGTGGTGCATACGGTGGAAGACAGAGATAGGATACAGAGTGCCCTAGAGTAAACAGAGGGTTGGGCCGAAAGAAATCTGATGAGGTTCAACAAGGACAAGTGCAAATTCTTGCACTTAGGGAGAAAGAATCCCATGCATTGTTAAAGACTGGGGACCGATGAGCAAAGCAGAAGTTCTGTACAACAGGACCTGGCGGTTATAATGTAAAACAAGCTGGTTATGAGACAACATTCTACCCTTGTTGTCAAGAAGGCTAATGGTATGTTGGGCTGCATTAGTAGGAACATTGCCGGAAGATCAAGGGAAGTGATTATTCCCCTCTATTCAGCATCAGTGACACCAAAAGTTCTCTCCAAAATCTTCCTTTGTTTGTTTTTAGCATTATTATTATTATTAATAATAACAATAATAATGATAATTAATAAAATCAAGCTGGCATTGTCCCTTTGAATTTTGAAGATTGCAAGACCAAAGAGTGGGCAGAAATTTGCAAAGGTTCTGTCATCACTAGTCTTATTTATTACCTTTTGTGTGACTCAAACATGTTTGGGTGGGGAGGGAAAATCTGGATGGTGCAGATTTCTTCCTCTTCTGGGCCAGCCATGCTATTCTGGTCAGTAAGGAGTGGGATGGAGTCATATATTCAGCTCCCTTCCAGGGGAGCAGAAACAAACAGTCTTTGCACTCGTGAGGGACCATGTCAGCTTCCATGCAAGAGGCAGGGAAACTTTGTTGTATGTCCTTCTCCTAGTTATGGAGACTAGGGACTGCAAGATGAGGGGACCCGACCTGTTTAGAGCAGGGAATTTTTCAATGAGAGTGTGGAAGTTCTGTGGCTAGAGAGGACCACAGTGAGTACCGTATTTTTCGGACCATAAGACACACCTGACCATAAGACGCACCCAGTTTTTAGAGCAGGAAAACAAGAAAAAAATATTCTGAACCAAATAGTACCAGTAAACTAAATAGAAGAGAAAAGGAAGGGAAGAGAAAGGAAGGCAAAGAAGAGAAAAGGAAAGAAAGAGAAAGGAAGGCGAAGAAGAGAAAAGGAAGGGAAGTGAAAAAGAAAAAGAGAAGGAAAGAAGCAAATATGAGAGATGTTAAAGGGTCAAAGCGTATCACATACATACAAATGATTTAAAGTTCATGAAAAGCAGTTTGCAGGTTTGTTCCTCTGGAGTTTGCAGGCTTCTTCCTCTGGTAAACACCCAGCACCAGGGTGGGCCTCAATCCTTTGTTCAGTCTCAGAGGAATAGTTCCAGAGACATGTTTAAGTCCTAGTGGCTCAACAGGTTTTCTTCTTCGGCCCATTATACTGGGGAGCTTCCTTAATGGGCCATTAAGGAGACAATGGCCAGGTAGACATTCAGTCTGGGGAATTTTCCCAGCCTTACACAAGTTAAAATATAACAATCATATTCCTAACTTCTAATATGAATACAAATCCTAGACATAAACTATATAATCATTCCCCACAAATTATTACCTTTCTATTGACACCAAACATGGCATAGTTCCTATGGATTATAACAATCATAAAATATTAATACAAAATAATATCATAAATAGTTCCTTAAATCCTGACAGCGTCACAGGGGGGCCAACCCCAGCCGAGCCTGCCCCGTCCGGCAGTGGTGTGGGTTTGTTTGAGTGTGTGTGGGGTTGTGAACTGGGGGAGGGGCCTAGTGGCTTGGCCAGGGGGTGGGAGCTAGCAGGGAGTGGGCTGGAGGGCCACAGCCCTGGATCTTTTTGCTATCCAGCAACGCCCCCTGGCGGGAACACTGCTTGCTGGACAGCATTCGGACTATAAGACGCACTCTCATTTTCCCCCCACTTTGGGGGGGAAAAAAGTGCGTCTTATGGTCCAAAAAATACGGTATATGCTGAAACCAGGAGAGCAGGGGTCATTGCCTATGAAGGAAAAGGGATCAGTTTATTCATGGTTATCTGGGAATTCCTTGTCAAAGCTAAGTAGTTATGGGAAGACCAAATTACCAGTGCAATAGCTAAAGAGGGTAAACAGGTGTTTTAGGGGAGATTATGTGAAGCAGGCATCCCTTGGGAAAGAGACCTGTAGAGAAGCAGAATAAGTGACATCTTCATTTGATGGAAGCCTATGCTGGTATGTGAAAAGAAAGGGCTGAACAATGTTTTGACACTACAAAAGGTATGAGAGATGCTGCTTTTTGTATAACCTGCACATTGGGGCCAGCCAGGCATAGCATCAGGAGGTGTGAAACCACAGTGACATGGCCTGGAGGATCAAGGAGACAATATTTCCCCAACTGCATGTTTCTCTAACCTTGTATTTGGGAGCACAATTATGCAAGCAGAAGGGGTTGTTTCAAGAGGAGGATGTTGTTTGGGGGTTTAAACTATGCAGGCAGAATTGCAATCTGGTTAGTGCTATAGTGCTATAGACCTGGTATTATTCCCCAAATCTTTCTTAAAGTCAGCAAGCAAAGCTATGGTAATGGCATGCTAATAACATGTGAAGATGAAGCTCAAAGAAAGTGCAAGAAGATCATTACAGAGTATATTGTTTTCTTATATATATATAAGATTAATAAGATAATATAAGATAATAAGAATATATATATATAAAATGAAATAATGTGTGTGTGTGTAATGGGATGAATTGTAGGAATGAAGGGGATCCAATATATATAGTGTGTGTGTGTGTGTGTGTGTGTGTGTGTGTGTGTGTGTGTGTGTG
>ML685781.1:22081469-22097705 GCA_007922175.1 Pelusios castaneus
TGTGTGTGTGTGTGTGTGTGTGTGTGTGTGTGTGTGTGTGTGTGTGTAATGAGATGAACTGTAGGAATGAAGAGGATCCAAACACACTTTTGTTGACTTGAAATCACAGAGCTCAGGACCCATCTGAGAAGGACTTGTCCTTACGGTTTTGAAAGAGGAAGGAAGTCTTGGTGGAAACATAACTCTGGATATTGTGTCCATCCACATGGTGCAAAGTAGATGTCTCATCTGAGCACACACAAACTTTAGACTTCATATTAAATTCCTGTGAAGGCCTATAAGATCACAAGCAGAGGATGGTTTCAATCTTTATTCACTATGAACAAAATAAGCCTTTCTTCTCATCCTCAATACTGTGACATAAAATGAAAATGTCTGACTGAACAGAAAAAGGCCATTAAAGCATGCAACATGCATGAGTTTAACCAGCATAATAGATTCTAAGAATAGATTTCCCCTCAATGCAAAATATTGTGGGCAGCATGAAAAGAGAGGTAAGAAGGTGAGAGAGAAATCTTCTGAAGCCAATACTAATTTATGTACTCATGGGAATGAATAGACGATGGAGAAACTGCTCTTTCTCAAGTGTAGTCTGGAATGAAAAGAGTGGGTGCAGTTCTGAGCATGCCAGCTGACTCTTGCTACGTCCGAAAGGGGCATGCAGGAGTGCCAAGGGAGTCCGCCTAACCTCAGAGCTTCTGGCGAGGCTGCTGGTGCAGGTCTTTGAAAAGTACCAGATACTTTTAGTATCTTTCAAAGCCCTGCAATCCTTGAGACATTAGAAGAGCAAAGTGACTCTGGTTAAGAAATTCCTTTGCTAAGCTGTGCTCCTTCCTTTCGTTCCACGTTGTCCCCAGAGGGCTTCACTAGTGTTCAGAGCATGCACAGCTTCAGTGGAACCCGGCGTCTGTGACTGCGGCAGGATTCTGCTTTCACAGTACAGAGCAAATGAACCACAAAATCCCAGGCCCCAAGGAACGGTGTCAGATCAGGAAGGAGGTCTGAGCCGGCAATGTGCCCCATATTGACCCAGAGTTAGAGAAAATGATTAGACTCTGTCCAGGGTCTACGGATTTTTCTCTCATTACAACAGGTGATTTGACCTCACCCTCCTCTATGTGCTGTTCCCCAGCATTTGAATCCTAACATCTATTTTGATTTGCTGTTACAGCTTGACCTGATCCTATGTCATACACTCCCCTGCATTTAATTACATCCCATTCTGTGGGTTTCCCATCTTCGGAGCGTCTGACGAAGTGGGATTTTCTCCCACAAAAGCTCATGCGATAAATAAATCTGTTAGTCTTTAAAAGTGCCACAGGACTCTGTTGTCTTTCTACAATAGACTAACACGGCTACCCCTTTGGAATATAAATAAATCTGTTAGTCTTTAAAAGTGTCACAGGACTTTATTGTTTTTCTGCAATAGGGACTAACACGGCTCCCTGTGGAACTATCCAGGCCCCATTAGCTTACAAGCATGCGGACCTAATGGTTAGGTCTACTTGCAACAGGCTGGTGACCTGTGAGGCCATATTGTGATGCAGTAGGTGACAGAATAGGTTGTATGGGTGTGAGTAGTAGACCAGATCATGTGTGGAAAGTAATTGAGGCGGAGTGAGGGAGGAGTTTCGGGAAGTTACACTTAGGCGCTGGGGAGATAAAGAGGTAAGAAGGCATTTTTGCCTCACTAAGAGCGAATACAGCTTTGTCATTGGTTTGAATGGTATAAATAATGCTGGGCAGTTTCACACGTGATGGTTTGAGCATGGAGAAACAGACTGGCAGAGTATTTAGGAAAAGCAGAAAGACTAGCAAATAATATTTAATAAATAAAATAAAAACTTTTAACTGTTTTCCAGGCACCTAAACAGTGGTTCTCAAGCAGGGGCATGCATCCCTTAGGGACATCAACTCACCCAGATATTTGCCCATGTTTACCGCAGGCTATATAAAACACATGAGTAAAGTCAATACACACTATACGTTCATACAGACAATTTCTTGTATATATTGCTGTATGTATTATACATTGACGTGTACGCAAATAGCTATACTCCGATCAATTTATTTATAATTATATGATAAAAAGGAGAAAGTCAGTAATTTTTCATTGGCATTGTTTGTGACATGGATTTTTATGTCTGGTTTTGTGAGCAAGTGTGTTTAAAGAGAAGTGAAGCTTGGGGTAGGTAACACAGATCAGACTCCTAAAAAGTCGTTTGGAAAGGTTGAGAACCCCTGACCTGGACAGACTTGCTTTATGGCTCCACAGCCCTCTCCCGGCCCTCCACCAGCAGCCAATTGGACCTAAATCTTTTTACAGGGTCTTTTCTGGTGCTGAGCTCTGTGGAAAACTGGAAATTCTTCATCTGCTTCTAGTTCATTTAGCTTAATTTTGGGGTTTTATAAAACAGAATTAAATATTCAGATAAGCAATGGGATCAGCTTAGTGTTCCTGGCATCATTTATTCTGATATTAAACACACGATATTTGCTCACGTGCTCAAACTGTCCATGTGCTGGGAAGTTATGGATTGAGGATGCCCTGTTGCTTTGAGGAGTTCTGCAGAAAATGTTGCCAGGTTCAGCCAGCGCTGTTTTGTTCCCGCGTGGGAGCTAATGAAATGGGTATTACTTTACCTACTTCCGGCATCTCGGGAAGGAGACTTCAGTATTTTGTAGATGTTGCATGAAGGGTTGGATTCTATTTCATATTGCAGTTCCATTGTGGAATCATGCTAACCTATCTTCTCTTCAATTTAGATGAACATTCTCTTTTGGCTGGTATGTTTATCTATTCCAAAAAGCTGCTCTAAAGAATATTCAAGCTGTATATTAATGGAGTCAGATGTCAAGAAATGTCAAAGTTAATATTATGTTCACAAAGTTAACTCTGCCACCCTGGGCAAGTGAGGTCTGATGTCTTCCCTGGTACATTTCCACATGCCTCACTGCTTAGCGTCTGAAGCACCTCCAGCGCTTGCTTCCACACCATGGTACACAGGGCGTGCTAGCAGTCTCAGAGTTTGGTGTAATAATTTCACTGTCCACCAAAACCGCAGGACCTTGGGTGGCTGCTGGATGTGATGGAAAGCCCATAATCTCTTTGTATGGAACATAGCAGCCTGATTCCTGTTCAGATAAAGGCCCCTTTCTAGTGCCTTTGAGTGGAACGGGACATGAGCTCACTTTAAGGCTTCCTTTACATGGCCAGAGAGAAATAAAGGGACCTTGGTGTAAATAGACCAAAGCCTGATATCTGCTCATTTGGAAGAGACAGGCATTTCACTCGCAAGTTCCTTAACAAACGAACCGAGAGCAGCAGAGCTGCAGTGTGACAGAAGTGTTAAAAAAAGGGGGGGCATGAAAGCAGAATCCAAAAATGATTTCTGCCATTTACAGCCTCAGAAAGTACTAAAGGCCGGTGCTGCCACTGCTGGGTAATGTACAACTCGTGTACGCTCATCAGTTCTGCGGCCAAAGTGCATTACGTGGCTCCGTTGTATCATTAAGATGAAAATGGGCTTTGCTTTTCAAATGCTGGCGCGGCTCGGGGTGGGGGAAGGGTTTCACTGCAGCGGTGGAGAGCAGAGAGGCAGACACCAATGGGTGAAGAAATCCCGTTTAACCAAATGGCTCCTAGCACAGAACTTCTCCTTCGAGCGGTGAGAAGCGCTGATCTGCGGATGTCAGAGTATCAGCTCCGGGAACTCCCTCTGTGCTGGCACGCTCCCTCCTTCCTCAGTGTCTCACCTCTCCACGGGTGTGCACTGACCATGGCTTGCAGAACAGAGGCATTGAGTGCTACCTCTGTAGCGATCTTCCTCTCCCCCATGAGCGCCACCCATGAGGAGGGTTTGAACCCTGCGGGGTGGGGGGTTCATCCCCCCCCTTGATCCCATGTCAGTGAGTGGAAGCAGAGGCTGTGTTAACTCTCATCACTTTGATCTGAGGGGCAGTGTTGTGCTGGGGAAGGGTGTAGGGTGAACAGCATTTTGGGCTCCCGGGCAGTGATTTCGCCTGCAAACATCCCCTCCCACCCAGACAGCTGTTCAGGTGAACTCTCCTAAGATGCCTCCCACAGGAGGAAACTCTTGGTCCCCCGCTATTGCTGCAGCTGACCGGACTACTTGTCAGGGTGGAACACGGGGGTGCATCCTTTGCTTGGAAAGGGCACATAGGGCCAGGCTCTCCTGTTTGTCAAAGCTGTTTGGAGCATCATAAAGCCCTTCCCTCTTGCTAAAGCTCTACACTGGACCAGGCATCACTGGAGAGGTCCCTTTGTGGAGGTGGTGCAGAACTGCGGTAGCTACAGCCACATCACAATGCAAGAGAGAAAAGCTTTCAGGGTGAAAGATTGGGTCTGGGGCATTACTGTTTCCTGGTTATCCTATAGGCAGCTGATACAATGTAGAAACGCTTTGAGGTTGCTCTATTTCACATGGGTGACTGGCTCAGCGGCTGTGTGGCCCAAGAAAAGAATGGTATGTTTGTGTGTGAGGGTGAAGGGGGCCAGGAAGATATCCTTAAAAACCATTTTACTTGGGCCCCCTCTTCTTTCCCACTCCACTTGTTCCCTCCCCTAGCCTTTCCTGAGCTGTGCAAACACAACTGTGTTGCAGCTGAGAAGCTGGGCCAACCTGTGATATGTTGATAGGAAGTAGTCAACTGCATAGCTAATTTATCACCCGAGTGAAGGAAAGAGTTAACGAGGGCCTGAAATAAATGATTTCTCCTCAAGCTGAAAAGAAAGTAAGAAGGAAGAGTTTTGGCATTTATGGCCCCTGTTGTCATAGAAACTGAACTTCATATTTCTATAGTGCAATCTGTGGAAGGCAACAAATGCTGCGCTTTGTATCAGTGATGAATTATGGTCAACTTTCAATCTCCAATACTTTGTCAAGCAGATCAAATAATGGTTTCTGCCTTATTACTGACTTCTTATCAGAGTCTTAGAAACTAGCGCGGATGCACTTATAAGAAACCTAACTGGTGCTTGTCAAATATTATTTATTAACACTATCCCTGTTTGGGAAAAGGACTACACAATAGTCTGCAGAGAGGTTTCTTACACTTAGAAGGATTACTGTGTGGACGGGGCAAAGCGTTACAGTTACAACGCTTTGCTTGTCCCGCAACAACTTATTGCGGGACAAGTCTGTAGTGTGTACGTGGCCTCTGTCTGCTAGATGGAAGAACTCATTATCAAATGTCCGTTCCCCATTTAGTTACTCAAAGACTGCAGTCAACTCACCCATCACCTTCTCTTTGTTAGACTTGGTCTGCTTGGCCATCACTATAAGACATGTGTTCCAACCCATTAATCTGTCTTGTAACCCTTCTCTGAATCCTATCCAGGTTATCAATATGTGACATGAATTGTGGCTACCGTAACTAGACACAAAATTCCAGTAACGGTCATACCCATGGCAAATCAGAGCTATTATAACCTCCCCACTCCTGCTCAATATTCCTGTTTATACATCCAAAGCTTTTCCTTGTCCTTAGAAATGCATGTCTCTCTGGCAAATGTTTGCAATTTTGGCTTCCAGTGTATCAGGGATTCTATGGTTATTTATACATTAGCAGAGTCACCCTCTGCTGACTACATGGCTTTTGTGTCATTTCTCAGTCATTCAGGGCCCTAGTGTGAAGTCTGCTGACAATCTAAACATCTCACTGAGGAAGGATGATATTTATAGACCAGGAGGGTTCTGCCATTTAGCTATTATTTTAAGTGAGTTTGGACATATGTTTCATACAAAACAAGGTGTAAAACAGAGGACCACCCTGGTAAGGATACGATAGGACAGTGACATGTTGTGTGTCTGTCAGCACAACCTCTCTAGTGAAGTCACATAGGAGCCTTAGAGAAGATAATATACGATTTGTTCTCCTAACGTTATCCTGCAGAGTATAAAGAGTATTTCTCTTCCTCAATGAACAGTGGGAGTTCGTAGACTGGAAAGATTGTGACTGTGCTCCTAGTCTAACCTTGGGTATAACACCAACCACAGAATGTCCTCAAAATAGTTTCTACAGCTGGTCTTTAAGAAGAACACCCTGTCTTGATTTCAAAACTGACAATGGTGGAGAATCCACCTCAACCCCTGGTAAATTGTTCCATTTCTTATTTACTCTCTGTTAAAAATGTACACTTCATTTCCAATCTGAATTTGTCTAGCTTCAACTTCCAGCCATTGGATCATGTTAGACTTTCGTCAGAAACATCAGCTAGCCCATTATTTAATATTTTTCCTCGTGTATCAACATATACACGTGGCAATCAAATCACCACATGGCCTTTCATTTGTTAAATCAATTGAGCTCTTTGAGTCTATACCTTTAAGGCAGGTATTCTAATCCTTTTCATGGCTCTTCTTTAAATCTTCTCTAATTTATCAGCGTCTTTCTGAAATTGCTAGTGTAAACTGTGATAGAATTGTTTCCTTTTTCTCCTTTTTGGAACAAAGATTGTTAGGATGTGGGGTGATCCATGTGAGCCCCATGTTGCAAATTTAGCCCTTATATACGTGGTAGTGTTATTTTTAAACCTGAAGATGTTATGTCTCAGGCTGTTGTGTGGGGTGAGGCAAACCTCATTTGAGAAGGTTGCGTCATGGAGAAGAGAAATTGCAGAAAAGAAAGAGCCTTGGTATCCTTGGCAGGTAAAACTTGCAGGATTTGAGAGCTTTTCTTGGACTCCAGAGCACATTGTTGCTGTGTGCTTGATAGTCAGCAGGGAGTCGATACCGAGTAGCAGTTCAATGGGGTTGGTCAAGGTTATCTTCACTGGTATCCTGGAATATTTGCTTATTGGTATTTACAACTAATCCACACATCATATATTTGTGTAATTTATAAACTGCCAGGACTTAACTGAGTAAACCCTGCCAACGTGAAGAGAGAAATAAAGTGCAGTAATTACTGCAGTGGCCCTGAATATTGTGGAAGCTGAGCTGTACCGTAGCTGTTACTTCCTCTCAGGTTTTCTAGTTTTCCTTTCATAGACAAATATTTGCTGAATTTTCTATAAAGTCAAAACATGGTATTTCAGCTATGGTTCTGAGACCCCGTATTTATAGGTCTATTGATTGCTCAGGGGCTGGAAAGGGCCTGCAGGTGACCTGTTTTTATTTATATTTGTCAGCCCTACAGTCTTATGTTGCTACTAATCCTCTTCTTCATTGTTGACCTAAGCAATCTTTTCATTATTATGGAGGTTTTATAGTGTTACTGTGATGTCCTTGCTGTGTACAGGGATACTTTCTACTTACATTTAATTCTTCCTTGGTGAAAATATGCTCATATCTGAATTTGTAACTTTTGGTGTAACATACTTTATAAAAGCGTAATCAGTATAGGCCAAAAAATCAAAAGGAAATATCTGATGTCAGACTGTTAATTTATTTTCATGTTTTGTTTGTAAGAATGCATTCCCCCTGGAATATAATGTAATTGCTCGTGTCGTGTTTGATTTCCTCTTTAGCCATGGAAGATAAACAAAGATTGACTAGAGGTATACTTTTCATGCTAAGAGAACGGATGCACCTTACGTAGGGTGACACACAAGATGAATTCTTCTGTACCATTCTTGCTGTCGTGTCACCATTCTTGCTTTATAATTAATTAGCTGTCAGATTTGCTAAACCTCCACTAACTGACTACAGAGACACGAGGGAAATTGGCCCTGAAATTAAGACCCAAACTTTGGATGATCTTCTTCCTGGCTGGACAATTCTCATTATTGATTTCTCAGTCGTTTCAACTTGTTTGGTAGAGAAGTGAAATAGACATCTTTAGATTTTTTTTTTTTTTTTAAAGAAAACCTCTTTTTAAGATTTTTCATGTCAAATGCTACAGTTTTTTAAAGGTTAGTTGCATACAATTTAGAGGATTTTCTGCCCTGATAATGAACTGGGCTTTTTAGTGCCTCTTGGGCTTCCCACCATCAAAATACTTATTGCTCAGCTGTTGCCAAGTTACACACTGAAAATAAAGTCCTAGATTGATTTATTGGTTTAACAATAATTCATATAGTGAGATATTATCTGAGTAGCTGAACTGAGTTGGTAAAATATCACATCCAAACTGAAAGTTCAACTGAATTAGCAGATTCTCATTAAATCTGATGACATCTGGGAGAAATGCTGACTGAGGTGTATGCCCTGCAATAAATGGCATCAATCATTGTTATGTCAAGAGCATGAAATAACATAGTGAATACTTTGCCTGTTTTGACTGATCTTTGTTAGTTGTTTGACAGATGTCTTAACAGGGGGAGCTCGCAAACAGGGGACTGCAAACAGGGGAGTTTGGGAGAAGTTTGTGATTTGTGGGGCTGCTATGGTGAAGAAGAGCCATCTCGCTTGTGCCTGCACTGCTCCTGTCTTCTCCACCAGCGCCTGTATCCAGACAGACAATCTCACCATGGATATCTCTACCCAGATCCTGGTGTGGATTTGCAGAGATTGTGGCCTGCATTTTCCACTCAAAGATAATCAGGCTGGGGAGGATCATCTAGTGTGACAGGTGCCGTCTGGTGGAATCTCTCAGGAAGCAGGTGGGAGAGTTACAGGAGGAGGTGGCTAGGCTCAGGAGCATCCATACCCTTGAGAAGTTCCTGGATAGCATCCATGAGGAGACATGCAAGGATGAGGAAACTATCCAGGTGCGGAAGACTGCTGCCATGCTCTCGGAGAAGGATGAGATGGCTCTGGCACAGGGAGGACACTGGCAGCTGGTTTCTTCTGGCAGCAGACAGTGCTCCACCCCTGCTCCCATCCCACCCTCCGTTGTGATGAAGAACCATTATGCGGCGCTAGAGAAGAGCAATGAGGTGGAAGAGGAGAAGCCATGCACCCCTGAGGCTGGGAAGATCACAACCATCACACTCAGGAGGAAACGTCGGGATGTGGTGGTTGGGGACTCTCTTCTGAGGGGGACGGAGGCACCCATCTGTTGCCCAGACAAGGCGTCTCAGGAAGTATGCTGCCTGCTGGGGGCCTGTATCCGAGACGTTACAGGGGGATTGTCGAGAATCATCTGCCTCTCTGACTACTACCCCATGCTACTCATCCATGTGGGAACCAACGATACTGTGAGAGGTGACCCTCAGCAGATCAAAAGTGATTACAGGGCTCTGGGAGCACGGGTGAAGGAGTTCAGTGCACAGGTGGTGTTCTCCTCGATCCTTCCGGTCAAGGGTAGGAAACTAAGCAGAGACAGATGCATCCTGGAGGTGAATACCTGGCTGTGAAGTTGGTGTTACCAGGAGGGCTTTGGCTTCCTCGACCATGGGGTGCTGTTTCAGGAAGAAGGACTGCTAGGCAGAGATAGACTCCACCTATCCAGGAAGGGAAAGAGCGTATTTGGACGTAGACTGGCTAACCTAGTGAGGAGAGCTTTAAACTAGGTTTGAAGGGGGAAGGTGACCAAGGCCCACAGGTAAGTGAAACTGGGGGAGACTTGGGGGAAGGGATGGAGCTGGGGGGGGATGGGTACTGTAATAACAGGGATAAAAGAGAGGGCAGTCGGAACTGGGAGGGGAAATCAAATCATTGTCTTATGTGTCCTAATTAAGACCTAATACCTGAGGCGCATGGGGAAGGAGGACACTGGGAGAAATTGCAAGGAGGAAGATGCAACAGGAGAGATAATCGACAGGGCAAAGTAGGGCAATCGGCCCGGTAATTTATGTGTCTGTACACAAATGCGAGGAGCCTGGGAAACAAGCAGGAAGAATTGGTAGTACTGGCACAGACAAGGAATTATGATATAATTGGAATAACAGAAACGTGGTGGGATAACTTGCATGACTGGAGCACTGCCATGGATGGATACAAATTGTTCAGGAAGGACAGGCAGGGAAGAAGGGGGGGAGGAGTAGCGCTGTATGTAAAAGAGCTGTATGACTGCTCGGAGCTCCACTATGAAAGTGGAAACAAGCCAGTTGAAAGTCTATAGGTTAAGTTTACAGGAGAGTGCAACAAGGGGGATGTAGTTGTGGGTGTCTGATACAGACCACCAGAGCAGAAGGAGGAGGTGGATGAGGCGTTCTATGGACAATTAGCAGAAGTTTCCAGATCACAGGCCTAGTTCTCATTTACCCTGACATCTTCTGGGAGGGCAATACAGCAGTGCACAGGCAATCCAGGAAGTTTCTGGAGAGCGTTGAGGACAACTTCCTAGTACAAATGCTGGAGGAACCAACTAGGGGCTTTGCACCTCTTGACCTGCTGCTTACAAACAGAGAAGAATTGATCAGGGAAGTAGAAGTGAATGACAACCTGGGCAGCAGCGACCATGAGACGGAGAGTTCAGAATCCTGATCAATGGAAGGAAGGAAAGAAGCAGAACACACACCCTGGACTTCAGAAAGCAGATTTTAGCTCCTTCAGGGAACTGATGGGCAGGATCCGCTGGGAGGCTAATCTGAAGGGGAAATGTTCCAGAGGGGTAGCCATGTTAATCTGTATACAGCAAAAAACATGAGTCCTGTGGCACCTTAAAGACTAATTTGTTAGTCTTTAAGGTGCCACAGGACTCTCGTTTTTTGCTGAAGGGGAAAGGCATCCAAGACAGCTGGATGTATTTTAAATAAACCCTGTTAAAGGCACAGGATGATACTATTCTGATGTGCAGAAAGAACAGCAAATGTGGACGGCGCCCAGCGCAGCTTAGCAGGGAACTCTGTGGGGAGCTGAAACATAAAAGGGAAGCTTACAAGAAGTGGAAGCTTGGATAGATGACAAGGGAGGCGTATAAAGATATTGTTCAGGACTGCAGGGATAAAATCAGAAAGGCCAAAAGGCAATTGGAGTTGCAGCTAGCAAGAGATGTGAAGGATTACAGGAAGGGGTTCTATAAGTATGTCAGTAACGAGAAGAGGATCAGGGATGGTGTAGGTCCCTTACTGAATGGGGCAGGTATCCTCGTGGTAGCTGATGGAATAAAGGCTGAAATACTTAATGCTTTTTTTACCTCAGTCTTCACAGGGAGGGTCAGCTCCCAGGCTGCTACACTGGGAAACGCAGAATGGAGAGAAGGAGATTGGCCCTCAGTGATGGAGAAGGTCCTCAAAGAATCCATTCTGAAACACTTGGAGGAAAATAGAGTGATCAGGAACAGTCAACATGGATTCACCAAGGGGAAATCATACCTGACCAGCCTGATTGCCTTCTATGATGAGAGGTCTGAATTTGTGGATGTGGGAATAGCCATTGACATTGACAGTGATATACCTCCACTTTAGCAAAGCTTTTGATATGGTTCCTGCAGCATTCTTGTCAGAAAGTTAAGGAAGTATGGGTTGGATGAATGGACCGTAAGGTGTATAGAAAACTGGCTAGATCATCAGGCTCAGCAGGTAGGAATCATAGGCTCAGTGTCTATCTGGCAACCAGTAACGAGTGGAGTGCCCCAGGGTTGGGCATGGGGCGGTTCGTTCAACATCTTCATTAATGATCTGGATGATGGGATGGATTGCATGCTCAGTAAGTTCGCGGATGACACCAAGCTGGGGGAAATGGTAGACATGCTGGAGGGCAGGGATAGGATTCAGGGAGACCTAGACAAATTGGAGCATCGAGCCAAAAGAAATCTCATGAGGTTCAAAAAGGACAAATTCAAAGTCCTGCGTTCAGGATGAAAAAATCCCATGCGCTGATATAGGCTGGGGACCGATCGGCTAAGTAGCAGCACTGTAGAAAAAGACCTGGGGGTTACGATGGATGGGAAGTTGGATATGAGCCAACAGTGTGCTCTTGGTGCCAAAAAGGCCAATGGCATATTAGGCTGCATCAGTAGGAGAATTGCCAGCAGATTGAGGGATGTGATTATTCCCTTCTATTCCGTACTGGTGTGGCCACATCTGGAATACTGTGTCCAGTTTTGGGCTCCCCACTATAGAGAGGTTGTTGACAAATTAGGAAGAGTCCAGGGGAGGGCAACGAAAATGACTAGGGGCCTGGGGCACATGGCTAATCAGGAGAGACTGAAAGAACTAAGCTTATTTAGTCTGCAGAAGAGAAGACTGAGCGGGGATTTGATAGTAACCTTCAACTACTTGAAGGGGTGCTCCAGAGAGGAGGGAGCTAGGCTGTTCTCGAGGGTAACAGAGGACAGAACCAGGAGCAATGGTTTCAAATTACAGCTGGGGAGGTCAAGGCTGGATATTAGGAAAACTTTCTCACTAGGAGGGTGGTGAAGCATTGGAATGGGTTACCTAGGGAGGTGGTGGAATCTCCGTCTTTGGAGATATTTAAGATCCGGTTAGACTAAACCCTGGCTGGGGTGATTTAGTGGGAATGATCCTGCTTTTAGCAGGGAGTTGGACTAGATGACCTCATGAGGTCCCTTCGAGCCCTATGTTTCTATGGCTATGTCCACACTGACAAGTTAGTTCGAAGCTTAATTCAAACTAATTAAAGGCATGGCTACACTAGGCTTAATTCAAACTAATAACTTTGAATAGGGCATTAGAAGTAAGGGTTAATTTGAACTAACTAGTTCGAATTAACCAATGTGGCCGTGTTAATTCAAACAAATTTCTTAGTTCAAACTAACCGGCCCATTGAAATCAATGGAGATCGCTAATTCGAACTAATTTTAGTAAGTGTAGACATAGCCTATGGTTCTATGATTCTAACTCTTCATATTTTTTGTTTTACATCCAATAATCATTAGTGATATGTTCAGAGTTGTTGGTTTTTTGTTTTGTTTTTTCCTATGGATGAGCATTTTTCTGATTATTATAGTCTGTGAGCAGGGGTTCTCCAAAGGAAGGGAGAAAGGGAAGCCCCTTCCCATGGCCTAGGGTAGAGGATGCTGTTCTTCTAATTTCCCTATGCAAGATGTTTTGGCTAGTGTGGCGACAAGACTTGGGAGGAGGTGGCAGGGTTCCCAACGAGGCTGGGGGACAAAAGTCAAGGATGGGGCCCCCTATGGTGTGGGAGGACACACAACGTGGGGGCCTCATCCTTGACCTTGGCCCAGGACCCCCAAATCTCTAAGACCGCCCTGTCCATACCCTCACCCCTTCACCTTCCCAGCCTGCCCTCCCTGTTCCTGCAGAATGAATTGCATGGAAAAATGTTGCACAGTACAGAGGACAATATAAAAGTTTTTGTTTGGGGAAAGGTAGATTATTGCCTGAAAATAGCTTATCTCCCTCCAAGGAAGAGAAAGAACTGCTGCAATTGCCTTCTGTGCCAGAACCAACAGCGGTGGATGAACCTGGGAACCCACTCACTTCAGGTTTGTGCTGTTCCAAGGACAGTCCCTAATGGCAGAGAGAGAGTCTGGACTTTTTCTCAACACTGGCTGGGTTCGAATGGTGTTCTCTGCATGAACAGAAGACTATTCTTGCTCCCTTTTGCATCCAGTGGATCAGCCCCCCCACCCCCAAGTCCCTTGCCCCTGGTTTGGTTTGACAGTTGGTGGTTAGCTTTGCTGTTTCCCTCATACATGATCTGCAGTTAGATTAGACACTGACCATTCATTGTAAGCAAGCGATAAGTCTTCTAAAAACCCAGTAGTTTGCAGTTCCTATTGGTATTTCTTTCAAGAAAAAGGAGTTTGATATTATAGCTTTTAGTAGTTTTCTGTTCTGTATGGAGCAAGCAGAACTTCCTCCCACCTAACACAGGTCACTATTGGATTCTTGCAGTTCATCTCAAGTCTCCTACTCATTTATTCTGAGCCCAAACCAATGCATTGGGAATAAGCTTTTAATTAAATTTTAAGTTATTGGTTCCAGACCTAGAATGTCTCCATAGACTTCAGCCCTGAAGTACAGCTAAGTGGAAAATGAGAAGGCAGGGAAGGATCTGCAGAAACAACTGGAAAATGATTTTATTTGAAATTTTTCTTGAGATATTTTGAGGAATTGACCAAAAAATCAAAGCTCTAAATAAGGCAACCAAAATCCAGCATAAATTCTGAAAAGCCATCATGGTACCTCATGGGAGTTGTAGTTTGAGTCCCCAAGCTTGTATCCATGGTAAAACTACATCTCCCATGATGCATTGGGGTCTTCTCTTTCTGAGGGGAGGTGGTGGATCATGGAAGCTGAAGTTCAGCAATGAAGCCTGGCCCACAGAAGAGAACTGGTGCATGAGGCACTTGAACCTCAAGTCCCATGAGGCACTGCAGCAGAATTTCAGACCTGAAGTATTTTTTATTTCAGCAAACATGGTGTTATTTTTTTTCTTTTAAAAATAATCAAAATTCCCCATGGAAGGCAGCAGCAGTCCCTCTAACTTTTTCTTGTATAGAGTTGAGTACAAATTCTGCTTACCTTACACTTTAAAAATATAGAGTTAGACTCCTCACAGAGTTGTGTGTGTGTGGATATGATGGATGGAATTGCTCTCTGGAAAGACTGTGTGAGTGTATCAGGACTGTTTAAAGTATGGATTATGTAAATGTGTATTTAAATGAACTTCACAAATGTGTATGAAATGTTATGTGAAACCTGCTAATATTTTTGATAACCAAATATTTTTCTGCAACTCCATTACAGTCATTAATGCACAGGGGTGACAAGGGGAACCCTGGCTGTAAGTGGCCCGAGGCTAACAGTAGAAGCCCCATCATGCTCTTTCATGCTCCTGCTCTTAGCTGCTGGTGGAGGCCTAATGTTGCGGGATCCACAATTTCCACAATATTGCGAATTAAGTAGGTTCCTAGGTACCATGCACATATGCGTCCAGCGAGTTTAAAGATCCGTGGTATTGCTGAACATTCACTTGGATTGCTTGAGAGCTGCTTCCATTTCTAGCAGCGATGACACCTGTAACTAATGTTGAGCTGTTGCTACAAATAAGTTTTGTCCAGGATTTTTAGATGTCAGAATTAAACTCAGTACCATGGATGAAATTTCCATATATGGTGTTTCTTGATACTCTGCATGACAGTAGTCACAAACAAACAAACAAACAAACAGATTTCTGCCGTGCTCAGACAACAATTAGCAAAAAATTAAAAGTGGGGTGGGAGGAGAAAGTCCTGTCATTGATATTTGAAAATCACCTATTGTCAGTGTTACTCCAATGTTACTCCAGGATAAATGCTAGGAATGCTGCGGGCAGGTTGGTGAAGGGAGGTGTACCTGGCGCCTGCCTATGTGAGAGGTGAGTCTGGCTCTGATGTATTCAGACAGTTGTGTGAGTGATTAGTAGAGGCCTGCATGGATACAAATATATGGATCTGCATCTGCAAGAAATGGTCCACGGATATCCATAGATGTGGATATAATGTGGATATCCGTGGATATCTGCAGATTTGCTTTCTAAGTGGCCTCATTGGCCTAGTTGCTCCTGTGGGAACTCTGCCCCTGATGGCTGCGGGAGCTCAGGTCAAACAATAGTGGGAATCTGAGCTACTCCATGTTAATCTTTTTGTTGGGAAACGACTGTTGTTGCACTGGAGACAGAAACTGTCAGCATGTCTCAACTACTAATTGTGCTCTTCTGTGACTGTTCAAAAGGACAGCATCAGATTTGGGCCTAAACACACTGAGGTATTGCTGGGAATCCCAGAGCACTTTTTCATTTGCAATTGCCATTTCCAGACAAAGAGGGATAGCTTCTCGCCTTGCCACAAATCTCATGTGGGGCATTATGGTTTCCACATGCCCCAGCAGTCAAGCAGGGAAAGGAGCTGGGACTCAGAGGCACAATTCCTTCCTGCTCCAGAGGGGAAGGAATTTGCTGCTGTCCGTACTGTCCATTTGCATCCATGCTTGTGAAATGGGCTGCCCTGTGCATTGCAGAGGGGGCCCACCCACCTGCACATTTCCCCCAATTGCAGACAGTGGAAAGTAGATACACAGTACTTCTTTGCTACCCAGGTTTAATTTAGATCAGAGAAGCCACCTTGCGAGGTGGTGGAACCTCCATCCTTAGAGGTTTTCAAGGTGCAGCTTTGACAAAGCCCTGGCTGGGATGGTTTAGTTGGGGTTGGTCCTGCTGGGAGCAGGGGAGTTGGACTAGATACCTCCTGAGGTCCTTTTCAACCCTAATCCTCTATGACTCTATGAGGCATTTACTGAATGGTAACATGTGACACGTTCATTTCTATTTAAGCATTATGCAGTGGGTGTGAATTTGTAACCTTTCAAAACCTTGCATTGACTCCACACAGTGGTTTTGGGTTCACTGCAGAAAAGGGTTGTTTTTTTTACAGGCAAGATAATGAATGGGTGGTAGCTATCTCAGGGTAAGGCTCTAG
>ML685781.1:22097715-22147229 GCA_007922175.1 Pelusios castaneus
TCAGGGTAAGGCTCTAGTGAAGGCAAGATAATGAATGGGTGGTAGCTTTCTCAGGGTAAGCCTCTTGTGAAGGCAAGCCACCTGTAGAGTTCCCATGAGGTAGGCAAGCAAAATTCTCACATACTCTCTTCCCACCTCGGTGGCTGGCCTTACTAGTTACCTCATGGGAGCAAAGCAGTTTAAAGCTCCCTAGTATTTCGCAGAGGGAGAGCCAACATGTGTTTGAAACACATCGTTTTATTAGTAATGGCAAAGTCATAGTGAACAACAAGGAGGTGCTATGAGACTGCAACCAAAATATCTCAGCAGTAGAACCAGTCCTGGCAGATAATGGTTAATAGTAGGCGGTGGGGGCCTGGGGAGAATGGTCAAGTCTCAGCTCTGGTTACATTAGGAGCCAGGAGACAACCGAGTTAGAGATCACCGTTGCTACTACAACAAGAGAATATATAAATATATGAGGGGAGAAACACAGTTCCCATTTGGAGAATTATTCTGATATTCTTTTCAGGAAAAAAAAAAGTTCCCATTGAGGTCAGTGGAATGACTGATGTGAGTAGCTACCATTACTAACAGCCCGATTTATTGAAAAGTCTCGTGACGGTCTCATGGTGCATGTCCAAGGCTGGGAAATGCGGTTGGCAATAGTATTTTTGCCTTAGGATGAAGGCTGGGGCACTAAGAACAAAGTATTGGTTCTCAGTGGTCTTCAAGAATTTTAAAGTGTAAAATTATTCTCCTCCTGCACCTCTTCAGCTCTGATTAACCAGACCATCCTTGCTCATGTCAGCCCAGCCACTGGGGGACGGGGGTATAAAATACACAGCTGAGGTTAATGATAGTATGAAGAAAAGTCTGTGATCTCACCTTTGGTTCCTTCGTGGGTGTGATTTCCTTCTGCAAAGTACAGCTTTCTCCACTGTGCCTATGTCCCCTTCTCATCCTCCACCCAATTTAAGTGCAGCTCCTCATCCGTCCCCTGACCCATGATTGTTCTGCCTTCCCAGATGTGCAAGGCATTGGAAAGTCAGAGCCGGGGTTGTGGGAGAAGAGATCTGGGTGAGTCATGGTGAGGAACTGGAGGTGATTTTTGGGTCCTGGGTGAAAAAAGGATGACAGCCACTGAACTAAAAGTGTTTGCCATGTTAATGGGCCCAAGCACCCTTGAGTCTTATTGTCTGGTGCTGTGCCTGGGATCCAGGTTGTAATGGGGGCGTTTCCTCTGAACTGGTGCTCTGCCTGCCCGAGCAGACTGCTGAGGTCCATGTGCCCATTATATGCATCCATTGTAATCACTAGTTCAAACAAGAATTAACTCAGAGTGGGTCTCCGGCCTGTGCCCCACTAGCCATCAGTCTAGATGATCAGAAGTGTCCCCTCTGTTCTGAGAGACAATTAATACTAGAACTTTGACACGTTCACCTTCCCACTTCGATTTCACCATCTTTAGTCTCTCTGCGCCTCTTCCTGCCCTGTGCGCAGCTCAACAAAGGCCCCTGAAATCCGTGCCCTGTCACATAGGGATGTTGGAATATGTATGTGGCCTGGCTGCTCTTTATCCTGCTGTCCATCTCCACTCATTAGGGAGGCCCTTGGCTCGTTCAGTTCTTTTTTGCACCAATATAAATCCACAGTAACACCACAAAGGTCAGTGTGGTGACGGCGGACTTATACCTCTGCACGTGAGAAAGAACTGCTTTTATCTTTAAGAGGGGGGAGATCAAAATCCAAGCTTCAGGAGAGAAAGAAATAGCTTCTATGTTATAGAACAGCGTGCCAGTGAAAACTCAAAATTGCACTCTCTCTCTCTCTCTCTCTCTGTCTCTCTCTCTCACGCACAAACTAACGGTGCTGTCAAAGCTACTGCTAGATTGCAGAGAGTAACTCCCATTTTCTGAATGCTGATAAAGCTTTGTAAACTCCACTATGGAAGGTTTTTCCCTTTATCACAGTCCTTGTACAGAGCATTCAGCTTGCCACAGAGACTCTTGGAAGGCATAAATTCCAACCAGGATCTGAAGTAGTTTTATTCTGTCATTTTATAATGATGACTTAAAGCTGCTTCATGTGCTGGAGGTAATAACCACTGTGTTGGAAAAAACCCAAGCCCAAGACCTCAGTGTTTATCATCTCAGGGATGCTCATTAGCTGTTAAAGAGGAGGCAGCCCCAAGTTATAATTGGGTGATTCTGCTGAAGATATTAATTACATATTCAAATTGCAAATGGAAGAGGAAAGAAATAATGGCCAAAGACAGAATGGGCTGTTAAACTGCTGACAGGTAATTTATTTAAAAGCAAAAGCTAAGGAAAGTGCATGCCTTCCTCCCTTCTCCTCATCCTCTCATATTCTCTGTCCTCTTTCTGCCTCCCCCTCTCCTCTCTCAAATTGCTTTCCCTCCAGATCAGCATAGCTCTTCTCCCCTTGGTGACACAGAATCACAGAAATGAGAGGCTGAGGTCATCTAGTCCAGCCCCATGTGCTGAGGCACACCATATATACCTAGCTCATTACTGAGAGGTGTCTGTCTGACTTGTTCTTAAACACCTACAAAGACAGGAATTCACATAGTTTTGTTTCTCTCTCTTTCCTGATCCGATCTGCAGGAGTGGGGCTGGGATTCCCTACGGCAAACCACCAGTGTAAGCACTAAGGCTATGTCTACTTTCAGTCAACTTAAGTTGACCTTGTTAAGTCAACTTAAGAGTAGATATAGCCGTCCACACTAGCTTTAAATCGACTTAATAAGGTAGACTTAGCGCTATTCCCCATCCACATGGCTTCAAGTTGACTTAAGAAGTTGACTTAAGGCATAAGTCGACCTTCAGAGGAGGTGTTATTAAGTCAGCCTAAGCTGTTATTAAGTTGACTTAAGGAAGCGCTTAAGATGACTTCATAAAAGCCCACTGTGGATGCAGATTTGTGTAGGTCGACTTAAGAGTCCTTAAGTCACCCTAAGTTGCCAGTGTAGATGCACCCTAGGTTAGGTCAATGACTTGAGTGACAGGAGCCTAGCTGGCCTGCAGGGTTTTGCTGTTCAAAGAAAGCAGCCAGTCAGAATGTGAAGTATTGAATAAATGGTGTGCTTTTACTGTTCATTTTTAGGTCAGGGGTTTAGAGCATCCTTTCTTTCTAATTAGCTGAGAAAATTCTATTGCAGCATAATTGATGATAAAAAAAGTATGGAAATTAGAAAGCCATGATTAGGGTAAGTATGTTTTAGTAAATAACGTGTCTTCTGAAGATGGCTAACTTCCACAGAAATCTAATCTGAATTTGTGATTCTTTTTCATTAATGCATTTTAAAAAAATCACAGCTCTAAAGATACCAAACAATTTTGTTGGCTCTAATGCATTAGGATGTAGCCCTGGATCCTGTGACATTTGGGTAATTTGTTTCTTAGCAGTAAAAGGATAAATTGCAATGATAAGAACCAGCAACCCACCCATAATCTTTTCTCATTTAGAAAGTGAGATAGTATTGACATAACAGCATCGCAGAGAAAAAAAAAATCTGAAATGTTACAATAAAAGAAGAAAATGGTAATGGAAATGATATGTAGATTTTATTCATCATTGTTACAGAACTAAAAATAACCAATCCTGTAAACAGGAAAAATATGACTGTTTTGCCTTTGTGAAATGAGTGCTGTTCCAGTATTGACTCACCACACGGATGGGAGGTGACCTCTGTAGGGAGTCTGAGTTTGCTGGATTGGGCTGTGGAGGCTCACACAAGTAAGGAGCAATTTAATGAATTCCACGCTCTCTGTCTGTGAACTTTTATTACTTCTGCAGTTACAAGGGAAGTCGGGGCCCCAATTAAGTGGGGTATTAGAGACAGTTCTTGATCCAAGGTCTGAAATGGCACCACGGAGAAAGAGGGAGGTGAAGGAAAAAAGATTTCTCTCAAGTACAGAGCGGGGCTGAGGCACAGACCTGAAGTGATGAGCCCAACGTTGGTGACACAGCCAGAGACTGAACCATGATCATGGCCTAGTACCATCACAAGACCGCCCTTCATCTCATTTTTTTTTTTCAATAGGAGCCAATTTCTGTCTGTCTTTGTAGAGCACCTAGCAGAATGGGGCTCTAATTCTGATTGACAAATGTACGTGCCACCGTAAAAAGAAAAATGGTAGTAAGATGTGTCCTTGCATTCTTTACATTGCCAAACCCCAGTATAGATTCAGCTGGAAACATCAGTTGACAAAGACATCCTTTATCTAAGGATAATGGCTCTCCTCATAAGGAGCACATGACTTATGAGAAGAGGCTGAGGGAACTGGGCTTGTATAGTCTGCAGAAGAGAAGAGTGAGGGGGGATTTGAGAGCAGCCTTTAACTACCTGAAAGGGGGTTCCTGGGAGAAAGGAGCGAGGCTGTTCTCAGTGGTAGTAGATGACAGAACTAGGAATAATGGTCTCAAGTTGCAGTGGGGAGGTCTAGGTTGGATATTAGGAAAAACGTTTTTACTTGGAGGGTGGTGAAGCCCTGGAATGGGTTATCTAGGGAGACAGTGGAATTTCCATCCTTAGAGATATTTAAGGCTCAGCTTGAGAAAGCCCTGGCTGGGATGGTTTAGTTGGGCTGGTCCTCTTGTGAGCAGAGGATTGGACTAGGCAACTTCCTGAGGTCCCTTCCAACCCTCTTCTTCTATGATTCTATGATCCCAAACCCATTCCAACAGGAGTAAAGGAGGTGTAAAGCTGCAGTTGCATTCCTTTCAAACCAGAGCATCACAAGGGCTTTCTCCGATACCACCGTACAGCTGACCCCGAGAAAGACCAAATTGAAATCCACTCTTCTCAATGGGATAAGTAGATCTTTGGCTTCTGCTGTCTTTCCCTTTCCCTGTAAGCTCTCATCTCCTGCTTTTCTCTAGAAGATGATGTGCTGTCTGTTTAGCATGCTAGATGGATAGCCGCACTCCATTCCTCCTTCAGTAGATCCCCAACTCAGGACCTACCTGGGACCTCCCCGCTTGTCAACAAATATCACTTTCCTTAGCTTTCTTCTTTCTCGCTCCCACCCAAAAGATGCTGGAATCTGCATCCTGCAACCCTTTGCCAGCGTTTGATGATCACGTCCCAGGGCTGTAGATAAATTCTGTCACAGAGGTGGATGTTAAAGAATTGATGGCAGCTCACAATCATTTGGGCACATGCTAGGCAAGATGCTGTTTTTTCCCTTTCTCTTATGATTTTTAATAAAGTAAGACTCTGGCTTAAAATATCCTTAGTTAACAGCCAGCAGCAATGAATGGAAGACTTGTAACAGCGAGAGATTTTATGACTGAAATGGAATAATAAGCTATTGTGGTATTAACAGTATTGCTAGAATGCAAACAGTGCCTTCCATACACCCAGTTTGGATTCACCTTTTTTCTAAAAGAAAACGCCAAGGGCAAATAAGAAAAAAGGGTGTTGATTGTTTATTGGGTAACAAAAATAAGAAAAGAAATGCATAACAATGGAGAGATGAACCAGGTATAGGACTGCTGGGCTTTACTGGTGCAAATCAATGTGGGTGCAAGGTAGGGCCAGAATCTCCAGAACTTCTGGCTTTGGTAGCCTCAATACTGGATGGAGATTAGAGTGGCTGTCTGTCCTGGCTACAGGTTCTGACAATGGATTGCCTTGTATTTGTGTTGGCTTTGTATGAGGTAAGACTGAATTTCCCTACAGCAAGTTCATAAACTGTCCCATGCAGATGCATGAGTCACTGGTATGATTCAGATCTCAACAGCAGGATGGTGCCATACTGAGAAGCAAACAATGGCAGCAGATTGGCCGGTCACAGCATTTTGTTTTAATTTAGCTGAGCCTCCTCCAGTTCTAATCTTGGTGTGGTAAGAACAGGTTGTTTTGGTGATAGTGGAAGAAGCTAGAGGTAACTTTGCTCTGGAAAACCAGTTCTAATTTTGTTTTTAAAAGTCTTCTTAAAAGAAAATTCTTTTTGAGAAAATGACTGCATTGTAGCTGCAATGGGCAGATTAGAGTAATGAGCTATAATCATCTTCTGCCCTTTCTCTCTCCACTTTCTCCCCTCACGCCCATTGTTAAATTGTGTCTTTGCTTGCTTTTGTCTTTGTCTCTTTGATTGTAAATTCATTCAGAAAGGAATCTGGACTCGTCGTTTGCTGAGAGCTATGTGCATTAGTTACCACTATATAAGTGATAAACAGTAGAAGTTAGTTGCAACTTGCGGACAATGAAACGGTAGCTAATGGGCTTGTTGTAAAATTGCCCACAAATCAGTTTTCATATACTATTATAGGGGGAAAAAAAAAAAAGATACTGTGGAAAAATATGTATAGTCAAATTCTTCGCACGCCTGTGTCTCTTCTCTCACACACCGGCTGTCCTTGAATTCTTCTCCTCTGAGCCCTCAAGGATAATGTACATTAGGAATGTCTTTGTTCTGAGGATTGCAGGGACTGGCTGGATGCCTTCCAGAAGGCCTGATACCAAGAAAAGAGCAAGGAGTAGGTGGGGTTATGGTAAAAAACAGCTGGCACATTGATGATTGGGTGGGGTGGGGTGTCTGGAAGCAATTCTGCTCTACCTATTAAGGGGCACAGCCTCCCTGCTTATCTCTGAATACATTTGAAATCCATGTGTAGTTTGACAGTCTCTAGAACTCTGGACTACGCCTCTTGATATAAAATGGTTACAGGACCTTGGCTACAACCTATCGCTGAGGTCCTAAGGTTTGTTTGGTTTCGTTGGCACAACAAAATAAAAGATAAAAGCAAATTGCATTTATTAAAAATACAGACAAGAAATCAAAGCAATAGGAAAGCACCAATGCTTAGGCCCCATTAGCAGACGGGAACTCCAGTTAAACAACTGTGGGTGTGAAGCAAGGGAAGTAATGACTTGTGAAGGTGAACATAGCAGTTGCTCCAATGATGAGGTTTTAATCTGGGGGGGTTTAATCAGTATTTTTATACCTTTTGAGCTTACTAAGTGGGTAAAAGGCTTGGTGTTTTTTACAGTTATTTACAACATGTTTTTTCCCCCTGGGTTTTTTTTTTTTTTGTTTTGTTTTGTTTTGCAAGGCTTGCAAGTTTTATTTGCTATTTAGTGGGAGCAAAGTATGTTTTTGGTTAGTATCAGCTTTGTTTTGCTTATACACAGAGTTAACTTTCCATTAGGGTGATTAACGGCTGACACCACCTGCTATTGGCTTATCGCGTCACAGTGTCTTCCCTTGGGTACTACACTCCTCCCCGTAGGTGGTGGAGCCGTTTATAGCCCTGATGCGGGGTGCCAATTTTAAAGTTAACCCTTAAAACTAGGGCCGGGACCTTTTGCTATTCAACCACTGCTTTGTGAAATATTGGGACCAAGTGGGCTGGTTTTTAACCAGTGTGGTTTGCGGCCCACCACAGTGGCCATTATGGGGTTTTTGTTGTTGTTTTTTTTTTTTTTTAATTTTGGACCAAGGCTTTTAAAGAAAGGGAAACTGGTTAATTTACAACTTAATTATTTTTACATTAAGGCCTATATAGGATCTTAATATTAACAAACTTTTAAACCTTTGTTTTTATTCTATTTTACTTTTCGAATGGGGTTTATTACTTTACACTGCCTTTCTTACCCTGGGGCGAGGGGAACAACGGATGCTTTTTATTATTTTTACAAATTACTTGCTTAAAACTAACAACTTACATTACAAACCCCAACCTAAACTGCACCAATATTAATATTTACATTAATTTGCTGTTTTAAAATAAGGGGGTTGCATGTGTTTGGTAAAATTATTACATACAGGTGGTGCTTGTAATGGGGCAGGCTGGATTTCTAAAGTCCCAAACTTGGCCAGGGCCTAGCCAAGGCAGGCCTGCATGGTTGATGCACTTGTTTATGTCCAGCAAGACCTGTAAGGCAGCTTGTTTAAACAATTTGGTGGTGTTGGCTGTGGTTAAGGTTGTGGTACCTGGGATTAGGCCAAGATGCTGCACGCAGGACTTTACAGGGCTGGTTGGCAGGACAGGGAAGGCTTTTAATGGTTTGGTTGGACCCCACTGATGCCTTGCAAGGGATGGGATGGCTGTAATTGTTTAGTTTTGGCCCCCTGGATTAGTTTGCTTCACAGGTGTACCTCATACACAACAAACCTAGCTACTTTTAGCTTAATTTGCACCCATTAAAACAAACAAAATTATTAATTTGATTAAGCCTGACCCAATAGTGTTTTGGGGTTCCCTGGGCGATGACCTTTGTTGGATGGCGGCTGCCCAGGGTACTGTTTTTAAACCCAGTTACTCTTTTTGGTTGCTTTATTTGTGGACTTAAGCCCTTGCGATTTTTTAGGGGTTTTTTGGAATGGGAAAGTGATTTGCTCAGAGATTAATTGGGCCACTTAGTTACCAGGCTGCACCTCCATAGAGTTGATTTTAAAATTAACAGCAATACTGCACCTTTTTTTAGTAATTAGGGTACATCACCCCTGCCTGTATGTACATTTTTGCATGTAATGCTAGTCTACAGTGGGGGAGGGCTACCCTTTTATAACATTTTTTAGGTAGTTGTACCGTGTTTTAGTGAGATTAATTTTTGTGTGCTGGGATTAGTGATATTTAGGTTGACCGCCTACAAGTCCGCCCCTGCTGACTCAAGTGTTTTTAGTTGGAGGCGCGCAGCAGGGTGCGTTACTGCGATTTGCAGCACATTAGGATTTGGCTGGTTTGGGCTTTTTACAGCACTTGGCTGCTTAGTTACTGGCCACACGCTTACTTTGCTGTGCTGCTGTTCTGTTGGCGTTAGGCCAGAACACTGGTACAAAATGAAATAAAAGGCAGCTATTATTAACACCGTATGCCCATTGCCTAGTTCTGCACAATATTGCCAGCAAAAAGGGGGGGGGGGGAAGATGTCATTATTTAACTGTAGCTAAAACCCCTTGGCATTTTCCCAAGTGGGGGGGGAGGTTGGCCTCCTGTGTTTAAAAATAAAATCACAATCTGGTAAATTATATAAGCAGCTGCAGCCATATTTAGAGCAACAAGAAAGGGGGGAATGCCCCAAGCTTGTAGCACACGTCCTTTGGCCCCAGATGTTTTGAATGGGTACGTACCCAGGGGGCGAAGAGGGAGAAGCCTTCTTCTCTGTAGCAGGGGCTGCTGCGCACTTCGCAGTGTGGACCAGTTCATCCACTGCAAAATTTTAGTAGTGCTTTTGGGTGCAATTTTGGTGGGCATTTACATGGGATACATAAATTAATAAACTTTGTGCAGCAAAATAAAAATGATATTAAGTGGGGGAGCTCCACATGGGCTTGCTGTGGGTGGCCCAATTTTGGGCCTTTTAGCACCTCATCCAAGTGGCCAGTTTTTGAGCCACTGCTTGGGAGTTAATATACAATTCGGGGGCATTGATGGCACTAGCCACACAGGGCACGAGCCCCATCTGTTCCCATTTAGTGCCCTAAAATTAAAATTCTAGCATCAGCACAGGCACACAAAGCAATGAAAAGAGCTGCCAAAGCCAAAAAAAAAAAAGAAAACCACTTCCAGCCTCCTCTTCTTCCCCTGCAGCACACAGCAAAACACAGCTATACTCTCGCTGAGAGAAACCTAAAAAATTCCTATCCAGACTCTTAAAATCCCCTTGATCTGCCTTTAAACATAAGGTGCTGGGTGTCACTTAGGCAGTCAACCAGGATGCCCCAGCAAAAAAAAAACTGAAAAAGGAGAACGAAGTCTGGGAGGAAGAGGGCTCTGGAGCAGCCGCTCCATTATTCCCGCGACTTGATGGAGTGAGCTCCCAGCCGCATTACCTTCTCCAGGACCCGCTGCACTGCACCACCTCCCTAGACCCAGGGTGACTAAGGGGGTCCCTTAGCTTCATTTGTAACTAGGGGTCAAACGTCCTTTGCAGGACACTCCCCTGGCTCAGCTTTTTTTCCCCCACCCTCCACCTTGATCATTAAAATCCCAGACATCCCCGTCCCATGTTTCAGGGTCCCTGTCTGATGCTATCAGGGCCTGAACCTTTGCTTGGGACGTGGTTGGGTGGGGGTTCTGGAGAAGGTGGTGAAGGCAACTGCCAGCCTCCTCTTGCTTGCAGGTTTTCTGCTGATCAGCTTCCAAAGCCTCAGCTAGCATAGTGTTCCTATCCAAAAGAGCTCGCTTATCATCCCTCAGGATGATGATAGCCTGTTTCAGCTGTTCAACTTCAGTTGTGAACCCTTTTACCACAACTTCATCCCTATTCCAGGTCTCAGGGTCCCGATCACCACAGCGAAGGGGACGCACTTTCACCGTCAAGAGAGGAGCCTGGACTTTATGCTTATGTTTACGCTGTACCAGTTCTAATTGCTTTTGGAGTGAGGTTATTGCAACAGTCTGAGTGTTACAGGTTTCTTTTAATCCATTCGCTTCCCCCTGTAATCGCTTTTTTTTCTCCTTCAAACAACATTCTCAACCCTGGTTGTCCCACAAGGCAGTCAGAAAAAGCAATCTGGCGTGTTGGACACCCTTACCCGTGGCCAGTGGGAGGGAATCCAACACTTTCTCTAAATCTTGGGGTGACCCATTCCCAATATCTGAGTCAAATGAGACCGCCAGGGTCTCCCAGTTCTAACTCTGTGCCACCCAGTTCCAGGCTGACGTGGCGTGGCGGTCCAGCCTGGCAACCGGCTCTCAACATTGCCCCCCTTTCCATCTTTCTTCTTAAAGATTGAAAACATCTTGTTTGTGCCACTGAACCCTTGATTCCTACCCGCTGAGCCCGTTGATCTAGCCAGTTTTCTATTCACCTTATGGTCCACTTGTCCAACCCATACTTCCTTAACTTGCCGATGAGAATGCTGTGGGAAACCATATCAAAAACCTTGCTAAAGTTGAGGTATACCATGTCAACGTGTCTTCCCGTATCCACAAATCCAGTCATCTCATCATAGAAGGAAATCACGTTGGTCAGGCACAATTTGCCCTTGGTGAATCCATGTTGACTGTTCCTGATCACTCTATTTTCCTCCAAGTGTTTCAGGATGGATTCTTTGAGGACCTGCTCCATGATTTTCCCAGGGACTGAGGTGACGCTGACCAGCCTGTAGTTCCCTGGATCTTCCTTTTTCCCTTTCTTGAAGATAGGTACTATATTTGCCTTTTTCCAATCCCCTGGGACCTCCCCCATTCGCCACGAGTTCTCAAAGATAATGGCCAGCGGCTCTGCAATCACTTCCTCCAACTCTCTCAGCACCCTCGGATGCAGTTCATCCGGCCCCATGGACTTGTGCACATCCAATTTCATTAAGTGTTCCCTAACCTGACTTTCCATCACCGAGGGCCGCTCTTCTCTCCATTCCGCGTTACCCTGTGTAGTAGCCTGGGAGCTGGCCCTCCCTGTGAAGACTGAAGTAAAAAAAAGCATTGAGTACTTCAGCCTTTTCCGCATCATCCTCCACGAGGATGCCTGCCCCATTCAGTAAGGGACCTACACCACCTCTGATCCTTTTCTTGTTGCTGATATACTTATAGAACCCCTTTCTGTTATCCTTCACATCTCTTGCTAGCTGCAACTCCAATTGTCCTTTGGCCTTTCTGATTTGATCCCTGCAGTCCCGAGCAATATCTTTATACGCCTCCCTTGTCATCTGTCCAAGCTTCCCCTTCTTGTAAGCTTCCCTTTTATGTTTCAGCTCACTGCAGAGCTCTCTGCTTCGCCATGCTGGGCGCCGTCCACATTTGCTGTTCTTTCTGCACATCGGAATGTTATCTTCCTGTGCCTTTAACAGGGTTTCTTTAAAATACAGCCAGCTGTCTTGGACACCTTTCCCCTTCAGATCAGCCTCCCAAGGGATCCTGCCCATCAGCTCTCTAAGGGAACCAAAATGTGCTTTTCTGAAGTTTAGGGTGTGTGTTCTGCGTCCTTTCTTCCTTCCATTGACCAAATTCACAGTGTTCAGCAAGCTTCTTAAGAGCTGCTACATGTTGGGCAATTGTTTCACCTTCTTCTTGATTCCTTTTGTGGAACCCAAATCTCTCTGCAATTACCAGTGGTTTGTTTGGGGGGAAAATGTGCCTCCAGGATTTTCACAATGTGACTATAAGATTTTATGCCTAGCTTATCAGGTTGAATTAAGCAGCACAGCAAACTCAGTGTTTCAGCTCCCACAGCACCTAAGAAAGTTGCCAGCTTCTTATTGTCTGCAATTCCATTTTCAACAAGAAAAACCACAGAATGCTCACTGCCTGAGCTCCGGTGTTCCACAGTTTTACCAAAATGTCCCAGGGGCCAGTGAGTGTAGCATTGCTGCTCCCTCCACCCATCCTTTTTAATCTCTTTTATTCAGGTGTGTTCAGGTCATTCACATGTAATTCCTAGTAATTTCACCTCTGCTCCTTCATTCCCCTCCCCAATCTCTCTCTGTTAGCTTCAGTTCCTGCCTAGAGCAGGGACAACACAGACATCCAAAACAGTCAAAGGTTTTCCTTGTTTTTCATGTTTTCTTTTTTCCCCAGTAGCTGTACCACCAGAGGTCTGTCATCGTCCTTGCCACGTTGCTGTGTTTGGATACTGAGAAGTTACCTGCACTCAGTGAGAAACCAATAGACAGAAACACACGGAGATATAAACACAGGCAGACCGGACAAAACGGTGTAGCAATCCCATAACAGTGGATCTCTGCTAGGCAGGACACAAACTACACAGCAGGCAACATCATTAGTGTTGAGCTCCAATTATCCAGCACCAGCTGAATGAGAGCAGTCACTGTGTGGACGTGCCTGATGTCTGACTGTGTGGACGTGCCTGATGTCTGTCTGCTAAAACAACTGCTGTACGCCCAGCTCAGCAAAGGAACACGGCCAAAAGAAATACTTCAGTGACACCCCTACCACAAACACTGAGGTGTGTCAATGACAGGAGAGGAGTCAGCAGTGTGCCCTTTTCCCCAAGAAGGCTGACGACACATCGGGCTGCATACGTACGCACTTTGCCAGCAGATGGAGGGCAGTGATTATTCCCCTCAATTTAGCACTGGTGAGGCCACGCTTGGAGTATTGTGTCCAGTTTTGGGTCCCCCATGTCATAAAGGTTGTGGAGAAACTGGAGTGAATCCAGTGGAGGACAATGAAAATGATGAGGCGGCTGGAGCACATGACTTACCTGAAGAAACTGAGAGACCTGGGCTTATTTAGTCTGCAGACGAGAAGAGTGGGGGGCATTTGATAGCAAGCGTCAACTACCTGTGGTGCGCTTCCAAGGAGAATGGAGCGAGGCTGTTCTCAGTGGTGGCAGATGACAGAACAAGCAGCAGTGTTCTCCAACTACAGTTGGGGAGTTTTAGATTGTGTAGCCTGATTTGGAGTTTGGATTGGAATTGCCAGTAGATCTTGTGAGGGAATTTGGGTTCTTGTCCGAATCTGACCACAGATAAAATCTAAAATGAGGACCCTCAGGGATGCCTAACAGAAATTGTCAAGTATTTTATAAAAATATTTTATTGCAACACGCATACATGATAAACAGAACTGAGAAAAGGTTAAATGAATAAATGAATTGCTAAATTACAATTGAATTCTATTTTGTTACATACATGAAATATTATGTGGTTTATGATTTAAACTATACCAGGGTTTACAGTAGATATCTTTAGAATTTATATTAAAAAAAAATAGACCTGTGGTTAATATACTCACATCTGTCCAACAACTTGGTTGAGAGGGAGATGTGCAGTTTCTTGACTTGATGGGAGAGGTGGAGACTTGGCAATTCTAAATATCTATAACTAATAGACTTAGACTGCCAAAGCAAAATCTGAGTAACGAGTAGGAAAAAAGATTGGGCTATCAGTGTTTCTTAAGCTAACAGCTGAACCTTCAATAGATAGCTTCCTCTATCTTCTCCTTTTATTATTTCTGGATCTGTTATGGGTTTTGCGGTGTTCTTTAAGTGTCTAGGGTCCAAACTGGCAAGTCCCTAAGTGGTTTCTCTTCCTGCTGACCTGGGTGTCATGATCAAAATAAAACCCTCTGGATCTTCGCATGACTCCTCATCAAACAAACAGACCTGCTTGTGTCTAGTATTTATCTCATATTAACTTATCTTCTACATTTCTATGCATCTTATGGCTATGCCCGTAGCTGTTTCATACAAGCTCTGTATACATAGGCCTGTAAAGTACCTTGTGTTCCAGCTACAAATGTAAAAATGTCAATGCTAACTTATGAACTTATGCTAAGCATAAATGACGAAGAAAGAATACACATGTGATCTATAGATAAATACATACGTGCAAGACAAACATAGGTTAAGCTAAGGGCTAGAGTTGAATATTATGAAAACCTTTTTTTTTTTTCACATGGAGGGTGGTGAAGCACTGGATTGGGTTACTTAGAAAGGTGATGGTTTTAAAAGATTGCTCTAGATGAAGTGGTTCATTACCACTCCCGTAGTTTCTTAATTTACCAAAAGTGTGTTCAGCCTTGTCACATTATTTCATACACACCCCCACAGGAGTTAAAGTAAGGGGGAATGCACTGGAACACAGTTCTGGGGCCCACAAATTTGAGGGGCCAGAGTTCCGGGGCCCCTAAAAATAGAAAAATCCGGCAGAACGCATGTCACCCTGCCCTGGCTGCTGGCGGGTCCTACGCCCCACCGTTGTTAATCACAATACTTATTATGTGATGCAGTGTTTGCTAGTTTGTGACAATAATTGCTATAGACATAAACACCGTATAAAATTATAGATATGTTTATGGAGCAATAACCAATGCATGTGGTACTGAGAAGTGGTTGCAAATGCCTACCTGGGCTGGATCCCACACATGCATGAAGGGGGCCCAGACAATATGGGAAAGGGGCCCAGAGATTAGGAGGGTTCCGGGGCCCGTCAAATTATACTTTAACCACTGCACCCCCATCAGATATCTGTGTGTTCAATAAGCCACCCACCTCTTGCAGCTCTTTCAATGTTAAGGGAAATGTTATTTTTATTATTGTCTGCAGGAATTAGGCCAATGGCATATTAGGGTGCATCAGTAGGAGTATTGCCAGCAGATCGAGGGATGTGATAATTCCCCTCTATTCGACACTGGTCAGGCCGCATCTGGAGTACTGTGTCCAGTTTTGGGCTCCCCACTACAGAAAGGATGTGGACAAATTAGAAAGAGTCCAGCGGAGGGCAACAAAAATGATTAGGGGGCTGGGGCACATGACTTATGAGGAGAGACTGAAGGAACTAGGCTTATTTAGTCTAGAGAAGAGAAGACTGAGGGGAGATTTGATAGCAACCTTCAACTACTTGAAGGGTTGCTCCAAAGAGGAGGGAGCTAGGCTGTTCTCGAGGGTAACAGAGGACAGAACAAGGAGCAATAGTTTCAAATTACAGCTGGGGAGGTCAAGGTTGGATATTAGGAAAAACTTTCTCATGAGGAGGGTGGTGAAGCATTGGAATGGGCTATCTAGGGAGGTGGTAGAATCTTCATCTTTGGAGATTTTTAAGGCTCGGTTAGACAAAACTCTGGCTGGGATAATTTAGGGGGAGTGGTCCTGCTTTTTAGCAGGGGGTTGGACTAGATGACCTCGTGAGGTCCCTTCCAACCCTATTATTCTATGATTCTATGATTCTATGAATTAAAACCGTGACTCAGTGTTGCAAGATACATGCAGCAGCACCAATACAAATTAGACATTGTGAAACAAAATTCTCTCATCTTCTCGGGAATGCTGTATGACTGACTCACGATCTTACGACGCAGCATTTTAAAGCCTTGCATTTGTTACATCTTCATCATTTGAGTTTAGAAGGTCAGTTTCTCCACTGATGAAAATTGCCAGAGCACTGTTAACTGCAGTGCAATAGCTACAATTTACAGCAGCAGAAGATTGGCCCTGGATGTGTCTTTATTCATCCTCTCTGCATGAAGAATTCAAGTCATACTCTCATTTTTATGTTATGTATTGTGAAATGTGGTAAGTGACTTTGTTTCTACCTTTAGAGCTGATTTCAAACGGGACTACACTGGAATAAAACACTCTTTGGAAATTGCATCTCACCCATAAATACCATTTAAAAGACTTTACTCATGCTCACTAGATTTAAGATCTTGACAAATTCTCTTGGCCCTCCATTATCCAACTCGTGTGCTTCAGAGACAGTACTTCAAAAGCCATTCATTATGGGAGAGATTTACAAATCCACGCAATGGCAATTTGGCACTCAAGTCTCCTACGCAGCTTAGAAACTCTCAACTTGTATGTTCTGGAAATGAATAAAGTGAACCCTATACAACAGCACTGTGACCTTTGTAATCAAGGTGCATTTTGATAGCTTAGCTTTTCCAGCTGTCTTGTGCTTACACAGCATAACCCACTAACCTTTGTGGAATGGACACAGAGGCTACTCAAACAAAATGCAGAATATTGAAAAGGTCACAACTGAACTGTGGTCAAATACTGTCCATCACTGAGTGCATTCAGCATTTTAGTTTGCTCTCTTCACAGTCTGACTGAAACGTTCTAAGAGCGAGAGCGCCAAGCCAGTCACTTGACACCGCTTGGGAGGGGAATGCTAAATTTACCCCAGCTCATGGCAGCCTCCAGCCCCTTCAAGTGTTGTAGAACGATATGTATGAAGATAGGTAAAAGTGACCCCAACCACACACACAGTTTTACATTTTGGAAGGAAAGGGGACCTTCTATATGCAGGTATGTTAACATGTGCAGCATTTGCCTGTTCAGGTACACACTGGAGCTGTTGCATATCTAATTATCACCATGTGCCAAAAAGTTTCTCTTCTTCGTGCCTGTCATTTTACCAAAAAGAATTACTGTAAAATATTTTAGAGAGCTTTAAAATGCATTGGTACTGCTTTTCCTATATCTTTGTCCAAAATGTGAGGCTATCTTAATGTTATCTCCTGCGTTAATCCTTCAAATGTGGACAAACACAATAATTATGCGGTTTTGCCTCTATGCAAACTTTGCATGCACGTGTGGCTCTGTGCGTTGTGTTTGCATGTCTTACACTTGCAAATCGAGATTTGGCAACACAGTGCATGTTAACTCTTCTATGTTGAGCACAGGCATATTTTCAAATCTGTCTTTGTGACCATCCATACCAGCTATATAAGGAGACAGAAAAATTACAGCTAATAACGTAGACAATCATCTTAAGTATCCTCATTGTGCAATATTGTAGTGAATTTGATGTCCAACAGCTTGTGATCTACTGGGGCTAGAAAAATCACAGTATAAAGACTGTATGGTCCAGGACAGCCTGTCTGACCTTGCACCTTAAATCACTGTAATTGGAGGTGGGAAATATATCTGAAGAATAGAAGGAAATATTATTCGAAATACTGTTGGAGGGGGTTGGGTTTTTTCCTTTCCTTTCCTTTTTTTAATTTTATTTATTTTAATTGTGGGTGCCTGAAGGGTGTGAGAGATTTAGGTATTGTAATTAGTGCTGGGAAAGAGATGGATCTGAGTGCAGAATGGAGGTGATCAAACGTGTATGATTAAACTACCTTCAAGTACCTGAAAGGGGTAGTAGGGAGTTAGGCTGGTCTCAGTGGTGGCAAATGATAGAACTAGGAGCAATGGCCTGAAGTTGAAGTGTCACAGGTCAAGGTTGAATATTAGGAAAAACTTTTTCTCAAGGAATGTGGTGACACACTGGAATGGGTTACCTAGGGAGGTCATGGAATCTCAATTCCTTAATGGTTTTTAAGGCTCAGCTTGACAAAGCCCTGTGGTTGGTCCTGCTTTAAGCACAGGGTTGGATTAGATGACTTCCTGAGGTCCCTTCCAAGCCTAATATATGATTCTATTAATGAAATTTGTCATATTGTTCTGCATATTATTTTATTAATAACTCTAATTGTAAAATGTGTATCTGTTTTTCCACAGCAAAATTTGAAAGAAAAAATCTCTCTTTATTTAAAATTTCCCCAGTGGGAAGAAATTATTTCCTCACAGGAAAATTTGAAAACCAACATGGGAGGGGAACCCTCACTTTTTCCCAGTTAGTGACAGTCATTTAATTTTTGTCTGTTGGAAAATAGTAACCAATTTATCATATTCTCACACTTTAACTGTTTTCCAGCATTTGCCAGAGTTTGAAAGTAACAATTTAATTTTAACACTTACAAATGAAAGTGCTTTTGCTACATATTTCCTTTTTTAACTGTTCTCCACTTTTTGAAGGAAAAAAGCAAATAAAATAAACAAAAGAAGGAGAGAGAAAGTGGCCATTTCCCCAAAATAAAATAAAATAAGATAAATCGAGCTTTTTCCCAAAAATATTTTGCTTTGAATTATTTTTTTTCCCATGCGGCGGGAAAATGAAAAATGAAAAAAAAAATAGTAAAAAGAAAAAGAAACTCAGCTTCTCAAAGAAAATATTTTTTTGGCAAAATGCCAACTAACTCAAACTATTCAACCAGCTCTGCTCAGCTCTTCTGTAGTCAGATGGATGACAAATAACACCAATAACCTTTTATAAGTGTCTCAAACATTTTTCAGAATCATTCTGAAGATTGTTGAGGCATGTGCAGTAGAGAAGATGATGACCGGGGTGTAAAGGAACTTGCTGGCTTAGTGAAATGTGTATAGGGTACCTTCATTATTCACCTTGTCTAGTGAAGCTAACTCTATGAAGATAACTTTCAAGCCACTCTGCATTTGCATGTATTTTATGTTTAAAATATGTATTTCAGCATCAGAATAGGGTGCAGAGTACTTGCAGTGTGAATCGGAATACAGTACCAGCTGGAGGTAGAATTCTGCTCATCATAAGCAGACCAGGTATGTGTTTGATTACAGACCCAACTGTTTACCTGCTGGGTCGACCCCACATCATTGGGTGGGGTGGACAGAGGCTGCTATTGTGCTCGGGATTTAGCACTGAAAAATGCTGTCTGGGAGAATCCCCACATAACAACATTGCCCACAGAAGGTAACCAGCTTTGTACAAAGCCATGTGTTCCCAAACACATCTTCGTACATCTCAGACTGAGGGAAGGTCTAGACCAGAGCATTTGCTGGGAAGGCTGTCCTGGAGTAGCGTACTGGCGAGGTGCTCCTAGTTATTGCTGTTATTGTTTATTCCATTTTTTCTCTGCCAAACAGGCTTGTGGTGGTTCTTCGGGTGCCCAGATTGATAGTCACCTTGTTATCCACTGCCAGAGAGAGATGTGCTTGTGTCACACCCTACTTCTTAAACCCAGACCCTCAAGCTTCAGGGGCATAGCCTTGTCCCAACTCTCCACCTGGCAGCCTCTGAGACCCAGGAATCCCAGTGGGAGGCTCTGTCCTGAAGCTCTGATTGGCCGGCTGGCTTATTTAAGGGAGCAGAAGGAAGAAGTTGTCTGAATGACTGGGCTCCATCCTGTTCTAGACTGTTGCACCTTGTGCTTCTCAATTAAACTTCTTGGGACCCTGACTTGACAGCTGTCATTGAATGTGCCGTTTTCGTTCTCCAGATTGTCTCTGCCTCTGACTTCCTGGCCTGGCCAGTCTCTGGTCCCTCACTACTGCTCCTGATCTCCAATTTGTCTTCTGTCTCTGACCTCTGTTGTCGCAACCCTGCTGACTCTTGGCTCCTGACTTCAGGCTCTGGTTCTAACTACTAAATCAGGCTTGTCACCTGGCACCAGCAATCTCTTAGCCACCCAAACAATGTCCTCTGGGTTATCTGAGCCCTTACAGTGCCTTGAAAGTTCCAATGGGTATGCCCAAGCCTGAGTGGAAGTGTCTCCCAGTAGCACCCAGCCCCTGGTATTGTACACTCATAGAAATTACCACATGTGCTGTCCCCAAGGGAGAAACATATACACCAGATGGCTAGTTTTGCTCAGGATCAAGCTGTTTTTAATGTTACAGCCTTGAGATATAGTTCTAATGAGACAAGCTGTAAAGCTATACAACATTCTTTCAGTCTAGAGAAAGTACTCACAGTGAGACAATTAAATAGAAGTTCCAGCCATACATTGGCATAAGTAGTTAACACATATTCTAAGGACCATTCAAGGCAGAGTGACCTATTAACACTGTAGTCACAGGACAAATAGTGGTGGGTGGGTAAATAAGTTACTGATTGCTGTAATAAGCCATATATCCATTGTGTTTATCAAGGTCATGACTTTTAGTCTCTAGCACAGCTATGAATTTAAGCTCCCAGGCTTGTCTTTTGCAAGGTTCCTTGGAGGATGAGGATTGAGAGGCCAGATATAGAGCCACCACTCTGTGAAAAGTGTTCATCCACAGGTGAGGTGGTGGTTTTGTTTTTTCTCATTTCCCTGTGTGAATTCACTCGAGGATGTAGTAATGGTCTGGTTTCTCCGACATAGTTCTTGCTGGGCATTGCATGTGCTGGCTGAGGTATACCACATGTTGTGATAAGGATGTCTAGGACCCATGAATCTTGAAAGGTGTGTTGTGGGGATGAGTGCTGATCATTGTAGCAGTGGGTGAAATGAAACAATCACTAAACTCTTGAATGAACTCAGACAAGAAAATGATAAAAGACAAAAATCCGCATCACCTCCAGGTGAAAACTTTTCCCAAAGCGCTCACTCTGTAGCTGACTTCTCAGTCCTCATTCTCAAAAAAACAAAACAAAACACAACAAAAACACAAACAAACCCTGCACAATATTTTCCAAAGATCTTTCATTCATAACTTTGCTAGACACTAAAAATCAAGCCATAAATCCAGTGTTTTGTATTATTCCAACTATGACTTTATGACCCATAACACGCACATTTTGTCAGTGTTGATGCTCCATTTTACCTCGAATGGTCCCTTGGAATATGTGCTACTTACTTATGCTAAACTCTCTGTTCGACCTTGTATTTAGCTGTGACAGTCTTAGTACATTTCCCTTACTTGAAGAAATGCTCCTTGAGGCCTGAAAGCTCATCTCTCTCATCAACAGAAGTTGGTCCAATAACCTCACTCATTGTATCTTGCTTTTGGGAACTGTCATTTATGGAAATGATGCTGATTTTTGAGAAATTGATCCTATAAGTGCTATATGGTACCAGCTGAATAACTCGGGCCATCTGTTGTACTTGCATGCAATGCGGGTAACTTGTGGGAAGTTTAGATATTAAGAAACACAGAAACTTTATCCCACAAATTTTGATCTCTGTGTTGAGTTTCCACTGAACCAAAACTCACATGGAGATCTTTCAAGAAGTCCATACCTAACATCATATCAATCCACACATACACAACTGCACTTTTCATAACCAGTTTATATTCAGGGAGTGAAGCACCGATTTATTCCGCATGCACAATCTACCTCTTACAATACGTAGCGTGGTCACTCAGATAAAAATTTCAGCAAAACAAACAAAGAGTCTTGGGGCACTTTTAGGCTATGTCTACACTTGTACTTTTAAGTCGACTTAAAGCTGACTTAGTTAAGTCAACTTAGTGTGTCTACACTTAAAATTAAAGTCGACTTAAAGGGGAACTTACAAAGTCGACCTAGAGCGTCCACACTGGATGCTCTAGGTTGACTTTGTGGGGCTAGGGGGACCTTGGACAGGTCCACGGTGGTGGTGGGGGGGCATCCCTTGTAAAGGGGGACAGGGACCCTGGCAGGGCAGAGCCCTGTGTGTGATGCTGTCTGGATTTAGGGAAGCATTTATGATATTATTTTCAATGGATATCTCATAAATGCTATAATCCATAGGAACTATGTTATGTTTGGTATCAATAGAAAGGTAGTAATTTGCTGGGAATGATTATATAGTTTATGTCTAGGAATTCTATTTCGATTAGAAGTTAAGAATTTGATGTTATATCCATACTTTAACTTGTGTCATTCTGGACAAATGTCTTAGACGGGAGGGTGTGAACAACCGTTGTCTCCTTTATGTTAAGGAATCTGCCAGGTGATCTGGTCCCAGGGAGTAAACTGATGAGTCATTAAGGGTACAATGGTTATCTTCTTTATGTCCTCAATGGCTCATCAGTTTACTCCCTGGGACCAGATCACCTGGTAGATTCCTTAACATTAAGTCGACTTAGGGCTACCCCAGGGCTACACTGGCTTAATTCGACTTTAGAAAGTCGAATTAAGCCTTAGGTCGAGTAGAAAGGTGGTTTAATAAAGTCGACTTAATTTTAATTAAGTCGACTTTATTTTCCTTAAGTCGACTTAAGCAAGCTGCTTAAGTCAACTTAAGGAAACTGTAGTGTAGACGTAGGGCATATTAAGTCAACTTAAGCCAAGCTTAAGTCGACTTAATTTACCAGTGTAGACGCAGCCTTAAAGACTAACAAATGAATTTATTGCATGAGCTTTCATAGGAGAGATCCCACTTTGTCAGGCAGTTAAAAATGGGGTGAAAAGTATAGGAAGGAGAGATAAATGCTGGGAAGTAAGCAGAATCATTGGAGGTCAAGTCTTCAAAGAGAGTCTTCAGAGCTAGAATTCATGTACAAATCTGATACCATCAACTTGGGTTTGAATAGAGAAGTTCTTGGCTTTCTCATTATAAACAGTGATTGCTACCTCTCTCACCCTCCCTATCTGTTGTTCCCTCAGTTTGAATCAATACAACCTGTTTGATTGCTGAAGTAATCTGACCCGATCCTGTGATTACACTTAATTCACTGCATTTTTCGCTCCTTCCTATATTTTTCCCCCATTTTCAAGTGCCTGACAAAGTGGGATCTCTCTCATGAAAGCTCATGTGATAAATTGTTAGTTTTTAAATGCTGAAGTAATTTTACATTGTCAGTTAACACAAAATCAGAAAGTTTTGTGAGCATGACCAGTTCTAAGTCCAAGGAGTTCAGCATTTGTTTTAACTGAGGTGATAATATTCCCATCTTGTATAAGATGGCTTTTGTACTAGCCTTGGAACAAGGATTGTCTTTTACTACATGTAGGAATGGTGCTCAGAACATCTTAACCCTAATCACAACTTGAGACCCTCTAAATGCAATCATAATATAAATATTTTTAAAACGATGTGGCTGAGTTCATTGTGATTCTCTGGGAAATATGAATTGATGCAGCTTTGATAGCAACGAATTAGAGCTTGGGAAACAAAATAATCCCCTTGCTTCCTTCTGAGCATTTTGGTTGGTCATTAGCAAGACTGGAAGTCAAGCAGGTGTTCATATGGAAATAGAACTGATATCGTCTTGTGTCCACCATTATATCTCTTTAAACTTCTAAGCCTTTTCCAGTAACATTCACTTCAAAAGCTCTCAGTGTGAAGTTTAAATTCAGAAAAAGATCAAATCTTTCTAAGCCGCTGATTCATAAAGTGGTAACTAAGGCAAAGTCACAAAGTTACATGCAGAGTTGGCTAGACTATCAAAAACCCATCTATGTTACAGTGTATTAACACCCTGAAATCTGTAGTTTGTTTAATGTTTGGCATTTAAAAAATCTTTGCACAGATCATTAGTCTTTCCAGGTCAGAAGTTAATGGGTTTGGATATCTGCTAGCTTTTGTCGAGGAGACAAGGAAAATGAAGAATGCGCTCACTGTTGGCCCAATAGTCCTGTATTTGCCGCAGGCAATCTACGAACTCTTTTCAGAAGAATTTGATTGATATATAATGGGAACTATCTGCAAACATGTTTGTTTGTGCCTTTGTGGGCACACATTAGCAGATAGATGAACAATATCTGTTCTTGTATGTTCTGATTTAATATTCTTGGGAGCCACCAGACAGAGCTTTTTCAGATAAGCGGAACTTGTAAAACTATCTTTGTGCATAGGAGTTAATATTGGAAAAATATCGATTGACATCTGGAGTGCAGTGGTTGTTAAATGGTGAGAATATCACCATTAACGTTTCCTTCTGCAACCCTCTTCTCAAGCATTTCTCTTCGTGGATTCATGTTCATAGCTTTAGCTGCTGTCTGTAGGTTATGCCAATGCAAGCAAACAAGATGAGTGTTGTCAAAACACTATATATAACACTATCTCTTCAAACCATTGTAGATACATTAACCAATAAGGCCACAATTCTGCACAAAGAAAGAATTATACATGTGCTTAACATTATTTACTGAGAGTAGTGCCACAGAAGTCCGTTGGATTAGTCTAAATGTGTAAAGTTACAGGTCTGTAATTCATTGCTGGATTGGGATGGCCAGCAAGTTTTAAACAATTTGTAATGGTTAAATGTGCTGAAGCATTGGAGAAGTTTCAGTGGAATTCTCTTAGGAGAATAACACTGTTTCCAGAGAAAATCCATTTATTATCAGATGAATAGAGGACACCAAAGTAGCAAGTGGACTGTGGCCAAAATGTCGGTTTTCACTAGACAACACTAGCCATTTTGAGGAAGGTAAAATTTTAAGATTTGAATAGTTCTTATTGCCCTGTATAGGGTCTGCCATTGTAACTCCCAACTGGAAGGAGTGCAGTGCTATGATACCTTTCAGCAGGAAAGAAGCAGCCAAGTGGGTCCTCCAGTCCTGCCTAGAGAGTCCGCAAAGAAGCAGCCAATTAGAGCCTAGGACACTCCGTTAAAAGGAACTTCAGGGGCTTTGCAAATCAGTTCTTCTCTCCTGCCACATGACCGCCAGGGATAACCTGAGTTTGGTTCTGGCATTTGCTTTGATAGGTTTGTAGGGAGAGAGAGGACCTAGAAGCTTTCAGCCTGAGGTAAGGGTAAATCTCAAAAAAAGGCCAGAGAAGAAGAGGCCCAGGGAAGAAGCAGCAATGAACTGGAATTGAGCAGTTCATAACTGCTATTTATAAGGTCCCTGTTCTGAAAGAAACCTGGAGTAGTGGGGATCTGGGGTTCCCCTGCTGGACACAGATAACGTGGAATAAACCCCGAGAAGAGGCAGGAGCCGTAGCAAAGGACCTGGAGCTGGTGCCCAGGACCCTAGCGAGGGCAAACACAGTTACCCCAAAAGAGGTTTCTCTAGACTTTCGTGACTCAGTCAGAGAGCAAAGCCACTGAAGACCCGCCAAGCTAGGCCAATAACCTACCAAGGGCGCTGGGAATGGGCAAAGTCCTGCGGTACTGCATGCAGATCAGGAGGCAACTAAGAGGTAGGTCCCCCGTTGTTGTCCACTCCATTGTGATCATGCTCAGATGACCATTTGAATCTCTTCTGTTCAGGCTAAACCCCCTAATCTGGGAGGAATTATGTCTGGATAAAGCCATGTTTGCTAAAATGGATCTTAGGTTAACATTCCTATTTATCAGTCACTAGGGCTAACATTTTCAAACTACAAATTCCAAAGGGGTAGCCTGTCTCCCAAGGCCTCTCCTTGCTTTCAGACAACCCCCAACCTTAAACGGATACTCACCAGCAACTACAGATCATACAACAGAAACACTAAAGCAAGAACATATCCCTGCAACAGACCACGCTGCCAACTTTGCCCTCATATCTACACTGAAGACACCATCACAGGGCCTAATCAAGCCACCTACTCCATCCAGGGCTCATTCACCTGCTCATCCACCAATGTGATTTATGCCATCATGTGCCGGAAATGCCCCTCTGCCTTATATATTGGACAAACAGGACAGTCTCTGTGCCAAAGAATAAATAGACACAAATTTGACATCAGAAATTGCAACACTACAAACCCAATAGGGGAGCACTTCAATCTCCCTGCTCACTCCCTTGACGACTTGTTAATAGCTTTGTTGAAACAGATGAATAACAAATCACAGCTTCAAAGAGAAACTGCAGAACTCGAACTTATATGCAAATTTGACTCAGTTATCTTGGGGTTAAACAGGGACTATGGATTTTTCTCTCATTACAACAGGTGATTTGACCTCACCCTCCTCTATGTGCTGTTCCCCAGTGTTTGAATCCTAACACCTATTTTGATTTGCTGTTACAGCCTGACCTGATGCTATGTCATACACTGCCCTGCATTTAATTTCCTCCCATTCTGTAAATTTCCCATCTTCAAAGTGTCTGACAAAGTGGGATTTTCTCCCACGAAAGCTCATGCGATAAAGAAATCTGTTAGTCTTTAAAAGTGCCACAGGACTCTGTTGATTTTCAAACTAGAGTGAGTGCTTCAAATTAGCCATCGAAATCAGAACTGCAATACTGCATCAATGGCCTATCTTATCTAATATCCAATCTCCAAAAACGACTTATTTCAGAGCTTCAAGGAGAGAATAAAGGATTGAGCAGTTTGGAGGGATCCGGCCTTCCTCCCCTTTTGGCAATCAAAGGTTCAGAGTCACTCAGAGGTTGGGATTGCATCCCTGACAATCTTGGCTAATAGGCAGTGATGGATGAATTCTCCATTTTTTTAAGCTAACTATGATTTTGTCCATCACAACATCCCCTGGAATATGTTTCACAGGGTAATTGTGCATTGTATGGAAATAAAGTAATCCCTCTTGTCTGTATTAAACCTGCTGCCTATTAATTTCATTTTTTTGTATTATGGGAAAAAATAAAAACTTCTATTCACATTTTCCACAACATTTATGAGTCTATAGCCCTTGATCATAGACATCTATTATCTAAGCTGAAGAACCCTTATCTTTTTAGCCTTACCTCATACTGAAACCATTCACCCTTGATCATCTTTGTTGTGTTTCTCTGAACCTTTTTCAGTTCCACACTATCCTTTCTGAGATGAGGTGACGAGCTTATTTCAGGGATTGGGTACACACTACACTTAGAAGTTCTGTAATTTCATATTTGGATTCCTTCAGAACTCTTGCGTGAATACCATCTTGTCCTGGTGACTTATTACTGTTTAATTAATCAATTTATTCCAAAACCTCTTCTGTTGACACATCAGCATGGGACAATATTAGAAACGTGTCACTCACATCAAAGTTACTCTTTTCAGGTATCTACCTCACATCTTGTGCAGAGAATGTGGGTAAGGCACATCAGTCAGAAACCCAAGAAAGAATGCTCTGTAATAACTCAGTTCCCACCTAATCAATCATCCCATTGACATATCTATCATCAGGAGCCAAAGATCCGTCAATTGCCAAAGAAGGCTTTCCCATTATACCCTCTCCTCCATGAATTTATCCAGCTCAGTTTTGATACCAGCTAGATTTTTTTACCCCCACTGCTCCCTTTGGAAGGCTACTCCAGAACTTCACTCCTCTGTTGGAAAAAAAAAAAACTGTGTCTAATTTCAAGTCTAAACTTCCTGATGGCCAGTTTATATCCTGATGACCATTAGTTCTTATATCCATATTGGGACTGAACTTAAATAATTCCTCTCTCTCCCTGGTATCTATCCCTCTGATGTATTTATGCAGAGCAATCATATCTCCCCTTGACCTTCTTTTGGTTAGGTTAAATAAGTCAAGCTCTTTGAGTCTTCTCTCGTAAGGCAGGTTTTCCATTTCTTAAATCATCCTAATAGCCCTTCTCTGCACCTGTTCCAATTTGAATCTTTCTTAAGCATGATGACATGAACAGAATTGCACACGCTATTCCAAATGAGGTTTCACCAATGCCTTGTATAATGGTACTAACACCTCCCTATCTTTAGTGGAAGTACCTTGCCTGATGTATCCAAGGACGCCATTTCATGGCCACAACCCATTGACGGCTCATAGTCTTCTTGGCATTAGCCAAGACCCCCAGGTCCTTCTCCTCCTGTCACTTCCAACTGATGCATCCCCAGCTTATAGGAAAGGCTCTTGTTGTTGGTCTCTGAATGTATGACCTTGCACTTCCCACTATTAAATTTCATTCTCTTTCCGATACTCCAGTTTAGAAGGTCATCATTCAACCCATACAATTTGACTTCAGGGCTATGCTTTTTGCAGAGGTGGTTTTATTAAGTCAAACTTTTCTGTGATTTAGGTTTGTGGAATGGACATACCAGAGGAGATGCATACATTCTGTCCACCTAATTTCACAGTGTAGACAGACCTCAGTGTTTGTGCAGGTCCTAGCACAGTGGGCCCTGGTCTCGTGGAGTTCCTGGATGTTATTGTAATACAAGGAACAAAAAGCAAATGGCTGAAGGTTGTAAACTTAGTAAGTACAGTATAGACCAGGCCATGGTCTGAGGGTTAGTCTGAGGCCTTAGTCTGCCTGTCTGCAGTGAAGGGGAAGGGGAAGGGGACTGCAGGTGGAAACAGGTGGCTCTTCAAGGTTGTAAAAATGCTATCTTTGGCCCCTGAGCCAAAAAGTCTGGGAACCCCTGAACTAAATTGATGTACTTACTTCATAGGGACCTGTGGGTGTTCATTGCTTAGAGTTTTTGAAAATCTACTTATGTTAAAATATTGTGATCAGAACAGTACACGGGGTATCAATTCCCAGGGAAGATCTGCCACTTGGCCCTGAAACTGATCTGTTCAGCTTTCCTTGGCAGCTTCTTTCCCCCTTAGCAATTTAGCCCCGAAAGGAGCCGGCACAGACCTACATCCAGAAAACACAACAATCTAGTTTGACCCCCAGCTTTATATAAGCCATAGAATTTCACCCTGTACCACCTACATCACACCCTATCTTCTGGTTTAGCTAGAGCATAGATTTTTAGAAAGACATTCAGGCTTGATTTAAAGATTTCTAGTGTTGGAGAATCATCATATCTCTACAAAACCTATTCCAATGGTTCATTACCCTCACTGCTAAATATCTGCTTTATTTCTAGTCTGATTTTTATTTTGCTTCAAATTCCAGTGACTGCATCTTCTTACATGTTTCTTTGCTAGTTTAGAGAGCTTCTAACATCAGAACTCTTCTCCCGAGGTAGGTACTTCTAGGCAGTGATCCAGTCACTTCTTAATCTTCCCCTTGATTAGTTAACTGGATTGAGTTTCTTTAGTCTTACACTATAATTGTTTTCCAGACTCAAACCATTACTGAAGTGTAGACATGAAAACTAGAAAAATGTTTGCATTAACAAAGTCACTCAAGCTGTGTAGGGTGGCATTAACATTTCCTTCTCACAGCATAGCACTCGAAGCTCATTTTCAGGTGGTTCACCTTGATCTGGAAGTCATTTTCTGTGTCACTGCTTCTCCACACCACAGTCTCTAATCTGTAAGTGTGGTCTACAGCCTTGGTTCCTGGGTATGTGATCTGGCATTTAGCTGTGTCAGACTGCGTGGCCTTGTGTAGCTTGAGTGACACAGAGTGTGTACTTTTAATTGAAAAGGGCCCTCGGTAAAGATTATTCTAAGAAAAATAAGAGTTTAATTAAATGTATTCAAGTGCAAGAGAGAGTTCAGTGCCAAGCCCTTGAGTCTTCTATTTTAATTTATTATGTGGCACATACTTACTGAAAAAAGATTGAATGCTAGTCTTTATTGCAACAATTGTTTGTGTGTGTGTATTTGCTATCAGGCAAATTCTTAACTTGGCTGTATTGTTATTTCAATGAGAACTGCATATGTATGCGTCCAATGGCTGAATTTGGCCCTACATTTTGATATCACAGGGCACATACATAAGCAAATATTCAAGCATATATGATGAAAGTTCTCAACTGCAATTAAAGTCTGCGTCATCTTTGCGAATTGTTATGCTAAGACTATGTTTATGTAACCATTCTTCTAGGCCAGGATGAGAGCAGCAAAGGGCTGGGTTCTAGATCTAGGGTTCCTGACAACGATACAACAACAAACCAGCTAGAGCCCACACCCAATCTCCTTGGAATTCATGTCCTATTCCCTGGGCACCCTACAGGGCAATACTTCCCCTTGCAAGCAGGGAGTCGGAGAATAGATCATAAACCTTTATACTAATAATAAATAGAAAAGGAAATATCAAAAGCAGCATTGGTTTGGGGGAAAGAGTGCAATGAAGGATGCATAAAACAATCAGCAGGATCCACCCCATCCCAATTATGTAGGGTGTGTCCTTTACTTCTCCCTTCCCCCCTGGTGTAGGCACTTCATCAGCCCCAGGACAGAAATGCCACAGAGAACAGTGAGCTTAGGGTAGTGAATCCCTGACAACCCAACATATAGGACTAGGCAGGGCTGTCTTTTGCAGGGGGTTGAGGGAGGGAGGTGAGAAGGGAGATTGCCCCCACCCCGGAAGTTTAGCGGGGCCTGCACCGCTGCTCCCCCACTGCCCTGCTGTCCGCTCCTCCCCTCCCCTACTGCCTTTGGCTTGCCGCCGAAGGCAAGGGCCAGGGCAGGAGGGCAAAGCCCAGGTTCTGGACCAGGCCACCCCACCCCCAGGATGGAGCAACCGGCTCAGAGGTGGAGTGGGGGCCAGATCCTGTCTGTGGCCTTGGGTCCCTGGCTGGGACTGGGTCCCACCACCAGCGGTGGTGGCTCCGGGTCCCCAGGGGCCCATGGGATAGCCATGTGGCTAGGTGTCTTATGTTCATCAGAGATGACTTAATATTGGCAGGTACATATCTGTGACCCACAATCGAGCCTGTATTCCCAAAGTTGGGGGAAAAAAATTAAATAAGACTCTAGGGTTATGTCTACATTATAAAAAGTTAGGTCAACTTTGTTAAGTCAACTTAACAAAGTCGACTTTAAGTCAACCTAAAGTCGACCTTATTAGGTTGACTTAACAAAGTGGTTTCCCTTAACCGGAACTTAATAATTCAACCTAACTTCCCTTAGGTTGACCTAAGAAAGTGGACTTATGCATCCACACTGGGCTTAGGTCGACCTAAGGGGAGTTAGTTCAAATACGCTGGGGTTCTTATTAAATCGACCTAAGCATTCATTCGGTCGACTTAAGGAAGCCCCTTCAACCTAATGAAAGCTGGGTGTGGACAGGGGTAAAGTTAGGTCGACTTAAGCCTCCTTAAATCGACCTAACTTGCCAGTGTGGACATAGCCTAGAACTGTTCAGAAGCAACAACAAAAAGTAGTTTTCACAAGTCATCTCTACATCCAATGTCACTGGTTATATAGAGCTCATCTAACCTGACATTCATCAGACAGAAAAGGTCCAGCTCTATGGTGGTGGGGTAATTCTGCTAAGGTTTCTTTTTGTGATAGGTCCTAGAAGTGAAAGTAGGACAGACTGGATTTTTTTTACAAGATTGTATATTTCATCATAGTTTCCTTCTACTATCTAGAGTAACTGTCTCTCATCCCCCTTTGAGCTGGCATGGCTTATCCCAGTAACAAATCAGATCCCCTCCAGGGTTTTCTTTTTATTGCAGCAGGACGCTCCATAATTTCTCAGTGTTGTCACCCACATATCTCCTCCCTGGCAGGTGGCACACAGCGAGATCAAAGGTTATCTCGCTGTGAAGAAGCTCACTGCACTAAAATTGAGTCAACCAAAATTCCTATGCTATAGTGCTCCCTGAGTACACCCCGCCAACTGAGTTTAATATTTACACCTCTTGCAGCAGAGTGTATTATTATTTGTCCTTTATTGACAAAGCTTGCTTGCTGTAAAGTGTTTACTTCCCCTTGTGGGGATGTGAGTTAACATTTTTTATTTTCTGTGCCAGGGTCTGATCATTCTGACTCCATCTTTGGCGTTACTCTTAGTTTACAGTGGACTAAGTGAGAAGAATCAGGCCCTGTATTTTCCTGTATACTAGGATGGCCACTATTTCTTTACCGACAGAACTGCCCCTTAGTTTTGTATTAATATAGCACCTAGGAATCCTAGTGGAGGATCAGTTCCCCATTGAACTAGATGCTGTACAAACATGGAAAAGAAAGATGGTCTCTCCCCTCAAAAGCTTACAGTCCAAGTATAAAATTCAGTCAGACAGAGGAATATGATGGCAGTGCTCCTATTACACCAGTGAGCTAAACATTGTCAATTCTTTTATAGGTACTGTGGCAAATGGGAGGCTTAAGGAGGGAGAGATGTATTCCTTATTTTACCACTAGCACCTGTTCTCTGCCTTTGGCTATAAATATTCCTAACTGAAGATTCCTGTGTCCTCCTTGATTTGGACAGTGACTAGACACATGATGGATGTGCTGGTTTGTGAGTGTGGACAATAGTCTAGCTAACTTGCTCCAGAGGATGCCAGAGGTTTATGAACCACCTCAGATCTTGTTGAATATAGCTCTGACCAGGATTATGCAGATCAACACTTGCTTTCTCCACCAGCCCAGTTTTGCTGTAGGTCAGCAATAAGAGATGGGGACGACACCTCTGGAGCTCCTGACTCGTTAAATCCACTAAGCCATATGACCTTGCTCAACAGTGCAGTTTTGGAGTGCAAATGATTTTTAGTGTCATTCACAAACATCCAGATATTCTTCAATGAGATGTTTTCACCATCATTTTCAAATGTCATAAAATCAGTCCAATATCAAGGGTACTTAAAACCAGGTGAATCTTGATAGAAAATCTCTTTCCAGTCAACACCTCTAGCAATAAATATACTGCAAAACAGTTACCAGTGTACCGCTTAGTTCAAAAGGCATCCAGATTTGCTTCCGAGTCTTTGAGCAAGAAGATGAAAAAGTGTCAGGAATAAAATAAGGTACATTGAGCATGATGATCCTGCTCTAATTCCTTAAACCCAATGAATTTCCAAAGCCTTCATGATCCTTGTAATGCCTGAATGGCTGTCTTTTCCTCCCTTTACCTCAAGAGGCATGGGGAAAGTGAGATATTGATTTCCCTTCAATAGACTAACAACATCACTAGCAAAAGTTTTAAGCAATTAGCTAAGCTTATAGAGAATAAACCTGCCCAACTGAAGAAAACAGACAACTTGGAGATTTGTTCTGTTTTCTGGTGGAAATTATGCTACAAGATTAATGAAATTCTTAGGGGAAGAATGAGTTCTTTCAGTAATTAAGGTAATAACTACAAAACTCCTATCAAATGCATTCCTGCTGCAAGATAGTTTTTTATACTTTCAGTATTTCTTGTCCTCTGTGTACAGCACGGCATTACTGCAGATGTCAAAGAACAAGTATTCTGTATGAGCATGGCACTACAATGAAAATGTTTTTAAAATTCTTAAAACACTTCAGGTGAGTGTTGATTTGATTGAGAGAACACACTTCACACTTCCTGTAATCAAAAAGCAGAGAACAATAGGGTTATAAAGGAACAAAACGCTTACCATGGCATGGGTTACAGGCCTGAATTATAAAGTTTGTTGAGGCAAACATCACTTCCTGATGGGGGCCCACGGTGTGTGTGGACAGCTACAAATGCATCCAACAGTAGCTTGGAGCCAACAGAGTTCTGTTTGATATGCTAATCAATCTCTGCAAACTGTTGACTACGATTTTTCCTTGGCTCTTTTCCCTATCATTCTGGTATACTTCAGCTACAGTAACTGATGCCAGACCATCTAACCCAGATGTGAACAGTACCTGGTATAAATGACCTTTTTCTCTGCTCTGAGTAAGCCTTTTCACACTCGCTTCTTTCAGTATCTCTAAACCTGCAGATGTCACTTCCAACAGCCCCTGCAGTCAGAGGCTATCCTAGAAAACTATAACCTGCAATTCAAATGTGCTATAGTCAGCTGCTCTTTCATTTTTCAAAGCTCATTTCCATAGTCCCCAGAGAACAGCTAAAGAAGACTTCTTCTGTCACTCTTAGGCCTAGTCTACACTGGCGAGATTTTTCAGTGGCACTCGAAGGGAGATACGCAAGGTATGGAAAATACATAGAGTATCTCCCTTCGTCTTAGTAACTCCCACTTACCTCCCTGTCCACACTGTCCTAAGTCAAACAGAAATGTCATCCATTCAACTTAGCACTACTCTTCTTCTGGGGCTGGAGTTACTGCGTCGAACTCCAGATCAATTGAATGTGTCTTGATTGACCGCTCAACCGAACCCAGAAGAGCGAATTGACGGGTGAATTTGCTGCTGTCAGGGTAGACAAGGGTTTATTTCATTTTGGCCTGCGTTATTCACTCCTGTCCTTGAACCGAGCTTTCTCTCTATGTGCAGATATTTGTATTGGTTACATGGTAACGTTACACCAACCCATTGGAGCACTTCCAAGTAGTCTGCTACTGAGTTGGCGTCAGTCTCCAATCCCCTACTCTTTGCCCAGCCCAGGACCATTTTAGGATTAAAAAAGCTTTACAACCAGGAAAAAACAAAAACAAAATAGGGAACAAACCCCAGCACCTCTCTGCCTTTATCCTCCTTTATCACTCTTTGTTGAGGTTTCTTCGGTGCAGACAATGCCAACATGAAAGGGATGAAAAGGAGGGGAGTGGCAGACACGCAGAAGGCAGAGCCAAACTGCAAAAAGCTGGAGAGATAAGAGCAGCTGGGACTGTGTACATGGAGGGAATGTGCACTGCTGATAAAAGTACCTCACCACAAGGAAAAGAAAGGCACAGCACAGGTACAACACTGTTTTCTTGACTCATGCAGACAGAGCACTAAAGCTGCTGTTCACAGCAGTGCGATGTAACACAAAGCAAAGACAAACAGAAATGGTCTCCTGTTAATGATGCTACAGTCCAGCAAACAGACAGTGAGCAAATACACTGTTAATTGAAGGATCAAAGGACTGCTACTGACTAAATTAGACCAGGATTTATTGTACTAAGTGTGGTTCCCTGAACTGCAGTTGAATGAGGTTCAGTGCCAATAATTTACTACTTTGTCTCCATTTTCTTTTGAAGCAATACCATTTCTCCACCATTCCGATCACCATTTACAATATGCTACCATCTTGGTCCCATAGCCACTGGAAACAAAGTTTCATCAGTAAAAATATGATTCACTGTTGCTTATATTACATCCCCTTCCTTGAAATGTAATTCTGTGCTGAGGATACGCAAATGAGTGGCAAATCCGTTGGAAGAAGCAGATAATGAATATTTATTAATCTGGCCTCTCCATGTGTCAGTGCCAGGTCAAAGAAAATTTATTGCCACCATTTTTGCTATGAGAATATTTTGAAAAAAATTCTAGAAAGAAACATTTTTTCCTTACTTTAATATTGTAGATAATATACAATAATCAATGAGGAAAACATAAAGCTAACTTGGTTTAACACAGTTAAATCTGGTCATCTCTGTGGTGACATATTTTGGAATGGATACTGCTAAAAGGTAAAATTAATTTATCTTGGAGCTTCTTTGGAATCTTTACGCTCTTGTCTCTAGGAGGTACCTTGTTTTGTGTAGTTGAGGAAGTGCCCCATAAACCGGAAAGGGAAGAAATGTTCAGCTTAGCACTACAGTGCAAATGTTTCCAAAATGTCACATTTCCTCAAGACACAAGAATTTTGAGCCCTACCCTTATTTGGGGTAAAGTGGTTTGAAATCAGAATTGGATGTCTCTGTCATGCTATCTGTAGCAGCTAATTACTGAGACTGCCAATCTCAAGGCAGACTGTCAAAAAGCAGGGCAAAGACCCCCAAACTGGTGGTATGTTCTATAATTAGATTTAACCAACCCAGTAACAAATGTGAACTCTTGAAGTATTGTAGCAGTCTTACCATGGAGTCACAGACAGTCGTTCACCCTAGGTCGGTTTGTACCTCATCTCTCACTCCAAAGACAATGCTGGCAGCCAATTCTACAGTCCACTAACTAAGGGAACGTCTACACTGGAGGCTCTGTTAAGTCAACTTAACCAAGGTTGACTTTAAGTTTACTTAAAGTCAACCTTGTTAATTCGACTTAGAGAGTCCACAGTCCTGCATCCACCTGGCAGGTGCTAGGTTGACGGAGGAGTGGCCAGGAACTCTGGGAGGGGGGTCTGGTGGCCAATTAGGTCTACTTAAGTGCTCTTCCCCATCTACACTGGCTTAACTCAAATTAATAAAGTCGATTTATGCCTTAAGTCAATCTTAAGAGGTGGTGTTATTAGGTCGACCGACCTATAAGCACCCAGTGAGGACGCAGTGGTCTGTGGGTAGACTTAACCGTCCTTAAGTCAACCTAAGGCTCCAGTGTGGATATCCTCTAAGAGTTTAAAGAAAGTAGAGTGTTATTTACAGGTTGATTTCAAAACTGTCAAATCAGGACACTTTAACATTTTCAAAGCATTGTTTGCAATTTTTTACAAAAGAAAATGTAATCTCAGTTGATGAATTGGCCAACAAATCTTTCATACAGTAATCCTTGCAGAATTTCTTTGTCATACCAAATAAATGGTCAGATATGAATCCTCCATAATAATATTCCTAGTTCCTGAAAAACAAAAAGTACAGAACAGAAGATAATAAGAAGTGAGTCACTGACAATATGGTCTGGATTTTACAATTGCACCATTAAATCAATGGAACTTGGGTTGGCAGGTCACTACAGAGTCTTCATGGAGAACAAGCCATAAGTGATGGATACATTGATCAAACAGAACCACTTGGAGGAGAGCATGGCATTTTAATAACTGTAGTATAAAAGGTCTTTCTGCGGACAGTCTTTGTCATCTCCAGATTTCAATCCAATAGATCATTTTTATGTCAATGCTTTTGCTTAAGAAGTTTGTGTTTGAAAATGTTTTCTCACTTACAAATTGCTTTCTAGAGAATAGTCACCCGAACTTCCCAGAGTAGAATAAAAAACATATAGATATTATTTTCTTCTCTGTGAGCCTGCCATTAGCACACGATTGTTGGAAATAGATGAACTGATTGCCATGTGGCCTGAGTTCTAGTTCACATAGATGTGAAATAAAACCAGAAAACTCATTGCATTTCTTTGAGGAAACAGAAGCTCATTGACTTAACTAAAATTCCTCATTGATTTCAGAGGGGAAAATGTTCAGTAATTACAAACATAAAATGGAATTGCCCAGAGAGTATAAGCCCTGCCATGTAACTGTCCATATGTGACCAGGAGCAGCTCAGAAGGGAGAAAGTCCAGCACCCAAATCAAACACTGGACTGTGTTCTGAGTAGTACATGGGAGAACAGGAGGCAGGAATCCTTTCCTGCACCAGTGAGTGGCTGTAAAGTCATGGCCAGTCATTGAGGGTATCCTTGCTGTTTTGTACACCTTACATTGGGAAAGGGGAAGGAAGAATGGTCTAGTAGATAGGGTTTAAGGCCAGAAGGGACCATTAGATCATCAAGTCTGATCTGTACATCACAGACAATAAATGTTACCCAAGTTCCCCTTCATTGAGCCCAATATCTTGTGTTTGGCTGCCTTTCTGGAGTATGTGCTTTATCCAATCTAGAACTGAAGATCTCAAGCGACTGAGAATCCTCCATTTTCCCTTGTAGCATTTTCTAATGATTAACCACACTCCCTGTTCAAAATCCATGGCCTATTTCCAAGTTGGAATTTGTTTAAGCTGCAGCTTCTAAGCATCTGTCCTTGTTCTCCCTTTTTCAATAGATTAAATGTTTTTTTACCAGTCAGTATGTTCTCCTTGTGAAGGTTCTGAAAAACTGTAATCAAGCACTTCTCAGTCAACATTTTCATAATCTAAACAGAGAGCCATTTTTAAATCTCTCACTGTAAGGCATTTTCTCCAGACCTCAGTTAATTAGGTAGCTCCTTTCTGCAGTCTCTCCAGTTTTTCAAAATACTTTTAAAAAAAATGGGACACCAGAATGGTACACAGCATTCCAGTATCAGACTCACCAGTGCTATACACAGATATCTCTTTGTTCTTATTCACTACTCCCCTGTTTATAAATCACAGGATCTTATTAGCCCTTTTCCCTGCAGCATCCTGCTGAACACTCCTCCAGTTGTGTTGCTTGTCCTGTCTGATTCTCCATCCAGTCCAGAGTAATTGCTGTCTCCCATTCCATAAGTACGGCTTGCGTGTCTTTTCTGCAGACATATAACTTTGTATATGGCTGTATGACAATGCACTGGGTCTGAGTGGTTGCAGCCAACCAAGGAATCCTGACCACTCTGTATGACTGCACTCCCCCATCATTAGTTTTCATTCCAACAATCTTTGTGCCATCCACAAATCTGATCACCAACAATTTCATTTATGTCCAGATCATTGAGGAAAACAATGAACAGCATCAGCCCTTATACTGGTCCTTGTGGAACCTGGCTAGAAACACTCCAGTTGATCATGATTCCCCATTGACAACCACGTTTTCAGATTTGCCATTTAGCCAGTTCATAATCTACAGTTCATAATCGATGTAATGTGCGTTATATTGATACTGAATAGGGCTATTTTTTAATCAAAAGACTGTTTGATACCTATTCAAATGACTTACTGAAGTCTAGGTATTTTACATGTATGCAGTTACCTCTATCAACCATATCTGAATCTCAGCAAAGGATGAAATCAGTTTTATTTGACAAGACCTATGTTCCATAAAGCCATGTTGACTGGCACCAATTGTATTGCTATCCTTTATTTCTTTATGAATTAAATTCTGTACCCATTTCTCAATATTTTGTCTAAGATTCATGTCAGGCTACTGGCCTATATATCCTGAAGTCATCCCACATTTTGAACATTGGCACAACATTCACACTCTTCAAGTCTTCTTAGAAAAGCAGGGAAACTCCAGATTTAATAAAAATTAACAGTAGCAGTATAGATCTCAGTTCTTCTATGATTCTTAGATGCAAGTTATCTGAAGCTATTAAGTTAGAAATATTCTTTCTTAGATGTGGTTTAACATCCTCCATACTTAATAATGGAATGGAAAGTATGTCATCATCACGCTACAAGCATATCATTCTGCTTTTTTATCCAGACACAACAAAAAAGCTATTGAACACTTCTGCCTTTTTTCCATCATTAACAATTTTACTATTTCTATTTAGTAATGAGGCCGGTAGCATTGTCAAGATTCCTTTTGTTCCTAATATACATTTTTAAAAAACCCAAAAAAACAAAAACAAAATACCCACAACACTACACACGTCTTTATTGTCTGAGCCATGCTAGACATGGGTTTTTTTTCCTTGAGATCTTTACCTTCTCTTATCAATTTTTGGTACTCATTACTTCTTATTTATATTAATTCCTGGCTATTTCTCCTTTATCCCCATTGGCTAAAGTTCAGTTTGATCTGAACTGAACTTGATGTTTAATTCCTGACTCTTACATAGATTCCTAGTATGAGGGTGGGCAAGTCAGTTAATCTACTTGTGGTAGTTCTCCATCTGTAAAAGGGGGATACTCTACCGCAAAGGTTGCTGGGAAGATACATAGATTAATCAGTGTGAAGTGCTCAGATACTACACTGGAGAGGGACTATAAATAGATAGCATTTCCAGAAGGAGAAATGGTGTCATCTACATAGCAGAATTGCTACTCCATCCCAGCCTCTATCCCTAGTGCAGGGTAAAAGTCCTTATTGTAAAAACTCTTTGTGTGTGTATATGTGCGACTATGTGTATTTTTCCCTGAAAGGGTTATTGGTCTACTCTCATAAAACCAAGCAGTGAAAAATAAGTCTTTACTACCAGGAAACACAGTTTTGTGGTTAGCAATCTATGCAGGCTTCTTTCTCAACTATATTATTTTTTCATTGCTATTTGCCTCTGCAATTTCTGCTGACAGAACCATTAATTTACTAAGTATACATTCCATATTTCCCCAGATTGCATTTTACCTATTAAGCTCAGAACTCCGTACTTTTGCACTGTACAAGCCCATTCATATTGCCTGAAATAATGATTTCTCATTACATTTAGAAGCCTTTTTTTGCATGGCTTAGATTGTTTTCTGAAGGTTAGAAATTGAAATATCTGTTCTTACTATCAAATATGTTTTTATTCCCTCTCAGATCTATATTATGCAACATTAGTGGTGAGAAGCAGCAAAACTCTGGCAATCAAATACAGTTGCAATAAACAGCCTGATTCTTTTCTCCATTGTTTTTGTGCAAAGGTTTAGGCCTGGTCTATACTGCCAATGGTCTCAACGGGAAATATACAATTTACATAATGAAATAATGTAATGTCATTTACATAATGGAATAATGTCTCCCACCGACTTATGTTCACTTACTGTGGCATCTTCATTGTGCTGCATCGACTGGAAACACCATCCGGTCAATGTAGCGTTCCTCTTTTAAGGGAGGTGGATTTACTGCGTTGCCTGGAGAGCACTTTCGGAATCGATGGTACAGGTCTCTACTGCATGCCCAATTGATTCTGCTGCATCGATTTGTGGAGGCCAACACGTCATCTGCAGTGTAGAGATATCCTTACTGTTCTGATCTGCCAGCATTTAGCACCAATTTTGAACAGGTGCAAATGGCTGAGGAATAGGGAGTGATGAATCTGAGCTGAAGAATATAAAGCAAAGATTCATACATATTCAATAATATCCCCCAATCAACTGTAGGTCTGACTATTAAAGAGGAGTTAAATTTTTCTGAGATATTATTCAATGGAAAATAATGATTTCTATAACTATGAAATGATGAGATACAATGAGGATGTTGGCCAGTTTTTAAGAGTTTGGTTGGAGCATGAGGATAGGCAAACTTCAGAAAGGTATAAGCTTGTTCTTGCACCACATAGGTAACTTGCAAGGTAGCTGTTTTATCTGTATGCATTTCTCATTCTCCAAAACAGAGACTTCCTCCTCCTATTATAAGAACCTAGGAAATAGAATTCAACAACAGGCAAATGTCCTGCATTTTATATTGTCCTTTTCTATAAAAATGTCATGTAAAAACAGCCTTTAGTGGACTATTGTGACATAGTCTTCTTATAATGTTAACCTCTTCCCAACACCTGGTAGTTAGTGACTGGCTTAAATTCTTAAGCATAATGGTTTGCATCCCTTCTAAAATTGTTTATCTGCACTAATGCTTTGATTTTCAAACTATGGGTCAGAACCTAGCACTGGGTCGCAACGTCCCTGCTGCCGGCACCCAAAGACTGGAATGTATTGCCGAAAGATGTAACTGTTGGGTCATGGGCATAAAATGAGTTTTTTAAACTGGGTCCTGAAAAAAAAAGTTTGAAAGCCACTGCTCTAATGTGTGTCCACCGTCTATGGTCTTGTTCTCCAAATAAATGTTTAATCCTTTTTGATTTCCAATTAATCCTTGACTTCAGTGATGCCTTATGGCAATGAGTTCCGTGGATTAATTTTTCACTGTATGAAAAAAATGAACAAAACAAGAGCAAAGAAGAAAACATCTCTCCCTCTCCCCACCACACAGTTTTAATTCCTGGTTTAGGGAGGCCCTTCAGCATGTATTGATGTCAGTGAGACTTAAACATACTTAACACTATGCATGAACATGATCACTTCCTTGGATTGGGCCCTACATTCATTTTCTTTCGGCTTTCATTGGCTGTCCCCTTGTTTCTTGCATGGCGATAGCACTCGCAGAAGTGCTTGATCACCCTTCTCCCTATGATTCATCAGTTTGGTCAGCTTTATTTTCAGTTAGGACGTTCACTCCTCATTCTCTTTTCTCTCAACAGCCTCCGTGTTTTCACTTCAGTCGGTTTGTGGGCTGTAGAGCCGTCCAGAGGACGGACACCTGCAACTTTCAACCTTTCTTATTGTTTGTTTATTCCATACTGAAGCAAAACCAAACCCTTTCGAATGAAGTTGGAATGTTCATTTTCTGGTTCAAACCTCAGCTTTTTGACCTGGGAACTGTGCTCTGGGTGCTGGTGTGGTCAGATTATTGGGATGTGGGGGAGACAGTCTCTCTGCTGATTCAGTGCAGAGTTTTTCATCTCAGACCATGCTGAATCAAGCAAAGCAGGGTTTCCCAGGTCGCTACCCAAAACAACAGGCTGTACAGTGTGAGACAGATTTTCTCCCTACCCCTCTTCTCTTTTTCTCCCCACCCCCATCCTTCCTCAGGAAAGCTCTATTGGAACCAGTATGTCTGTGCTATATGCTTTGACAAACTTTCATTTGTTCAAAAATGTGCTGACCAGCACTAAATCGATTGCTGCCTATTGGGTGGTGTGGTAGTTCTTTAGGAAATCAATGGCAAATGATTAACAGACCATCCTTTCTAGGTCATCTGTTTTCACACAGCCTTTCAGAGCTCATTTATGATAGCTTTCTGTTTCTTTGCTGGCTTGAGGATGATAAATGGAGGAATGTAGATGTTTCAGACTTCTTTCCTACAGACGTTTTTCATGTTCCATAGATGTACACTGGTCCATTGCCAATGTCCCATGGATTGCCTGGAAAGCTGAAAATTGTTTAGGAAGAACTTGATTTGGGTTTTAGATGTAATCTCAGAAATGCAGGTTACTCATGCCCATTGTACTGAAGTGACCATTTACAGGAATAGAAACTTAGCAGCCATTTGGAGCCATTTGGAGCGGTCTCTCTATGATAAATGAAAACATTCGTCATGCAGATTTGCCCTTCTTTAATTGATGCCATTTCTCTTATGTCTTTATGCCATGGATCTGGAAAGTTACATAGAATTTAACGACTCTTTCAGTTTGTGACAAGTTCCAAAGGGGTAGTTTGTATCTTTTCCTTTACTGTGATCAGCTCCTTGATGAGTCCTCATTGAGTGAGTCAGGAGAGAAAGGTTGGTTTGGAATCAATTAGAGGCTGGGTGATAGTATTGCATCTCCAGCGTACTGTGGAGCTAACTCACTGAAAATGAGAAAGAAGGGCAAGACATCCAGAACCGCATCTCTGTTTCCCGTCGGCCATTCTCTAGTTAAATAATCTCACAGGAGCCCAGGGTGTGTTTGACAAGCTGCTTTGATACCTTTGGTAGGTGCGGCATTAAGTTCATTGCTACAACAGTTTTTGCATTGTCTATCTGATGGGCCTAGATCTGCCTCTGTACCGATGTCCACTACTGGTAAAACAGGTGAAAAACCGATAAAACAGTGAAACAGGCGAGCTGCAGCAACGGCTCCACGTTCTCTCTTGGATTTAGCGTTGTATAAAATGCAGCTCCTGAGCTGACCCCCCTTCAGTGTTCATTCTGGCTCTCCTACACACCTTCCTAGGCACTGACATTGTCAACCCTGGCAGTTAACACTTGTAGACAGAAAGCAGTAAAAAGGTTCCTTTCAACAAGAGGGATACTCGAGCTGAGCGTGTTCGCAGCCAGTTGGTACATTATGGAGTGCTACAGCGACAAAGGACTGGACCTCACTTCTTCTGAGTGAGTCTCCAGAGGCCGGCTGGATTCCGTAAACTGGGACCAGTGAACTTATTGTGGGAAGTAGAGTCGGGCTGACATAACTGAACCAGCATTCAGCATCTGGGCAACAGAGGTTGACTGTTATCCAGGGGAGCACGTAAGCTTGGCATAGCAGTTTAGGACTTGGCTGACCTGGCTTGGGAAACAAGAAAAACAATGACTCGAGGTGCCTTGTTTCCTAGGGACACAGATAACAATGAGTGTCTTTTGTAGCACATCGTTTGCAGCTGGCGAAAAGCAGTTTAGTGCCAGAAAGTAACCATCTAAGAGTGTGCTGAATTATGTAGTCCTCACTGGGTTCGTTAACCCAGTATGAACATCACTGGACTCACGACCATCATGTTTCCCACTTCTCTGTCAATCTAACAGTGACATTATGTAGTTCATGGAAAAATTATTTTTGCCTATCCCACAGCAAATTTAGTTTGGCTTACTGATAAATGTAGGTCTGGTTGAAGCACTGATCACCCATGTATGTGTATTTGGGCTACCTTCTTAAAAATATGGTTTCAAACACTCTCATCAATACTTTCTAGCAAATGTTTTCCCAATCAGAACTAAAGTACCAGCTCCCATGAGGTAGCAAGGAGTATGGGAGAGGAGTCACCCACATCTTCTGTGTGTGTTGGCAATGTCATTATCCTTCAAAACATTGACAGCACACTTGTCATTGGAAAGAGGATGCGAGTAATCTGTATGTTTTCCTTCCGGACCAACAGTTTATTATTAAATCTGAATTTCTTGCATCTGGAAAGTCATCTCCATTGATAGAAAGTCTATGTTTCTCAGACATTCAAAACCAGAATTTAAAAGCGCTACAAACTAAGTAGGGCAAGACAGGAAGGTAGGAAAAAAGTGTGAATGGGAGAGCAAACATTTTTGTCAACAAAATGTACTAAGAAGAAAGCAACATGTTACAAGCTAACCGTTTCTTTATTTTAGGAACTTCTAATAAGTGTACATCAAACAATTGTATTAGATAGCACTACATATGTCTCTTCTTAGCACCACCCAGCTAAAGCATATTGCCACAAACTCTTCTTGTACTTTATACCTGTGGTGGGTCATGGTTTTATTCCTTGGTTGGATATGTGAGCTATAGTTGTAGAATGTAGGCTAGGGTTTGGCTTTGCCAAATCTCTTTATATAAAGGGTCATAAATAAGGATTGATTGGGATGCTTCACTAATGTTTCTCCAAATCGCTGAAATCTGACAGATTTTTTGTAATCTTATAAGAACAGCGTTTCTTATAATATTTCTCTGTTCTTTCCATAGACAGTCCTGGCTAGAATCCAGAAGTGGGGGAAAAAAAACTTATCTAAACATTTCAGAACTTCAGAAATTAGTTCATCACTGAAAATGAGTGTAGGTTTGGGGCTGCTGAGTGGGAGGAAAACATGCTTATTTAATCTGACCTTTGCCAATCTTTACTTTATGCCTTAGGTACGTAACTGTTTGAAATGTAGAACACTTTCAGGTTTAAGACTAATTATTTTTCTGTACATATCTTCTCTTGTACTGGCTGAGTCTTCCTTTCATTTTAAATTAAGGGGTTTGCAAAGGTTTTTTTCTGTTTTGTTTTGTTTTGTTTTTTGCTTTAAAAAAAAAGAAAAAAGAGAGGAAAAAGCTTTTTTGCTATAATCAAGGAAGTGTGTTGTCCCCTTTACTTTTCTGTTACAGGTGTATGTTTCTACACTGGTGATGCAGTTGAGTGGTGAATAGTACTCCAGCTAGGTTGTTTTATTGGGTTGAGTAGGGTGGAAAGGACACGCTGACATATTAAAATGAATTATTACTTATACAGTGGAAATACATTTAAGAAAATGACATACTTTCAGAACCAATTTTGAAAGCTGCTTAAAGTTGTTTTGTGTGTATGGTTGGCTGTGCTTTGTGAATAATTGTAGGAGAAAGTAAAAGGTTAAAATAGAAAGACAAATAGACGTGCCTAGGTGCTGGCTCAGGGCCTAACAAAGTAATCCAAAACGGAGGGCCTGAACTGAATGTACTGTGGGCTTGAACTGACGGTACTTACAAGAGACAGGTTGTGAAAGTCCGATTTCACTGAAATTGATAAGAAACAAGCAGAAATTGCAATAGTAAGTATAAAAATCAGAACGTACCTTGAAGAAGGTGGTGTTGGGTTGTTCTAACATCAAAGAGACAAGGAGAGATGTTTTGCATAGTGTAGCCTGGGCAAAGGTCAGGTTCAGTTAAACCATGACACCTTGATGGATGGAGATGCCCAGTGATGCCCAGTGGACCAATCAATGCGGGAATCGATTAGAATATGGACCAATCAGTGTAAAGTCAGATGAGGGTATAAAGTAGGAGCCCTGGAGCTCAGACCCCATGCAGCCGGAAGGGCTGTTGGGGAGTCCTACCGTCAGTTGAGCTGTTCCATTGCATTGAGAGCACAAATGCTGCCAGCAGATCTGTTTATATAGGTCGCTTGCCATTGTGCTATGTTGCAATAAAGCCTAACCTGGCACCTTCGTTTCTACAGAGAGCCATGGCTGTGCTGGTTTATTCGATCGTGAGTGTTGCCTCAGTTTTCTTCTTGCACACAGGGTACGCCAAGGTTCCAAATCACTGAGCTAACTGAGTTCTCACTAGAGATTTGAGCTAAAGGCAACCCAAAGTGTTAACCAAAGGAACACCTCGGCTTAGGATCACCAGACTAACTCAATCCCTGCTTAAAGATCCAAGCCAGACTCTAGATCACTGGGCTAATGGAGTTCCCACTTATAGATCTGAGCCGGGGTAATCCTGAGGGAGCACACCTTCAGAGCTTCACACACACATTCACGCAGGCAGACAACCTGATATCGGCACTGGACACAGAACAACACTGATAAGAACTGATAAGGGCACATCTCGCCCAACGCCCCTGAACCACACTGCTCTTATTATTATCTTTCAGGGCTACTGTCTCTACCATGGCTTTATAGATACCTGTCCATGTGTCCTCACTGTCCTTTTAAAACCATATGGACCACCTTTACTTGCTGCCTAGTGTGTCCATAATGCATCAAATTCTGCAGGTATCTGAAGGGAAGGAAAAAAGGGGTTTCCTAGCTCTGGGTTTTCTGTCATTTTAGATCACAATTCCTACAGAGGACAGCTCGTTTACTCACCAGATCAGAGGTTGGGGTCACTAGTGTGGTTCAGCAAGTTAAGAGCAGTGTGGTTCGGGAGCGTTGGGTGAGAAGTGTCCTTATCAGTTCTTATCAGTGTCTGGCACCGATAACAGTATTGTTTTCATTCTGGACTGGCTGACATTTCCTATGGACCTAAAAAATTCCCAAAATCTTGATTGAGTCACTGTCATAGTTCATTTTGATGTCAAATTTTTTACAATATAAAAATACTAAATATAATATCCTCATAAAGCACACAGACTCTCCTGAAGTGTGCTTAACAAACAGAGTGATCATGGTTGATGGTGTCACACTTTGCATTATGTAGTAAAGTTCCCAAATCTGGCTATCAGAATAGAACATTAAAATTAATATTTTAATTTAAAAGTCAAAACAAAACAAAATGAAATGCTAAATTCATAAGGAAACTTTTTCACCTCACCACAATTCCATTTAAAATTATTTTAAAAATCCACACATTCCTGTGAAATATTTTGATTAAACTGCTTTTCCTGTTGGAAAACTATTCTGTCAGGAAAAAATGACCAGTTATGTTGTTAAGTAAATTACAGAAGTGGGTCCCTAGATGCCTGAAAAAAATAGTGTAGCTTTTGATTAAAGGCTCATTAATGTGGGTCCCTACTATGGGCTTAATGTGAATTTTTCACACACATATATATGTTTCTATTGATCCAGAACCTGATGAAAGGCAATCTATCAAGACTTCTGCTCAATGCACTGTAATTACTAAAGTGAAGGAAATTGCAGCTGCTAATTTAACATCTGAAACATATTGCTTCAGTTCATGCAAACTGAAACAAGGTAACAGTAGTAGAAAAAAGAAATTGAAATATGTCATTTCAAATATGTAGCAGCAAGGAGGAGAATCTCTCTATAGGGGAAAGTGCCTTATTCTACTGGGAACATTTGAAAAGTGACTAGCAGTAGATTTAAATGGTGGCTGACTTTGTAACTACGGGCAATGCTTATATGTTTTCACCCAGTTCTTTTGCACAATACTGCCCATTAGGGCTAGATCCTCAGCTGTTCAGTTCATTGGTGGAGACAAAGGCGCCTCTCATTGCACAGCAGCCTGTGTCACAAACATCGGGCTGCAAACTCCTTAATGCCCAAGTCTGGCCAACAGCCTGACTAATGGATTAGTGAATCACAGAAAAACACGATCCAAGAGCTGTCTTCTGCCTTAACCAGTAACACCAGACAATATCAGCCCTGCAAGAATTGGACGTGGCTCTTTCAGATGTCAGAAAAGAGGTTAACTCCAATAACAGGCGTCATTTTGGCTCATTGTCTATAACTCAGCCTCTTACAATGCAGTCAGGGTTGGCTACGCCACAGAGAACAGAAGAGGTTGTTGCAAAATATTGAAGACATGATAAAGTTTAGTAGCCAACTGACTGGGATCCATATTGACTGTCCACCTCTTTCACAAGTGATGCTTTTTCAGAGGGAATAGCCATTTTAAAAGCCTGGCACTGAGTACATCCAAGCCCGCTCTGTTTATTCTGATATGCAGCCTCGTTGCCGCTGACCTGTTGGAGAGCTTTGTGAAATCACGAAAGCTTGTCTCTCTCCCCAGCAGCAGTTGGTCTAATAACAGATATTACTTCACTCACTCTATTAGTAGTGCGTTTGAATTTGCTTTTAGTTGGATGTTGTACATGGTCACAATTCCATACGGACGATTTGGAGGCAATTTAAACAAGGGCTACCAATGTAAAGCCCATGGAGGGCGGGTCAAGATGCCAAGCAGAGAGTAGAAAACAATTTGCTTAGGTAAGAAAGGGATGAGCAGCTTGTATCAAATTAAAAAAGAACTTCCCTGAATGTCACTCAGATTTTACATGTAACCAAACCTGTTGGGAGGTTCTACACAGTCTGAGGGGAGGAAGATAATTGCATTGTTTCTGCACCTCCAGACTAGGGCTATGGCTTCGTTACAGCTGCAGGACTGATAGTGCGGACGTGATAAGCTGAAAGGAGGGAGCTCCCCTGTCAATTTAATTGCTCCAGGCCTTGCGAATGGTGGTAGCGAAGTGGGCAAATCTCCTGCCAGCATAGTGCTGTCCACACCAGCGCTTAGGTTGGAGTAACTTCCACTGCTCACGTGTGTGCACGTGAGTGACATAATTATACTGACATAAGTGGTAATGTCTATGTGGTCTACTCTATGTACTTAACACTCCGTGGAAGATGCCTCCTGAAGCAAGGTCATTGAACTTTCGAAAATCTAAGCAGAGACAGAAAACTCCTTTGCCATTGTTAGGTGGGGTGTCAAGGGGGACAGAGTCACTGGTCACCACATTCAGTGTTAGGCATTTTTATGCCATTTTTATTGTAAAAGGGGAAATACAACAAGGAATGGTTAAAATCAAGCAGCAACCAAATGACTTACAACGGTAATGTAATAGGTGGATAATTTAGCTACACAGCAGCTAACTAACCTATTACTATAGCAAATGAAGCTTAACAGGAGGTGAAGCGACATATAATAAATCAAGCCTGCCCAGATAGGCCTTTCAGTCTTAGTATGATTGGTTCACCTTTGGCCAGGCCTAGCCTGATATTCTCCACACAGGACAGCATAATTCCTGGGCAGATGCAAGAGGCCACACTCCCGCACATCTGAGAAAAGTGAACCTTTCATCCAGGGCATTGAAAGTCTCTGGAAACTGAAAAAAGGTGAGAAACCTGTTCAGGCCAAGAATGTCACTTTCTGATGCTAAATGGGGTCACTAGGACGTGAGGCATGGCAGTGGGAGAGAAATGATTACGTGAAATATTCCCTTTCATGCTCCGGGCTTAGTGTGTGAATACCGGGTGACGGTGGTGGACTGTGATATACAGGTCAGATGTGGCCTTCCAGCCTTGAACTTGATTTAGGTGGGCTCAGTAGGAATGAGAACAATTAAGAGCTTTTGATTCGATCTATTGGTGTTAAAACCGCGTACTGTATAACAGCCACCTCTATGCGAGGCCATGGATTAACACTGAGAGCAGGGTGAATAATGGATTTGGGGGTTTACTGGAAGTGCTGAAAATAATTGGAGGAAAAAAGTAGTTTGGGGCTGAACCAAAAATGATATTTTTGAAATTTTGACAAAGACCCTAAAAATCAAAATGTTTCATTATGAATATGTCAAAAGAAAGCAGTGAGGTTTGGTGAATTTTGTCAATAAAAATATGGAGAATATCTTGGTATTGCTGAATCTGCATTTATTGTCCCGAGGGGTTTGACCCACATTGTGCGCAGTTCTGCTAATGTTCAACTTAACCTGTATTTTGAGGGCTTTAGTATTGCTTAGCCCTTTGTGCTGTTCTTCTCCACAAGGGTGAATTTCACACTATAATTATATAAAACAATAACTTTTAGTTACCATGGGGACTTATCTATCTATCTATCTATCTATCTATCTATCTATCTATCTATCTATCTATCTATCTATCTATCTATCTATCTA
>ML685781.1:22157136-22169422 GCA_007922175.1 Pelusios castaneus
GAGAGAGAGAGAGAGAGAGAGAGAGAGAGAGAGAGAGAGAGCGTACTTCTGTAGCACTTCAGTGCCTAGGTCCTCTCATTACTGTAGTATGTGATCCACCTCCTTGAGAGAATTCTCCCATCTACACTAGAGGGGTTAGGTCGATTAAACTAGATATTTCCTACCCCTGGCTGAGCTAATTTCCTAATGTATACCAGGCCTGAGGTGCTTTTGAAAATTAATCACACTCTGACTTTTTGAAACAGGAAACAAATGAACAGGGGGTTAATTTCGAAAAAGCTCATGTGAAAAATGCCTCGTAAATTCTGTCTTATTTGTTAGGAAGGGAGAAGAAATCTCTTAGAAGACTGAATAATATATGCTAATTAGCCACTTGCCCCTATGTATTTCATTTGAATTACAAAGTCACTGTAGAGTCCAGTGGCACTTTTAAAGACTAACAGATTTATTTATCTCATGAGCTTTCATGGGAGAAAAATCCCACTTCGTCAGACGCTTTGTAACTTTCCCATCTTCAAAGCGTCTGACGAAGTGGGATTTTCTCCCAGGAAAGCTCATGCAATAAATAAATCTGTTAGTCTTTAAAAGTGCCACAGGACTCTGTTGTCTTTCCACAGTAGACTAACACGGCTACCCCTTTGGAAAGTCACTGTAGGACACACATGAGTTATTTGGTAGTTACTATTTCTCTTCGTTACATTTTTTTATTCCTTACTGGTTTGTGAATAACTTGGGAAAGTTAGCAGGCTGTCCAGGTCACCCGCCTGATTTTCAAAGCTTGCTCATTTCCTCTGACCTGAGGCTGTTCTCCTCAGGCAAGTGTAAAACGGACAGAGAGAAATAAAAGTGTCATAGCCTGAGGATGGCAGAGGACAAATTGTCAGGGTCTGCTGACGCTGCTAACCAGGGGGTTTAAAGACAGGCCTTGGGTATAGGACTAGATTTTGCCTTAGATTCCTTTCATGACTAAATAATGTTCCCGGTATTCGAGGATTCCTTAGTGCTAGAGAGTCTTCATCCTGCATCAACCCAAGCTTTACCTTTGCAGAAGTATTGTTTCTAGTCTTGCAGTTAGTTCTGTATTGACACGGAGATCTAGCCATATAGCATTCACTGCCGAATTGGACCCTGGTGAGTGTACGAGAAAATGCTGTACAAAGTGTATATCTTGGGCCTAGCATACACCCTGTGTGGATTGCCACACACTTCTCTTCCTTTATTCCTCCCTTCTTCTTTTACCTTTTCTCTTGCTCCTCAGACTGCTGATTAAAATGTTTGCCCTCGTGACAGATGCTTCTCCTCCCACAATTTATCAAGGTAAAGTAATTCATTCAATATGGTGCTATTCCCCAGCTAATAGGACAAAGCAATCCCAGGAATTCGGAGGGCCTGCTAGGTGTTTGAGGGCTGTCTGCCAGCACTTGGATAGGTTGCTTCTCCACAGTTTGGCCCTCCCCCAATTATCTATTTGTTAGTCATTTGATACAGATGTGGAGAAATGCAGCTCAGCTCCTTGTGAGCTACAAGAACTTAATGCCCAGCTCTAGTTGATACAAAAATCCTACAGTAAAATTCTCATTTCCTAGACATGTTGGTTCCTGTTATGACTTTAATCCTCAGAAAATTGTGACTAGGGTTTCATCCTCTTTTAACTTCTTTGAGTAGCGTTAAAACAAGTGAACAGTAGTGACAACAGTGAGATATGCATATCATGTAAAACTCCCACCCCACAACCTGAAAGAAAAATTGCATAGTACAGAAAGATAAACACCTCGCCCTCCGGTCCACCACCTTGTGTCCTGCAGTCCGTGGGATGCTGTCCTTGCAAGATTGGCATCAGGGCCAGAGAATTAAGAGGCTCAGGCCTACCAGTGTAAAACCAAAGGTGCATGAGCCACAAATGCCTCAGTAGGGTGGAGTGCACACTGGTCAGAGTTGGTGGGACAGTGAGGGGACCCCCCCAAGCAGATCAGTGGCAGTGCCATTGCAAATGTTGTCACTGATCCAGGTTTAATGGAAGGAAGGAAGTATTGAACCACTGGCACTGGAGTTAGCCTCATCTTGGCCTGAGCGAGCCTCACCATCCACCCATTTTGGGCTGCTCTGGGTGGCTCCCAGCTGTTGCAGGAGGGCAGCATCCCACAACTCAAGCACGTTTCCTACATCCAGATCCCCAGAAACAGCCTCTGTGGTGCTTGATGGACAAGATTGGGGGGATGGAGTCAGGCAAGAAGAATATCGGGTGGGGAGGAAGACAAAGGAGGAGGAAAGAAATCAAGAGTTGGAGAAGACTGTCTGTATGTTCACACAAGTGAGGATGAAGGCTCTGAAGAGAGGCCTGATACTTTGTCCCACATTTACTGTTAAGCCAGCCCTGCTAATTCATGAGCAGTAACATAGCAGTGAGTGTTCAAAGTAAACTTCCTGGGTGTCTCTAATGAGATATTCACTGGCAACTGATCAATGTAACACGAGGAGCTTTTTTCAAGCAATGAAAGCCATCTGAGATATTTGGGCCTTCAGGTGGGGGCTGGTAGGCACACAGAGCATCTCAGGAATAGAGGTGTCCAGTGGTGGCTTTGCGATATGTCTATGCTTCCGTGATCCTCTAACAGTTGTGAACCAGGCTAGCCCCCTGGCAGAACCTGGAGCAGCTAAGGGCTGCTCCGATTTACTCCAGCTTAGAGTTCTAACAGCCCCAAGGGGGCAGCCAGAAATTGCCAGAATGTGGGAAAACCTGGCCATGGACACTTTTCCCCAGACATGGCCTCTAACTGTGCTGAAAGAATGGAGAGAATAGCAGCTGCTATTAGCTTTCGAGTCACTTGGTGAGAGCAGTGTGCTGCAGCACAACCACTACGTAGGGAAGATCTGGGCCATCATCTCTGGTAATGTGGTACGGAGCAAAGGAAAATCAGTGAAGGTCCAGATGACCAACCCAATGAGATGCCAGCATATTAAACCCTGCCTGGCTGATCCCCTCTTTCTAAAATCCCAACACATGAAATTCAAGTGTAATAACATGCACCCCTGTAAGAAGATGAGCAACTCTCTCCTGTGTTTTCATGTCATGACTCTGTTGCCCTTACATCAGAGGGTGAGCAATTCTCTGGAGCCTGCGAACATCAACCCAAGAACTCCTGCACAGCAAATCTTAGATTTTTTTGTAGACTCTTTTCTAAATATTTTCTTTGAACTGACTGCTCAGAAACCGCCATCACTATTTCCAAACCCCACAACTGTCTTTCCTGAGCTCACAGTGTGATATTCACCCACCATGGCTAAATTGCACTGCGATTGGTTTGGCCCACAGAGTTCAAAGTATTCCATGTGAAAAAAAAAAATGTCTGCAGCATCTGATCCTGATCTATGTAACCCAGACTGAGGAAGGCTATTGTGGTTCAGGAATTGGACTATGGTTAGGAAGATCTGGATTCAGTTCCCAGCTTGTCGTACAATCACTATGTGACATTGAGCAAATCCCATAACTGCTCTGTGCCTCACTATCACTTTCTTTTCACCATTCTTTGTCTGTTACCTGTTCAGATTGTCAGCTTTTTGGGGAATGGGAATGGAAAACACCTACTGAAATGGGACCCTGGTCTTGGTGAAGACCACTAGGAGCTACTCAAATTCAAGTAATAATTTGAGCCTATTTCCTATAGTTTTGTTTTATGGACATCATCTTGTTGTCGTTACTCCGCAAATCTCCCATTGGAGTCAGTAGGATTTTAAATTAGAATTGAAGCCAGGCCTGTTTAATTAGGGATTGCTCACTGAACTCCCTTGGTAAGAGATCCAATAACGCCAAGTACCTGTAGGTGCAATTACAGGAAAGAACGCCTTACAAAGAGTTTAGGCAGTACCGATAATCTAGGGAATGGGATAGTCGTTAGAGACAACAGAATCATTCCAACTGTGTAGTCTTGACTCGGAATAAAAAGCTATTATTTTACACTTCACAAGCTACATTCGCATATTGTGAGAAACAATGGCCTGCTATAATGAAGAACAATTTATGCTATCACTCATGTTCTGTGTCACAGGATTCAGCAATATGAGATAATAAAGCAACCTTGTGTCCAAGAGTATTTTTACAATCTCACTATGCAAAGGTTTTGTTTAATAAACTGATTTCAGGTGTTTGTAAGTACAAAGCAGAACACTTCTTTTTCACAGTGGGTTCTTTTTGGCCATGTATTGTTTAAAAAACAGAGTAGATGCCAACTAGTGGAATACCTGAACAGAATTTATAGTAGTTAATTACAAGATCATTTTCTCTGGGTAATATGCAGGGTTTTTCACTAGCCAAGCTTTATGCTATTTAGGGATGTCAGAACTGAAATATTTCCAAAGGGGTAGCCGTGTTAGTCTATTGTAGAAAAACAACAGAGTCCTGTGGCACTTTCAAAGACTAACAGATTTATTTATCGCATGAGCTTTCGTGGAAGAAAATCCCACTTCGTCAGACACTTTGAAGATGGGAAACTTACAGAATGGGAGGAAATTAAATGCAGGGGAGTGTATGACATAGCATCAGGTCAGGCTGTAACAGCAAATCAAAATAGGTGTTAGGATTCAAACACTGGGGAACAGCACGTAGAGGAAGGTGAGGTCAAATCACCTGTTGTAATGAGAGAAAAATCTGTAGTCCCTGTTTAACCCCAAGGCAACTGAGTCAAATTTGCATATAAATTCGAGTTCTCAGTTTCTCATTGAAGCTGTGATTTGTTATTCATCTGTTTCAACACAGCTATTAACAAGTTGTCAATGGAGTGAGCAGAGAGATTGAAGTTAGTTTAGTTTAGTTCTGATGTATGCAAACATTAATGTTACCCTAGCATTTTCTCCAAGCATATGAAAACAAGTTCTATCAGGGGTGTCATAGTTTTCTCTGTTCACATATAACATAGCAGTACAACATCAATCATTCCAACATAATGCTTGGAAAGACAGACGTGGATCATTTTTTTGCATGACTTGGAGAGTTTGGGCTGCTGTACTTATAAAGATTTTTCTCTATTTTTCAGTAAGTTCATCTCTAGCACTCATGTCCGTAAGCCCTTCTGTTTATTTAAGAAGGAATGCTCAGTTGCAACTCTATTTTGTAAAAGACCAAACAGGAGTAAATTTTATTAGCGCTCACCCTTGCATTGTGTAATCTGAGTCATATGCCTGTTATTCATGTTCATATTACAAAACCATTTGCGTGTGCTGCTCTGCACTGAAAAGGAAGCAGGTAGAAATGGAATCTCCTTATTCAACAGCTCTAATCCCTGTGTGTATTCAGAGTCAGATCTGCTTACAAGCAGTGACTTTCTATGGCATTTTACTGCTCTGAGCATAGCAGAATGGACCTAGCTAAGAGAGAAGGAGCTGGTTTTGGCTTTGATTTTTTTCCCTGGGACACCAAACCTTCAATCAGTTCCCTTCAGTAGCTTTGTATAGCTGTAGAACGGGCCAGATCTTCAGCTGGTCTAAGGGCGTGGCTACACTGGAGGTGAGATTCTAAATCAATTTGAGGCTGTTGAATTACAGAAGGTGAAGGCAAGTGATTACAGCAGGTCGCTTGGTCAGGGTCTCACATCCCTGCTGCTCACATTACATTCTGAAAGGCATTGCACTGTGGAGATTTGGCACATGGGCTTGTAGGGAGGCAGTTGTCCTCTGCTCGCTTCCCCTCCCCTCTTGTCTAAAGAAAAAAAAGCAGGACAAGCTTCCCTTGCTGTTTCCCTGCTGCAGACACAACAGAGAGGCACAGTGCTTCGTGCAGAGAGAGTAATTAATTGAAAACTTCCCGGGGCTGCGGGCCGGGGAGGAGCTATGTTGCTATGGTGAGATAGACTAGAGAAACATGAAAAAACAAGATTAGAACTACGCTCTGGCTACAGGGAATTGTCGATTTCAACCTCAGTGCTGCTCTACTTTCAGGGGTGGTGTTAGCAGGTCAAATTATTGCTCCATTTTTTTTCGAATGTACCGCTCTTACGGTGGAGACAGAGGCTGCCGAAGGTCGAGGTAAGCAGCATTATGTTGAACTTCACTGCCAGCACGGACCAGGGCTTTGTGAGTGTTATTCTGTTGACTTGAGAGGAACAATGCTGATCAACACCAAGGCTAAGAGTTTGGGCCCTTGTGTATCACTAGGGGGCTATGAAGACAGTGTAGACAGATTACTAGTGTAGACATACCCGTTTACACTGCCTTTAAGTCAACTTGATAAGGTCAACTTAAGCTTTAAGTCGACCTTCAGCGATGGTGTTATTAAGTCAACTTAAGGAAGCGCTTAAGTTGACTTAACAAGCATCCAGTGTGGACGCAGAGTTCTGTAGGTCAACTTATGCATCCTTAGGTCGACTAAGGTGCCAGTGTAGACGCCCCTAAAAAGCCTACATTGGAAGGCAGAAGTTTCATTACAGATGGTGATGGATGAGAAGAAAAGAACACAGCTTAACTCTCCTGTCTGAAACTGAGGGTGAAAAGCTGCCAGTTAGGAGACAAAAATACCCTTTTACTTATAAACTAAAAACATTTGGCCTGGAGTCTATTGAGCCAATGAACATAGAGTCTGATTATGCCATTTTACAGTCGATACTGGGAACTCAGCCCAATGATCTATAGCCTGACTTGGATCTCTAAGCAGGGATTGAGTTAGCCTGGTGATCCTGAGCTGAGGTGTTCCTTTGGTTAATGCTTTGAGTTACCTTTGGCTTAATTTCTAGTGAGAACTCAGTTAGTTCATTAACCATAAGCCTAGGGATACACTGCGTGCAAGAGGTAAACTGAGGCGACACTCACAATTGAAGAAACCAACATGACCATGTATCTTTGTAGAAAGGAAGGTGCCAGGGTAGACTTTATTGCACTGTAGCACAATGGCAAGTGACCTCTCTCAATAGATTTGCTGGCATTTGTGCTCTCAATGCAATGGAACAGCTTAACTAGCAGCAGGACTCTCTGTCACCCCCTCGGCTACACAAAATCTAGGCTCCAGGGCTCCTACCTTTATGCCCTGTTTGGACCCTATTGACTTGGCCCTCTTTGGGTTCTGACTTGACCTTGATTGGTCCATGTACCCCTTTTTTGATGTCACTCATCAATTTGATAAATCCATGCATCCCTGAACATCTCCATCCATTGAGGTGTCATTCTGCATCTTTACCCTTGTGCTGGAGAGTTCAAAGATAGTTCATAGCATCTCCTCTTATCTCCTTGGCCCTAGGCCGAGTGGACACCTCAGACCTTGAAGGTCCTTTCTGCAGCTGCATCTTGCTTCTTGCCAGTTTCTGTGAGGTCAGACTGCCTTGGCCTGACTCCTGTCAATTTAGCTAGTTATCCAACTCAGACCTGCTGTTCTGGTTTGGTTCACTAGGCCTTAGGCCTCAGTCTGACCATCTCTACTTGCCTTTTCTATTTTAACCTTTTACCCTCTCCTACAAGGAAGAGATAATTAAAGTCATCACATCTTTAATACATGGAAAAGTTCCTGGCAAGGAAAACTTGAATGCAGAATTGTTCAAGGTTAATCCTGAGTTAGTAGCATCTATCCTGGCCCCTCTATTTACATCATAGAATCATAGAAACTGGAAGGGACCATGAGAGGTCATCGAGTCCAGTCCCCTGCACTCATGGCCCCCCATTAAACTCATGACCCCCATTAAACCATCCCTGATAGGTGTTTGTCTAACCTGCTCTTAGAAACCTCCAATGTAGGAAATTCAACAACCTGCCGAGGCAACTCATTCCAGTGGTTAGTCACTCTGACAGTTAGGAATTTTTTCCTAATGTCTAGGCTGAACCTCCCTTGCTGTTATGTAAGCCCATTGTTTCTTGTCCTACCATTGGTGGCTAAGGAGAACAATTTTTTTCTCCCTCCTCCTCATAACAACCATTTAGGTACTTGAAAACTGTTATCATGTCCCTGCTCAGTCTCCTCTTTTCCAGACTAAACAAACCCAGCTCTTTCAATCCTCCCTCATAGGTCAAATGTTCCAGACCTATAATCATTTTTGTTGCCCTTCTCTGGACTTTCTGTAGTTTCTCCACATCCTCTTTGAAATACGGCACCCAAAACCGGACACGGTGCTCAAGTTGAGGCCTAATCAGTGCAGAGAAGAGTGGAAGAATCACTTCTCGTGTCTTACTCACACAATACTCCTGTTAATACACCCCAGAATGGTGTTTGCTTTTTTTGAAACAGTATTGCGCTGCTGACATCAGTTTGGGAACAGGAAGAAGTGCCAGGTGATTGTCTCAATGGGGTTATAGTGAAGATACCGAAGAAAGGAGCTCTCAGTGATTGTAACAGCTGTCATGGTTTTTCACTTTCATTTGTGCCTAGTAAAATCATAGCCCAGTGCAGTGATTCCTAACCTGTGGCCCTCGGGCCAAAAGTGGCCTGTCACTCCCTTTCCATTGGCTGCAGAAGGGAGCCACTGCCTAAGAACCCAGGCACAGTGCGTTGCCATGGGGCTACAAGACTGATGCAGGCTCCTCGCTGCAGCCTAGGGGATGGGAGATCAATCCTCCCCTCTCCCTGGCTTTAACAGGGAGCACAGCACAGTTCCATGTCAGTCCATAGGCACAGGGGCCCTCGCTGCAGCCAGAGGGATGGTGGAAGACTGCTCCCTTCCCCTCGTGCCAGCAGAGAACAACGTGCTCTGCCTGGGTGATGAGGTCCTTGCTGCAGCCAGAGGCAGGGGAGCACAGATCTCCAATCCTCCTGGCTATAGAACCATTACCCAGAGACCCAGGTGGAGCTCACGGGACTACAGGATGCATGTGGTTTTCCTGCTGGATCCAGGGGATGGGAGGTCAACAAGGAGAAAACCTCTTCACTGAGCTCCATCAATCTGGCTGTAGTGTTGCTGGTGGAGACTGGTGGCCCTTCAAAGTTGTAAATATATTTGTGGTCTTCAAGCCAAAAAGGTTGGGGAACCACTGATGCATCATATATCAAGAGGCAATTGATAGTGTTCTCAGAAAAGAGCAAGTTGGTTTTGGGAAAGGGAGTGGATGCACAGATCAGATCTTAACTTTACGAAATATAATAGAATGATGCTTAGAATGGCAATGAGAACTTTATATAACATTTCATAGACTTTGAGAAGGCTTTTGACAGCTTTCACAGGATCAGCCTATGGCGTTTTCTGTGGGCTTATGGAATCCGTCTTCTTATAATTAATATCCTTAAAGGCTTCTATTCCAACTTTACATGTAGTCTTGGCCACAGTGAGCTCAGTTTTGAAGTCAAAACAGGAGTATGGCAGGAGTGTGTTATATCTGCAATCCTCTAATGTTGCCTTTCATTAGGTAACATGATGTACAATAGAAGACATGTTCCAAAGGGGTAGCCGTGTTAGTCTATTGTAGAAAGACAACAGAGTCCTGTGGCACTTTTAAAGACTAACAGATTTATTTATCTCATGAGCTTTCGTGGGAGAAAATCCCACTTCGAAGTGGGATTTTCTCCCACGAAAGCTCATGCGATAAATAAATATGTTAGTCTTTAAAAGTGCAATAGAAGACATGGCAGAGGCATTAGAAGGAGACCCTTCCCATCCCTTGAAGACCTGGACTTCAGAGACAATCTTGCTCTCTTATCACATGCCCAGCACCATATACAAGAGAAAACCCGATGCAATGTATTCAGTCAGCAAATTGGACTGAAAATTCTCTGCAGTGAAGACTGATTACAAGAATTTCCTTAAATTCTCCACCCTGGCCTTGTCTTCCTAAGTACCATCCTTGTCCAGTGGCCCCTCTTATTGTTTGACACTCTTCCTCTTTTGAAGTAGTTTTTAAAAATGCATGTAGTTATTGTGACTTTTTCTAGTTGCTCTTTAAATTCTTTTTTGCCCTGCTTAGTTATATTTGACTTGCCAGATTTTATGCTTTTTTCCTTGTCCTCAATTTGCCTTTCGATTTTTAAGTGTTCTTTTTATTTTGCATTTAATTTAACAGCCTCTTGTATTCTGCTGTTGAATCATAGTAGCATTTTGTGTTCCTCTTACATTTTTTTGTGGGGGGAGGTTACATTGAGTTTGAGACTCTATTATGTTTACAGCTAGATTTTGTGCAGCATACAATCCTTTCACTCTTAACTTTTTGTTTTCATTTCAATTGAATTAGTCTTCTAATTTTTGCGTGGTTCCATTTTCTGAAGTTACAGAGGGGTAGCTGTGTTAGTCTCTGTACAGCAAAAACAACGAGAGTCCTGTGGCACCTTAAAGACTAACACATTTCTTCAGGCATAAGCTTTCATGGGCTGCCACCCATCTGACGAAGTGGGTTGGGGTCCACAAAAGCTTATGCCTACAGAAATGTGTTAGTCTTTAAGGTGTCACAGGATTCTTCTTGTTTTTCCTGAAGTTAAATTCTTTCATGGAGAGTTTCTTTGGTATTTTCCAACCGATGGGGATGTTGTTTTTAATTTACATAATGGTTGCTATTACTGAAAAAAAATTGCTATAGTGACCGCTTGGACCAGTCTTGTGCGCTGCTTATGACTAAATCAAGATTTGCCTCTTTCCCAGTGGGTCCCAGGACTATCTGCTCCAAGAAGCAGTTATTAACGGTTTCTACAAATTTTATCCTGCATCATATTCTGAGGTGACATGTACCCAGTCAATATGGGGATAGTTGAAATCCCCCATTATTATTAAGTTTTCTGGTTTCGTAGCCTCTGTGATCTCCCTGAGCATTTCACAATCATCGTCACTTTCCTGTTTGGGTGGTAAGAGGAATATCCCTACTGCTATATTCTTATTTTTCAAGCATGGGATTCCTTTCCATGTAGATTCTGTGGTGCAGTATGATTCAGTTCAGATTTTACTGTATGCTTTCTTTCACTTACAGTGCCACTCTTTCAATATGTGACCTACTCTCTCATTCCTATATATTTTGTTCCTGTTAATACCATGTCCCATTGATCAGTGTTCTGCCAAGTCTCTGTGCTGCCCATTATAACAATATCCTTATTTAACACCAGGCATTCAAGTTTACTTCAAGCATTTGTACAGAAGCACTTAGAACATTTGTCAATATTTAGTTGTCTGCCTTTGTAGGATGTAATTGAATGAGACTCTTCTTTGTTTATTTCTCCTCCGTTCCTACATGATTTTTATCAATTTCTATTCTAATTTCTTTACTAGGATTTTGAGTATCCTCTTTAATTAATCCTCCCTTAAGCATTGTCTCTGGCTGAACTCCTTCACACCTGTCTGCTTTGCCCAAGCTCGCAATTTAAAAATTCCTTTATGAACTTTTTAAATTCTACATCACAGCAATTTGGCTCCATTTTGAATTAGTGGATTCCATCTTTTCTGTACAGGCTCCTACTTCCCCAAAACATTCACCAGTTATTAATAAACCTAAATCTCTCCTCCATTACCATCGTCTTAGCCACACATTGAGGCCCTTCAATTCTGCCGATCTGACTAGCCTTGCTCGTGGAACTGGACGCATTTCAGAGAATGCTGCCATGGAGGTCTTGAACTTTAATCTCTTACATAGCAGCCTAAATTTGGCCTCAAGGACCTCTTTCCTATCCTCCCTATGTCACTTGTACCTACATGCACCATAGCCACTGGCTCCTCCTCAGCATTTCACATAAATCTGTCTAGATGTCTTGAGAGGTCTGTAGACTGTCATTAGCAGGCCACTCACCATACAGGTCTCCAGGTCATCGTAAACCCAACTATCAATATTTCTAATAATTGAATCCCCCATTACTATTACCTGTCTCTTCCTAATAACTGGAATCCACTTCCTCAGAGAGCTACCTCAGTGTGAGAGAATACCATGATGTCATTTGGAAGGTGAATCCAAATTATGTGATCATTTCCCAGCACTCCAGCTTGATGTTCTGCTTCCCTGAAATTTCGTCCTCCTCAGGAGCACAGGGGCTGTCTGACTAGGAATGAGATTGCTCTAATGTCCCTGAAAGTCTTGTCTGTGTACATAGAATCATAGAATAATAGGGATGGAAGGGACCTCACGAGGTCATCTAGTCCAACCCCCTGCTAAAAAGCAGGACCATCTCCTTTAGCTCCTCCAATGAGCCGCTGTCATCTCAAGCGCCTTTACTGGAACTCTGAGAGCTGTGAGGCTGTGTCTACACGGGCCAATTAAGTCGACTTAAGCTTGGCTTAAGTCGACTTAATTGGCCCTGCATCTTCATTACACTTTGCCTAACTCGACTTAAGCAGCTTGCTTAAGTCGACTTAGGCAAAATAAAGTCGACTTCCTAACACCTCCTCCCTAATCGATCTAAGGCTTAAGTCGA
>ML685781.1:22169822-22187055 GCA_007922175.1 Pelusios castaneus
GCAAACAAGTCGACTTAGAGAGTCCAGTGAGGACTCTCTAAGTCAATTTACTAAGGGCCCCTTTAAGTCGACTTCAGAGTCCAGTGTGGACTCTCTAAGTCGACTTAATAAGGTTGACTTAAAGTCGACTTATTAAAGTCGACCTTCTTAAAGTCGACCTTAATTCCCTAGTGTAGACATAGCCTGAGTTACTTGCACCCAGTGGACATCTGCACCAACTGCCCACACGGCATGCAATTGCACGGGCTGCTTACAGAACAGTGAATGGGACACAGCCCTCCATGCTGCTATCAGCATTATTTTTACTCTTGTGGGCTTTTCTTGATTAATTTTTACTTGAAGTTTAAAGAATGTTTGTTAGGTGAACAGGTTTCTTTCTTTCCTTCCTTTTGTGTTTATGAGACTCTTCCCGTAGTTGGGTTATAAATCCCATGGCCGCATTCTGCTGCTGAAATCTCATGACTGCCGAACTCTCCTTACCTTGATTGCTCACTCTGTCTTAGGGCTCTCTCTGGTTGGGAGCTGGACCTGGAAGTGATGTCCTTCAAAACTCCTTCATAATATTCCCCTTCTTGCTAGCTCCTCTGCTACTTTGGAGCTGGATTTTTAATCCTCTGTTCTCCCTGAATTAGCCCTGTCCTCTTGTCTGGGGATTCAACAGAGGTAAGGAATCAAGAGGCTACAGCCTTGTTAATAAACTCTAAACCTACCAGGACACTTGGCTCAGCCTCCACAACAGACTATACGGTAGACTTTAAGGAAGCAAGTGCACAGCAAACTAACAAACTAACTCACCCACCCACGGATTGTGCAATCTCTCCTCCTTCACCTGGAGAACTTGCTCAGACAGCCCCCGGTTGCTAGCTCCTTTGTTCGTAGTGTACTTTACAAGTGTTCAGAAATGGTGGGTCAAAGGTTTTCACACCTACTTCATGTCAGCAGACTCTGGAAAACTCTTGTTCTCTTTTAATTTTTTGAACACTTTCAGTACATATTGGAGGTGCAGATCCTGGTGGGGCCATGTCTGCTCTCCTTTTCCAGGCAGAAACTCCCAGGGGCACACTTGGTCCTACTGAAGTTAATGGCAAAGCTCCAGTTGATATACCAGGGGGGAGAATTGCACCTCTGGAGAGTTTAGGGGAAAATCCAGCCATCTGCAAAGGATCATGGCTACAGCTGTGTGCATAGGAAAATGGTGATTTTTGAAAACCATTTGTGAAACTGGCTTGGATTTGAAGAATTCCCTGAGATGTAAAAACAACAAGAAAAGCACCAGGAAAGAATGTCTTAGCAGGTCATTTCCATATCTAATTTCTACTGTTCTGTAGTATTATACAGTATAGCTCAACCAGACTTTTATCAGGCAAATGGGGGTTTTCTTGACTCACTTTGCAGAATTCCAATCCATTCGTTATTTGATTAATTTAGCTTCTTGTCCTGTTTGCAGGGTGCCTGTGGACAATTGTTTTCTCGTGTTTACACACTATTCAATTCTTTGATGCTGTAGAGTGTTGTGAATATTCAGATATTTAAAATTCAAGCGGTGTGAGGCAGTTTTGAATGCCATTTAGGTCACGTGATCTTGTTGCTATTACTTATACAATAATTATGACCAGCAGGGCCTGGTTCTCCGCTTGTGTGTAACCATGTAGTGAGTGTAAAATAGGTGTATAATGTTACCAGTGCAGAACTGTAGCATTTTACACTCACTGCACATATGTATATAAATATACAAGGCACAATGCCACAGGGAATCAGAACCTGGCTTCTCCGCATATTAAGAACCAATGATGAATCATGGGCCACAATCAAATTAAGCAGGGAAAAGGGTTAATATTAGATCAAGCTATTGCCAGGAACTTTTGTAATTCTGCAGACCTCACAATGTGTGACTGTCTAAGCCAATCAAATCTCCATCAGTCTAGTCCTTGTTTACACTCAGAAAATCAGTTTTCAGCTGTCGTTTTGGAGATCACGGTATTTTGTGATCATAGCATGGAGATTTTTAGCTGGGTCAATGCAGACAAAGATAGAAAGTCAATGTGGCTGAGTCTGGTTGAGCTGCATTCAGCACAAGAACCAGAGGAAAGGGAGTGAGCATGAGGGAGATGCGCACAGCGTTCTCTGCCTAGATTGGCTGACACTTTGATTGAGACCATCTGTTGCCTGTGGGGAAGTATTCAGGGTAACTCACTCTGGAGATGGGTCCTGACCTAATTTCTTCCAATGGCCAACCCAGGTCTCCTCCTCCCTGGGCTGTTAGGTTGGGACACTGTAGTGACCTTCAAGCCCAGCTGTGCCCCGGCCTACACAATACATAGAAAGTTCTTCTGTTCTCCAAAGGAGCTGGGTTTGTGTTTCTAATGGGAGAACTAGTAGCACCTTCCTCTGTAGCATAAGGCATGGGTCACCTACCGGTGAATTCTCTGTATCTTAAAGTCCTTAAATCATGATTTAAGGAGGTAAATAACTCAGTCATAGGTTGGTTGCTATTGCTGGAGTGGGTGGGTGAGGTCTTGAGGCCAGCATTTTGCAGGAGGTCAGACTACATGATCGTACTGGTCCCTTCTGACCTTAAAGTCTATGAGCATCTGATTATCTCCCACCCACCTTCACTCACTTGGCTGAATGGTCAGATGGCTGGGATGGGAAACCACACCGGGAAGGAGGAGACCACCAAACGTGCACTAGTCCTGTTTTTTAATGGCTCTTCTACAGAATGGGCAGTCAAGAAGGCTGACCTGAATGCCCTGCTCCCATCCCAACCCATGGAGGTCAGTCAGCCATTCAAGGGACCTCCATTCTTCTCCTTTTGACTCCTTCTCTCCAATCTAGACAGCTGAATCCTTCCATACAATTCTAAATACAATTTTTTGTAGGGCACATGGAAGTATTGCAGGCAAAAACTGGCATAAATAAAGAAACCAATTCTTAGAATAATCATTTTAATAATACTTATTCTGCGTATACTCAAAATCCACAGTGATTTCCAAGGAGCAAACCCCTGAAACTAGATTTCAGAAGCAGAACATAATTCCTCATAATTCAAAGAAAACTTTGGCTGTCCATTGATTAAAGAAAAACAATTTCCATTAATCACGATTTTTAAAAATCCGTGTTTAATCTCAGTGCAATACAAGGGCCGGTTTTCACTGTCAGGTGAAATTATAAATAAGAAATTAGCAGCATTATTTCCGTAAATATAAACAAACTTGTTGTCTTAGCAATTGTCTGAACAAGAAGTAGGACTATGTGGATTGATAGGCTCTAAAGTTTTACATTGTTTTGTTTTTATATATAATCTACATTGCACTACAGGACTTGCATGAGGCGGACTGAAAAATATTATTTCTTCTGTTTATCGTATTTACAGAGCAAATATTATACTTTATAATCTGTGTTGCAATTGAAATCAGTTTATTTGAAAATGTAGCAAATATCCACAAATATTTAGATAAATAGTATTATATTCTTGTTTAACAGTGCGATTAAAACTGTGATTAATCATGAGGTTTTTTAATCTCACAATTTTTTGTCAATGTTCAACAGCCCTACTAAATACTTATTCTCACCAGAAAATTTTCATTTAAAGTAGTTAACACTTAGGTTGTACTTCTAAAAGAACCTGTGAGATAGAAGCAGATAATGCCTTTGCTTTTTCTCAGCACTGATTTTGCAGCCAGGTATGGAAGCAGGGTGCATCAGTATATTCAGAATATTTGATAGAGAAATTATTGAACTGAAAGCAAACAGCAAGTCATCCCTAGTACGAATGCAATCTTATACGCAATGTTATCAATTATTAGCTTTACTATAAAACATTCTTTCATTCTCTAATACATTTTGCTTGTGTGCTTTTGGGGAGGTGGCAACATTTTCAGATTTTACAAAATTACTCAAGAAGATTAAGTCCAAGGCTGACTGCTAAGAGTTCCAAAGGAATTTTATAAAACTGTGCAAGTGGGCAACAAAATGGCAGATGAAATTCAGTGTTGATAAATGCAAAGTAATGCACATTGGAAAACACAATCCCAAATATACACGCAAAATGATGGGGTCTAAATTAGCTGTTGCTACTCAAGAAAGAGATCTTAGAGTCGTCATGGATAGTTCCCTGAAAACACCCACTCAATGTGCAGCAGCAGTGAAAAAAGCTAACAGAATGTTGAGAATCATTAGGAAAGGGATAGATAATTAGACAGAGAGCCTCTATATAAATCCACGGTATGCTCACTTTTTGAATGCTGCATGCAGTTTTGATTGTCCCATCTCATGAACAATATGTTAGAAAATTTGGGGGGGGGGGGAATAGAAAGAAAAGCATTTCTCAATTCATATGAGAAGAGATTTTTTTTAAAAAGTGGGTCTGTTCCTTTCAGAAAAGAGATGATTAAACAGGGCTTATGATTTAGGTCTGTAAATTCGTGAATGGTGTGGAGAAAGTGAATAAAGAAGTGTGAATTACCCCTTCACAAAACACAAGACCGGGTGTTTCCCAATCAATAGGCATCAGGTTTAAAATAAACATATGGAAGGACTTTTTCTCTGAACACACATTCAACCTGTGGAACTCTTTGCCAGGGCATGTTGTAAAGATCAAAACATAACTAGGTTCTAAAAAGATTTAAATTAGTTCATGGAGATAGGTCCATCATTGGCTATTACCCAAGGGGCACAGCCCCTGAACCTTCAATTGCCAGAAGTTGGAGCTGGATGATGTATCTGAAGATAGGATGCTGGGCTTGATGGGCCATTGGTCTGATCTACTCTTATATTCTTGCCACTCCCTCAATTTTTGTGTCCCCTGCAAATTTTATCATTGATGACTTTATATTCTCTTCCAGGTCATTGATAAAAATGTTAATTACCAGAGGCCCAAAACTCAGTCCCTGTGGAACTTCCCCAGAAACACAGCTGTTTGATGATGATTCCTCATTTACAACGGCATTTTCCGACCTATCAGGCACCGTTGAATCCATTAAAGATGTGCCCTTTTGGTTTTCTTTCATTCAGGTTTTTAATCAAATTGTTACAGTTTCTACTCTTACATTTTCCTTTTCCCCCAAGGGGAAATCGTCCCTTAGTGAGCAATTCACCAAGCACAGTAAGATTCTGAAGCAGAAATGCAGGTTCATTTACCTCATCTCCTCCAGACAATTCCCTCTCCCCCTCACCCCCACAAGTGCTAAAATACTTTATTAAGCCTATCCTCCACTTGAGAAATCATAGCTCCAGGCTGCTGTCTGTTTGTTTGTTTTTTGTTCATCCTGCTCCATGCATGTGGAAGCTAGGCTGGCAAACACCTCTCCAGGTTATTATGTAAGCCTTGCTATTGTAACCATTCAGTAAAAGGTAGGACACCCGGTCACTTTAAAAACCATTCTATGTCTTGTCCACTATGAGGATACATTTTGAAAATTGTTTCCCAGGTCTGGAAGTTTTGGTGCATGAAGTGAACAGTAAGGCAAACAAGAAGTCTAGTGGCACTTGTAAAGACTAACATATTTATGTATTAAAGTGAACAGTGTGTGTTTAGCATAACAGAAAGTTCTTGCTGTTCTCCCACTTGTGTTGAGAATTTTCAGCTGATTTTCTCACTTCAGGAGATAAAATGCAAATCCCTGGAATTATTATGCTTGTATAGTTTGGCCTAACATCATCCATTCTCTCAGTGTGTCTTGATCTCTTATCACTCTTGTAGCTCTTGGATCCTGCTCCTAAAGGGACAAGTTCAGCGCTGCCGGCAATCTATGTATTGCAGGGGGGACTGAGTGCACTCGTGGGGTGATGTTCACACAACCCTACACATCACTTACATACCTTCAAAATAACGTGTAAGGGAGAGTTAATTGGAACATTGCCTTTCTACTGGTGCAGCACACAGGAGAATTTGGCCTTCCGTACACACCAGGGTCATAGCACAGAGTCTGCTGGATGTCTGTAGACAAGCAAGGAGCAGGGCAGGGTTGTGAGATCCAGGTTCCCAAGGATCGCCCTATCCTATCCCTGTGAAGGAGAGTCTTACAGAGGCCAGTTGGCTACAATTGCCAGCCTGGGGATGCTTCCTGAATTCCTCATGGTCTAGGGGAAGATTGGCCCAAATATGGTGAAACTAAATTCTCCTTTCTTCCCATGGTTTCTTCAATAGCCAAGAGCAGTAGCCAGAATTCATGGTTGTCTGTGACATGCATTTCTGTAGCCCTGCCAATAGCATTTGTGATTAAGCTTCACATAAAAAATCTTCCTTCCGAATCTCATGAAAATATTGCAGAGAGCAAACAAATGAACCAAAGGAGCACAAAATCAACAGTTTGTCACCAAAAAAAAAAAAAGGTCTATTTTGAAAAGGCCATTTTGATTTGAAAACATTACAGTTGTTCTTCTCAGCAGGGCACTTGTGCAGGGAGGATGGGCCTTATTCTGATGAAAGCATTGTTGAACTGGTTCAGTGTCTGACTCTATTACAGATTCACTGTGCAGGCCTGAGTAAGTAATTGAGCCTTTTGTGCCTCAGTTTTCCTTCAGTAAAATGGAGATAGATAGTCATCCATTCTTTCCTCCACCTGTGGGCCAACAAAATGGAGATAGTCATCCATTCTTTCCTCCACCTGTGGGCCAACATACCTGTTCAGAGGAGGGAAGATTCCTTTACTCCTGGTGAACACAACTTTTCACTGCAAGAAGCTTCAATCAACTTGAATAAGCCTCCTGTGGGAATAGGGTGCTGTTCACTGTCAGTCCCTTAGGTTGTAAGCTGTTCAGGGAAGAGGCAGTCTCTGGGTCTGTAGTTATAGCACAATGTGTAAAAGTAAATAAATGAATGAATGCATAGGGCAATTGTAGGACTCTTCCTGGGCAACAGAAGACTTTGTTTTCCCTGAAAGGGTATAAACGGTGCAGGAGAATTAGCCTCGGTTGCTTTAGTGGATTACACAAAATCCGTTTGCCTTGAAGCTTCTCCGTCTTGATCAGAGAAGAGGAGTTGCCTACAGAGGTAACGCATGTTAGCTTCAGATCAGGCAGGGTGCCCAGCCATATCTCAAGCCTGCCTGTGGAAGCAGTTTTTTCCATAAGAAGTGATGTCCTCCAGAAATGACAGCTTGTGATGTGCGTGGCTGTGAACACGTGTTCTCATGACAGGAGTCTGCAAAACAGCCCCAGAACTTTTAGCTAATAATAGCACTGTCACTTGTGGGAAGCCCCAATAGGAGTTCTGCATGTTTGGCTATTGTCTTACTTCGTACTGATTCCCCCTCCAAGGAACTGTTGACATTTGCTTACAATTTTGCCACATTTCCATGTGCATATTCTTGTTTTCGTGAACTACAGTCCATCCTGCTGCACAGCACAGTTGTCAACATAATGTCACTGTCACCACAAGGTGAGTGCCTTTTCATCGGCACATAGAACTATTGTACTCAGGGTCGTTTCTAAATCGGGCACAGATTTCTGTCAGACAAAAGCTGAGTTAGCGATAGGTATCTTGTCTGTTTTACATAAACCTGACAGACTGATGAAAGCAAATCGTAGCAGATTTGCCATTCACACCCTTGTCATTAGGCTGCATCAGCAGTCACAGTTTGTAACTTGGGTTATAATAATAACAAAAACAAAACCTCCTTACTCATGGCTGAATCCTGACCCAGATGCACATGGTCATAGTCTGAGAGCAAGATTGTTCTCTGTCCCTCTTAATGTGTGTGTGTGTGTGTGTGTGGCCGTGCCGGGCAGCAGGTGTTCTTATTGATGTTGTTATGCATCTGACACAGATGTCTACTTGGCTGTGTGTGTGAGTCTCTGTATGCATATTCCCTCAGGATTACCCCGGGCTCAAATCTTTATGTGGAGACTCTGTTAGCCCAGTGATCTGGTGTCTGGCTTGGATCTTAAGCAGGGACTGAGTTAGCCTGGTGATCCTAAGCTGAGGTATTCCTTTGGTTAACACTTTGGGTTACCTTTGGCTCAAGTCTTTAGTGAGGACTCTGTTAGCTCAGTGACCTTAAGCCTAGGCATACCCTGTGTGCAAGAATTAAACTGAGGCAACACTCATGATTGAAGACACCAACATGAACACAGATCCTTGCAGAAAGGAAGGTGCCAGGCTAGGCTTTATAGCAAAATAGCACAATGGAAAACAATCTATCTCAACAGATTTGTTGGAAGCATTCATACTCTCAATGCAATGGAACAGCTCAACTGACAGCGAGAGTCTCCGTCACCCTCTAGGGCTGCACGAAATCTGGGCTCTCGAGCTCCTGCTTTTATATCCTACTCGAACCTACTGACTTGGCCCCTTTGGGGTACAAACTTACCTTGATTGGTTCACATACTCTTTTTCTGATGCCACCCGTAAATCTGATAGGTCCATGCATCACTGGATATTTCCATCTATCAAGGTGTGAGATTTGATCAAAACATTGCTTTTAGATTTGGCCAGAATGTTCCCCTCAGGTTTGACTGAAACATTACCTTCAGGTCTAACCAAAACATCCCTTTTATCTCCGTGGCGCTAGGCCGATCCAACCCCTCACACCTTTCAGGTGCCTTTCCACTCTTGCTGTAGCTGCAGCTCTCTTCTTGCCAATTTCTGTCATGTCAGAATACTCCAGTTAACTTGACCATTTATCCAACTCAGACCTGCTGGTTTGATCTGCTTCTCTAGGCCTTAAACCTTATTCCTGATCTACTTGCCTTTTTAATTTAACCTTTTACTTTCCCCTACAATATATATATTGAAAGCAATACTTGTCAGTTTGCTACAACTGGACCAAATTGTGACATCCTGACTTGGGTTTACTCTCTCTCTACTCAGACAAAGCTCCTACTGAATTCAGTGTAGAGCTGTTAAAAAAAATGTCGATGGAAGCTTTGCTGAATTGTTTAGATTTTGCCAACATTTTATCCAAGCAAGAAAGGGGGTAAGAAGTTTAATAATGTTAAAAAAGATTTTGATTTTATGCCTTTTAAGTAACTTTGTACTTTGAATGGTTTTACTGTGCATTATGTTATCTATTATGCTATACTAGAGACTTTTTAAAAGTAAAAATTGATGTGAAATATTTCTGTCAAGCTGAAACTTTTCTCTAGAACTTTTTTTTTTCACAGAGAATTTCAAAATTTTGCAATTTTTTTTTCCAAATTAGAATGAAATCTCCAAACACTCCATGAAATGTTGTTTCCATTCTCTGCCCAGGTCTATTTCAATGTATGGTAAAAATGAATGAACATGAGGGAGGACTTCAGCATTTAGTCGAATAAGAATAGAAGGGGCTGAGTGACTTCAATTGGATAAAATATCTCTTCGTTCCATAATGACTCACAGAAGGCTATTGTTTTCACAAATCTTTTTCTAGTGGTCTCTAAAGTCTTCTGAATGCATTAACTGTTTTAGATGAGGGAAAAAAAACATAGAGGGCCAGATTATTTAAACTACTTTTGTGCCTCTCTAATAGACATGAAAAGTAATTTGTCCATTCTATTCTGTGCTGATTAAACCTCAAGTGGAGTATTGTGTCCAGTTCTGGGCGCCTCATTTCAGGAAAGATGTTTTCAAATTGCAGAAAATCCAGAGAAGAGAAACAAAAATGATGAAAGGTCTGGAACACTTGACGTATGAGGGAAGATTGAAAGAGCCGGGTTTGTTTAGTCTGGAAAAGAGGAGACTGAAAAGGGGTAGGATAACAGTTTTCAAGTACCTAAAAGATTGTTAAAAGGAAGAGGGAGAAAAATTATTCTCCTTAACCACTGATGATACAACAAGAAGCAATGATTTTAAATTACAGCAGTGGAGGTTTAAGTTGGATATTAGGAAAAAATCCTGTCAGGGTGATTAACCACTGGAATAAGTTGCCTGGGCAGGTTGTGGAATCTCCATTATTGGAAGTTTTTAAGAGCAGCTCAGACAAACACCTGTCAGGGATGGTTTAAGCCTGGCACCCTAGGTGACCACCTAGTTTGTGTATATAGTCGGGCCACAGCTGTGGGTAGCTAAATGTGGGTAGCTGAATGTTTGCATTGACAACAAGTACTCACATAAATTCCTCTCAGTTTCCTGTTCTCTTTTCCCCCTCTGTAGCCCCAAATAAGACACACAGATACAGAGAAGCAGATAGTTTTCAATTTAAACCATCTTGTACACCTCTTAGGAGCTGAACATGCCTTCTGATAAAAGGTGGAACTTTCAGAAAGTCATGTGGGTCGGTTATCCAAGCTCCTCAGCTGCCTTACGGTGCCGATAGACACCTACTGGCATGTTCCAAAAGGCCTGAGCAAGTTAGGCGCATGAAAATCCCATTGTTGTTAATGGAAGTTAAACGCCTCCTCTACCTAGCTGATTTTGTAAATCCAAATAGGTAACAATCTGCCAGGCACCTTTGTTTATCTGGCCGATAATCTCCTACATTTTATTGAAAGATCATGGCATGTAGACACCTAAATCTTGTGAAAATAGGATTTCGGCTCTTAATCACCTCAGCACTCTGGCGTGTTTTACCCCAAATTATTCAAATCAGCCACTTTAGTCATGAGAAATGTTACCAGTCCTAGAATTGCTTAGGATGGACGCACCGAGGACTAGTAGCTATGTGAATTATTCCATCCATGAAACACCAAACAGATCTCCCTGCTAACAATGGAAAGAGTTAAAGACTGAATGATTTAGGACTGGCAGGAGGTGAGTCAATGTTGAATTGTTGTGTTTTCAGGAGAAGGGAAATCAGTAAATTAATGCCATTCCCAGCACCTCATGACCACAAATCAGATGACATCATTCTATTTACATTCAACCTCTTCATTGATATTATTTTGAAAACAAAATGCAGAATGGACGCTCAATGACAAGTCAAACATGGAAAGAAGGGATAAAAACAATTCAACATCCAGTGTTAGAAAGACACCTGAAGAATGGGACACATTGTTAAATCCAGTGAAGGAAAGGGGTGGTTTGTTTAGGTAGGCAAAAATAAATTCATATTTTGCATGCCTTGTGGAAGACCTTAAATGATGGTAGTGTGAGCATGGCTCAGCAAATGGGAATGGAGTTGCTGTTCCACGTGTAGGAGACAGCATGGAGAAAAGCAGTCTGAGGGTGGAGTTAAGAGCATGGCTGGATAGACGGCTATAATTAGCAGAAGGGCCAAAAAAAGAATATGATAGATGACCAGGGCCATATTAGCATGGAAAGATACAGATTACGGATATGACGAGACTGGCATAGTTACTAAAACCACTAACTCTCCCAGTATCTATGTCGGGTATCCAGTACAGGGACCTGTGATATTATCATAATCTGGAGATTAAGTCAAGTAAGAAGAACCTTACTTTTCTATAACTTCTTAGGACTGAATGTTTGAATCCTCATCCAGCATTCAGGCTTCAGGGTCTCAATCTCAACTGGACTCACTTTGGGTGGGACCCTGCCCTGATTACGGGGCTAGCCACACCTCTGTTCCTAACTGGTCTCTCTGCATGACTCCGTCAGTTGTTCAGTCTCATGCCATCACCTGGCTTGGTAGAATCTTGCATTTCTTCCCCTCTTGGATCAGGATGTGGGCCAATGCCCTGTCACTGCCAACCACTTACTACCATGCATGCCCGACTGGACACCCATAGCTCTTTCCTTGGGCCTCTCATGACCTGTGCTCTCCAGTTACCAGCAGCCTTCTCAGAACAGATTGCTTTATTTAGCAAATGGAACAAAGCTGAGAGAAAATAAATTTAAACCAGCAAATAGCTGATATGTCTGGACACCTCTAATCTTACACTTCAGTCCCAGCTATGTTAGGTGGTTTTCTCTCTGGAACTACAGGAATGGCAGAGGCCCAGCATATGGTTTCTTAGGAAACCCCAGAGATCTTGATACCTGACTTGCTCTCAAACTTCCTTCTGCAGTGGGTGAGCCCTAGTTCATATCTCCTCTTCAGGGAAACACCCCTTTCTCAAAGCTCCACCCTCCCTGTGGGACCGAATCTGTTCCCAACCACCATTTTGCTCAATGCCTTTCTATGAGAGGGTCTGGGGTGAAGTCTTCTTTTTCTCTCAAGCTGGCTTCCCCCAGTCAGCATGTCAGACCATTCCAGATAAAGCCCCGGTGATGGGTGCTCATCATTTGGCAGTTAGACTCATTCAGCCATGATAGCTTGAACTCACAAGCCTTGTGTCAGTGAGGAGAGGGCTGGAAGCTGTCTTCTCCACTGGGTATTCCAACCATCACCTCCAGGGCCCAGATCACTGTTCATTACCAGGCGATCCCACATCCATCAGGGCTCTAGAGCCTAATAGCAGGGGATTCCATTTCCAGAGGCTCTAGGTAAATGCAAGTTGTTTGTTCCCACGACAGACATGCTCTAAAAACTTAGCCAAATCTGTATGCAGAGTTTGAGCCTCATGAAAGTGACAATTTTCTATCTTCAGAATGCTCCGATGCATGCTTCTCCCAGGCGGATTGGGCCCTACAGCTGGTAGCTAATGACTTTCTGCAACATTATCTTGTAGCTGTGGATTTAAGACATTGGCTTGAAGCAGCATAAGGATTGGCACATCAGAAATGCAGAAGCAGATTTGATACACCCTGCCAGGTGTCTGAACTAGACTTGCTGGGAGAGTGTATGTGAGATAGTGTTTTTGGAGTTTAGAAAGAAAAACAAATTACGCCCCCCCTGCCCAAACCTCAAGATCTTTAGAGGTGTTTCTAATTGCCTGATAGTGTTGCTTGGGAAAGAGCAGATGCCAGGGAAACTAACAAGGTAACTGGACTTGCCAGTCCTGTCAGCACTGGGGGAGTTGCTGTCTAGATAGATGTCCCACAGGAGGGTGAGAGACATGGGAAATGGAAACATCTGACAAACAGATGGAGCTAAGTGCATGTGTAGCTTTGCCTCTTGCTTGTTTTCTCTCTTCTGTCTGTTTGCCCATCTTTTTCCTAAAGCAGTTTCTGTAATTGTTGCAAATGATCTGAATGATGAAAGGCTATTCTCATAATACTCCCATTTTCAGCTTCTATTACCAAAGAATTGCACCATTCAGATCAAAATAAGCTGTGATCAGAGTAAACTGATCACTACTAAATGAACAATTTGTTCTCTTGTTAAAAGATGGGCTACAAATAGAACACCCTGAACCAATTTTATCATGATCTCCCTGCTGTTTCATCCTTTGGAACAAGGAATATTATTAATTCTCATCCATTAAATAGATAAACATATTCAGAATATTAGAAAGGTCCCAAACCTGCTGCCCTTAAGGGCTTTATGTCCTTGATTTTAGCGAGTACATGGTATGATTCCAAGGCATTTTCATTAAATAAAACTAACCTTTTTTTCATTTTATCTGGATTTCAAGGAAACCAGTGAATCCCAGTGTAGTGAGAAAAAATAATAATTACAGTGTGGATTCATGTGAATGTTCTTTCTTTTTAAATTGCTAAAGGCATCCTGGCTCAGTTTAATCAATTAGACTAGAACTCACAGTAGGAAATATAATTATTTTAGTCATTCTGAATTGAAAACTGACGTGGCTGGACTGCAAAGACATTTTATTGTGCAGTACAAATATTGTTGAATCTAGGTGAGTCGGTGAGGAACCAGAGGCCTCAAGCTCTTAGGTTCTAAGAGCAGCCACTTCCCCAATGACAGCTACAGTGAGGGGCCTCTATTCAATTAACTCCAGGGCTATGTCTACACTGGCAAGTTAATTCGAATTAAGGAAGCTTAATTCGAACTATCTTAAGCCTTGGCCACACTAGGCTTTCATTAGTTGGAATTAAGGGCTTCCTTAATTCGAACTAATAAATTTGGTTATACTTTTTGAAGTAAGAGTTAATTCAAACTGTTGCTGTCTGCAACTTACTAATGTGATGGACATAGAGTGATATAGATGTTAAATTTGTCTAGATTAAGTGCTTTGAAATGCATTGACAAAAATGCTATCTATGAGTAATTTATATTCCTTATTATTATTATCATCTAACTTTTCTTTAATCTAAATTAGTATGTAGTGCTAACTCTTGGTTTCACTATAATTATCTAGCAGGTGATAGTCACATTTCCATTGCTTTGACAGCACGTCACCAATAGAGAAACTTTACCAATCAACCGTAGATGAGCCAAGAGAAAAATATATCAGAATGAAATACACAGGAGCATTCTTGTCTTTATTTCATTTTGAGGGGGTGAGGTAGAAAACACTAGGTAAAGGTTAGTTTTAATTTCCCATCCCATCCCATGGAGTTTAATCGAGAATCTCATCCTTGCGGTTGAAACTTGTACATTGGTTTAAAAGTTGCGTGGAAGGTTATCAGTATCCATTAGACCCACGTGGAATTGTCCATACTGAACTGCTTTTCATAGATACTTTGGTTTGTGTGCTAGATATACTTTATTATTTTATTTCACCTTTCCTTTTATAACTCCTAAAGGAGTGTGTTCCTCTTCTTCCATCTGTCATGACTGGGCAAAGCCCAGCGGCCCCCTGCTGGAGGCAGTAGGATCCTGCCACACCCATGCTAGGAAGAGAGTGGTGGAGCTAAGTCCTCCAAGTGGCCTAGAGAGGCTTCAGAAAGGCAGCCAATTGGGGGAGGCTGCAAGGGGCTAGCCAGTCAGAGGGTTGCAGGCTAGTATGAAAGGAGCTGCAGTGCAGACCAGTGGCATTGCTTGGAGCCTGAGGAATGAAGGTGGTGCTCCTAATGAGTGGAAGGACTATAGCTCCATGGACACCTTAGTGCTGTTAGGGAACAGGGGAGTGAGAAAGAGCTCCCAGATGGGTGCTGCACTTGTGCATAGAAGAGCCTTGAGGTAAGCATGACACTTTGGTGAAGCCTGGACCCTGGGGAAGTGACCCAGGGAACTGAAAGCAGTTCTGCTAAAGGGATATGGTGTAGCATGCCTGCTTTTCCTTCAGTCCCTGGGCTGGGGCCCACAGTAGTAGGCAGGCCTGCCCACTCTCTCCCCATAGGCCACTGGGGAAGTAGCCTACAATTGGACAAGGCTACCCCTCCCAGAAAGGGACCTGACCAACCAGAACAGGCCGTAATGACTAAACCATCCCAGGAAGGCAGCCCTGGGGGCGTGACCTACTGGGGATAGGAGTGTTTGGATAATTCCCTGGAATGAATCTATTTGACTTGTGTTTTATACAGACTGTGTGTGACTTGTCTGAGAGACTAAGTCACTAGAAACTGCCAAAGAAATTGCCAGAAGAGGTCACCGCAGACACACTCCCAAACAATTGGGTGCTCGCAAGACTTTCCAGTATGCTAGAGCCTAATTATCTCAAGTCGTTCTTTGGGCATTTTTTAGTTCATTTGAATCAAAAAGCACGTAGGCTAGAATTCTTTCCCTGCTTGAAGATGTAGTCTATTGGTTAAATAGAATATTTAAATGGTTAAATATTGATATTTTTGAAACCAGTAATAGTGCTCACTGCAGAAGGCCAGAAGAGCTACTAAATACTGAAGATGTTCATAAAAGAGTTATTCTTCAAACTGAGAGTGTCAGAACTTATTGGTTTTAAATCCCACAACCTAAATCTTTTTTTTTCCCCTTTCCCCCAAATATCTTTAAATCAATTAGATTATTTTATGGTCTAATCAGTCACCACATTTCAATTTTTAAATCAAAGCTGTCACTCAGTTTATAAGAGATTCCAGACTATCTGATACCAACCAAATATCCATTTTCCCCACTTTCATGGCATAGAAAAGACAAGTGTGATTTATTTGAATAAGGTGCTCGATATATGGAGTGTCACTAAAGACCTACCACTGTACACAGTTTCAACCAAAGCCCCCTTCCCCCTTTTTTTTACAGCTGAGTTGCAGTGTGAACTTTCTTAAAACATTGTAATAACCCTGCTGTGGGAGGACTGGGATATTTCCTCAAAGCAAGAAGCTAGATAGCCAATTTTTTATGGCTGTGTGCAAGTTCTACGTTAATTCCTCATGTTTGCTATCACATGGACACTTAGATATGTAAAACGGTTAAGAGCACCAAGTGTCCCAGATGCTTGTATAAAAGTAGGATTTAGATGTGACATTTAGGTGGCCACTGTTGAAAATTAGATTCTGTAGACCTGATCCTGTGGCTCTTTCCAGGTAAAACCCATATTGACTTGGGTGTTTTGTTTGTCTAGAGACAAACGGATTGGGCAATGAGACTGGCCTCCAGTGAGGGATGGCATGCATCCACTATTTCTGTATTTGTTGAATATTCAAAATTTATCTGAAAATAAAGATACTACAGGAGGAGGAGAAGACAGTCAGACAGGGTAAGAATTACAGCCCTTTGCAGAGAGCCAACACTAAGATTATGTACCACTTAAATCCCATTCAAGTAGCGTGTAAGTATGATTTAGTGATGCATCAGCCTCCTGCTCAGCTTTCCTCTAGGGCATAAATTTCACCACCACAGAGCAATCATTAACTATTTATTCTTAGATGAGTGTGTAAGGACTACTCAGCTATGTAAATACATAAAAACTAAGAAGATTGTGGAAACGTGATTACTCTGTTGAAGACTTGTTAAGAAAGGTTTTGGTAATATTTAATTTCTGGTCAAATATCAGAGACCACAATTAGTGTGACCTATAAAGGCGTTCAACATTTTTTTCAATGAAAAGGATTTTTTTTCTTTTTAAAGAAAGGTTCTTTGGAAATGTTCAGCTCTTGTTTCCTAAAAACATCTAATCAAAATGTTTGCTCGGTTTTGAGTGGAAAATTTTTACATAATTTCCCCTCCATCTTTCTATTCCTCCTATCCTGTCTCCAACCCCCAAACCACATCCCACAGGGGAAAACAGAATAAAGAACAAGAAGGGTGGATGGGTGGTAAGAAAATGTAAACCAAAGCAAAATGAAAAATAATGAGTCATTCATCAAGATAGTCCACGAAAAATATTCATTTCTGTAAAAAATGTAATGGTCCATTCTGGTCTTAAAATGAATGAATTCATGGGTGGGGGAGATCTTGGAAAGTACTTACCTTTTAATGAACAGCCCTAATTCTCTCTCTCTCCCTCATTTCTGCATGATCATATTTCATTGCCTATCCCAGGGTACACAATACCATTAAAACAATGTTTTCTTTGTTTTTCTCTTTGCTAAATAATCTCTTTTTAGCTCACTTCTGCTCAAAACGCCTGTAGAGGGGTTGTAATTTGAAATATGCTCATAAAAATATTTGGCAAGATTCCATTGTGACGGGACGCACATCTGTGCAGCCCTTGGGCGTGACCTGTATAA
>ML685781.1:22187065-22218630 GCA_007922175.1 Pelusios castaneus
ACCACAAGGGGCCAGGAGAATGTTGGTGAGGGCAAAGGGTTGAACCAACCAACCCTGCAACCAGACTGCCTGAACAAAGGGTGTGGTATGAACACATACTTGTAAGCACCTTTGTCAGCTTAATATTGATGTAAAACTAGATAATAGTGATTCAAATATGCATGTAACCTTTGTAGTTAGATGTGTGGTGTATTGATTTTTGATAAGGGTTCGTGAATGCAGAAAATGGAGAATGGGGAAACTGAGGCATGCAGCCTCACCATATTGATGGAATGATTTTACAAGAACTTTGAAGAGTCTGCCTCCGGATTAGACAGTGCCTAATCCTCCAGCAGTTTTGAAAGAGGGGAGATGTGACGGGACGCACATCTGTGCAGCCCTTGGGCGTGACCTGTATAATCTTTCTGTTCAGTTTTGCAGTGTAATTGTGTTATTTGATGACAATTACGCTATACCAGGTTCCTCTGAGAATGCTCAGAACATGGGCCACATGATTACCAGGGTGCCATGTTCCCTGCTGCGACATGTATGTATAAATGTGAAGCATGTTACAGGGTTCAGACTCAGGACTGTCTCTAGCACAATGGCTGAAGATTTACACATCAAAGGGAATGCTAATGCCCTCCCCTGCTCAGGTAGAAGTGAAGAGAATCTCACACCAGGATAGTGAGGGGAGGGGCTGTCAGCAGTTTGTTAAAACAAAGACACAGAGACTGTGACGGGGGAGAAGCTGCAGGCTTTCAGCCTGAGAAGACACCATCCTGCAACCAACCTCAAGCAAGATCGGGGCCCTGCCTAAGAACAGGCAGAGAATGGCTGCAAGACATCAGACAGCCAAACACCATGCACATAATCTTGGACTCTGAGGTTAGTTTAGGTGAAGATGTTAGAGTAGTATGCGGTTTATACCTTTTATTTGATAGTGGTCACTCCTGACTCATTTGTAACATGTTGCTGCCTTGATTGGCCATATTCTCACTTGAAATCAGACTCTGATCAATAAACTAGTAGTTGTTTTACCTAAAGCTGTGTGGTCTTTAGAGGGTGTGGATGTGGGAGGCTGGGCACAATCCACTTCTTTGTTAAGTGGACGGACTGGAGACTAAGGTGATTGGGAGTGGGTCCCAATCCCTGTAAGGCAGTGGCTCCCAGTGTAGTGTCTGGGGCTGGGTGTGCTTGCTTGGGAACCAACGCCTGTGTGGCTAGTGGATTTACACCCACTGCCTGGGACCAATTACACGCTGGTGGCTGGTGTGAACTGACTCAGGAGTGAGCGGTCACCCAGCAGAGTGGGGTAAATTGGGGTTCAGGAGTGGGGTTCAAGCGGTCATAGCAGCACACCAGACTGGATTTGGGGAGCAGCTTGTCACATCCATGTAATGATCTCATGCTACGAACAAAGTCAGATCTACATTAGAAACTTTTGCCTGTACTGTAAAAGAGGTTAGGGGGTGATTTTTGCAATCCTTGCCAGCAAAAGCCCTGGTGTACCAGCAGAAGTGTTTTTGGCAGGCACTTTCTGGCAGATTATTTCACTCAATGGACTGATATAAGTTCGGGGTTTTAGGTTGGTATGGGCTGTATCTGCACGAAGCAGGGTTTGGGGTTTGCTCAAATACTAGTATAAGGAAGGGTTTTTTTGCTGGTGTGACCTAGGAGGGTTTGCCCATATAACTATACTGGTCTAGTTGTACCGGGAAACATTTCTAGTGTAGACATGACGTATGATTCAAAGCTATTATCTCCATCCGTGCAGGCACCCTTTTTTGTCTGTTCAGAGCATGACTGGAGTCAATGGAAGATCAGGATTTACATTTCGGAACCTGATAGCATCTTTGCTCCTTCCATTCCCTGGCATCTTCCTAGCAATGAGTGTGGTGACCACCTCTCTAAAACTCCATCTCAGCAGTGATTAAGCTGTGATGTTCTGATATTTCTATTCTGCATCCACATTCTTCAACAGGATCTTATCAGCAGGGCTCAGTCACAGCCTGGCATCACATCAAGTCCCTTCGAGGCTAAAAGGAAACAATTTGAAGTGCTGACCCCCAAAACGAAAGCTCTTCTTCAGATTCAGTCTTGCTGCAGTGGAAAGAAAGGCAATTCATTGTATCAGTTTTCACAGTGTTTATGCCTTTGTCAGAGTCCTTCTGGCTTAAGTGTGTTTTCCAGGCACCGGCTGCTGGTAATGCCACAGAAATGTGATCTGCTCAGGGCTTATCTTTAACTCTTCATCAGAGCCCAGGTTTGTCAGATTAGTCTATCAAGGACCCAGCAAGGTGATTTTTACTTCCTTGACCTCGCTGGACGCAATGTCCCTTTATCATCACTCAGGCAGAATAGCGTTTATCAAGTCAAATCCAGTCTCACTATCACATCTTGCACTAGCTGATTCTGAGGACGTCTGTGTTGTGTTTGTTACATGAGACTCATTGTTTCCAGTTGGCAAAGGGGCCACTGCTGTATATCAGCAAGTCCTGTCAGGCCTAACAAATTCACTACACCTAGCACATTGCTTTCATGGATTTAGCCATCACTAAGATTCTTGTAAGGTATCAGAGGAAAGCTGATGCCACGCTGGTCATTAATATCATTGTGGAAGGTTTGTACAGACAATATCTATAAAGGCATGTGTGTATACTGAAAATATGTCCTAAGATATCTGTATCTAAGTATGAGTCACCAGCAGAGACAGATTTTCTGTCAGACAAAGCTTGTCTATTCACCTCTCCGTGTCTCTGATATAAAAAGAATGGGAGCTACGTTTGTATTCCAAGTGAACAACGTAACATGAAGTCAAGTTAGAGCCAGCGCTCCAGAAAGGGAACTGTGACTGGGGGAGATCCTGATTTGGGGGCCAAAGAATGGATTTTGGGAAGTATAGGAAGAAGCAATCAACCATTTAGGTACCCATTTTTGAGAAAGCCCTGGAAGGGTTTGGGGTTTACATGAAAACCTGGATCCTGGTTTTGACTGAAAACCAGCAGGTCTGTCAAAGACTGAATCCTTGAGGGAAAATCGACTTTATTCAATAAGAAAGTAACAATAAGTGCAGAGCTAGGACTGTAATGTTTGAAAAGCCCAGATCCTGAGTTGGACCAGTCGAGTTGTGTGCACACTGTCTATTTGGAGGCTGCTGAACTGGTAATTTTTTCAAGTGTCCAGTAAGGCCTGGATACTAGATGGGGACACTTGGAGAGGGGTGCACATATTGATAATGTGCAAGGCAACATAACGGCAGGCAGAGCCTTGATGAAATTGTATGGGTAGCTAAGGAACTGGTGGTGTCTGGGAGCTGATAACCAGTTAAGCACAAGCAAATCTCTCACGGAGGCAGAGATTACCAAGGTGACTCAGACTCCTGGGCACTCCACATTATCATCCTGTGCCCAGGAGTAGTTGAAATCACAGCCAAGGAGTGCCTGAAATGGCCAATCAGCTTCTGTGATGGGTCAATCAGTTGGTCTGCCTGTGATGACGACTTCAGCAAGGCCTCTTTGATGTACATTAATCGAATCTGACCTGCTTTTCTCTGACTTTTAATCATTTAAAATCTTTCTGTACGTAATCATTTTCTTTTCTACTCTACAAACTATGCTTGATAACTGACTCCATTAACAACAGATTCAGTAGTGCGTTCCAGCTGCCTTGCTAGGTAGCTGTATGGCCTTCCGAACTACTCCTTTGCTCTGAGTGTTTTGTGCTACTCCAGGGAAATGCAGAAGCAGTGCAATGTACTGCGTAGGCCCCCAAAGTTGTTTTTACATATATTTGAAAAGAGTTAAAGTTGATGATATGTATCTTCAAGTCATTAGTGGCATCGCATGGTAGCATTTTTTAAAATTATTATTTTTTCCTGTTTAGTGTTCTGGTATGAAATATTTTTTTCAGGTAGCTTTTTGTCTGGGAATTTTTTTAAGGTGAAGTTAAGCTGGAGAAAACCTGAGTAACTTAAGGGTAAAATGATGTTGTAATTATCTCTCCAAAAGTCATAACCAATGCAGGAAATTCAACTGAATTGTCTTTGTAATAGCTTCTTCAACAGGATGGACAAAGACGGATTTCTTCCATATGTACATATGATTTACAGCCATACACCTAGATGTTAAATAGCCATTTTCAGATTTCTGACAGCAGGAGAAATCTCTCTCATTATATTATATTTCGGATGACAGTACATCTTCAACATTATGACTTGGCATTGCATGTTAGCCCCGAGAACATGGTGATTAGTGTCAATTAAAGCTGAGGGTAGCCCTGGAAGTCTTTCAGACAATTCTCTCATTAGACATTGCGGTACTTGCTGTATGGCCTATCAGGAATGGGAAAAAGAGCAAAGAGGGATACTGTTCTCCATTTCCACTGAGATGATTGTTTGTTTAAAAAAGAAAGGACATCAGACCTATGTCCTGATGATGGGAGCTGGGAGAGGAGATGAAGTGCTGAATATCTCATCTCACAAAGCTGGTTCCTCGTTACCATTCTAACCTTCTCATCTAAGTGCATGTCCCCAACACCAAGGAAGATTTCTTCCTTTGATTTCTCCAAGTAAAACTTTCCAGAATTTCCTTTTTACTGCATGTTGTGTACGTCTTCGAAAGCTTGCACTCTCCTTTGCTACTGGTGAGCTTAGCTTTTCCAGAGTTCATGCTATGAGTGGGTGAGAGACACTGATGGCCCTTTGCATTCTCTGGCTGCCCCAACACACACTACTGTGGCCATCGTCAGAGGATGTAGTTGACATGCATTATGCCAGAAGCCACCAAATAATGAATGTACAGGCTACATAATTTCTTCTTGCTATCTCCACCCTCTCCACTTCACGTGATCTCCTTCCCAAATGATGCACAGTAGGGGCTTGTAGAGAGACCAGATTCACCTTTTCTCCTCTATGGAGTGGGCCAGAGTTGAATCCACTGTGTGCCTCTATAGTCACTCCAAGACCTGAGCCGAAGGATTTCCCTCACACCCATCTTCTTCAGAGTTTCCTTGCCAAGCTCATATACATCCAGTTGGTATTGGGACAGCATTGACGAAACCTCTTGTCTTTCCTGAAGTTGGAGGCCTCATGTACTAGTATCTAGTGCACAGCTTCCATGTGCTAAGCATGTTAACCCAGAGCAAATGACACTACTTATAGTTACCTGCTGCCAGCATCCTGGCTCACTTCCGCTTGGGTTTAGAAAGAAAGAGAAGACAACCACCTAGATACATAGAGAGAATGATGATATTTCATGTCCCAGGTCAGGACTTTGGTACAGCAGTGGTGCCTCCATCCAAGCGCTCTCACTTCTTCACAATGGGTCTTGTATGTAGAGGTCCCAGTCCTACAACCGGGACTTATTGAGTGCCTGGCTATCCTGTGCAAACCTAATCACAGAATCAGAGTTTAATTTTACTGAACTATGGATTGCTGATGTAAAGCTACAGAATCCATTGCTTCTCTTTCATTTCTCCATTCTCCTTGCTGTCATCCCTTCAGAAAGCTGGAAAACCTAGTGGAGCAGGGAAGAAGGAAAACTACATGCTATTGTTCTTATCCTAAACCCAAGTCAGAGCAGGTCTAATAGATTTTGAAGTAACATAATAGAAGCTGTATTTCTGATCACAGTGGAAATCTTGGCTTTCTTGTTTCAGAATCTTATTGACTTGCTTGCCAGGCAGCTAGGCATAGTGAGGTTTACAAGTAGCTATTGCTTCTAGGATAGAATAATCCAGCCTGTGTAAAAAAGGGCAAATTAAATCTGTCTGATTTAAATATTTCTTTACTCTTACTCTTTGATACTTTCTTTTCTGACCTAACCCAAGAAAATCATATTTTTTTCTCATTTGGTGCTGGACAACACATGCCCCGTTCATTTAATAACTATTCCCAATATCACAGATTACACACTGGTAGAACAATGTTTGATGTGTTTGTGTAGTGCTGTGTCAGAGGAGTTGCATTAAAAACAAGGAGTCCAGTGGCACTTTTAAAGGCTAACAAATTTATTTATTGCATGAGCTTTTGTGGGAGAAAATCCCACTTCATCAGACACATGAAGATGGAGAATGTATAGACTGAGAGGAAAATAAATGCCGGGGAATATAAATCATGGGATCACATCAGACTGTTACAGCAAATCAAAGAATTTGTTTGGATTCAAACAGGAGAAAACAGCATATTAGAGGGAGGTGAGGTCAAATCACCTGTTGTCACAAGAAAAGAGCCCAAAATCCCTATTTAATCCTAAGGCCGCAGTGTCATATCTGCATATGAATTCCAATTCTGTGGTTTCTCTTTGAAGCTTTGATTTGTTATCCAGTTGTGTAAGTACGGCTATTAACATATTGTCAGTGGAGTGATCAGGAAGATTGAAGTGTTCTATTGGTTTTTTGTTTTGTTTTGTTTTTGAATGTTGTGATTTCTGATGTCAGATTTGTGTCCATTTATTCTTTGGCACAGAGACTGTCCTGTTTGTCCAATATATAAGGCAGGGGGGCATTTCTGGCACATGATGGCATAAATCACATTGGTGGATGAGCAGGTGAATGAGCCCTTGATGGAGTAACTGGCTTTCTTAGGTCCTGTGATTGTGTGCTTTAATGTTTCTGTTGTTTGATCTGTAGTTGCTGGTGAGTATCCGTTTAAGGTTGGGGGGCTGTCTGTAAGCGAGGAGAGGTCTGTCTCCCAAGGTCTCAGAGAGTGAGGGATCGTCTTGTAGACTAGGCTGTAGGTCCTTGATAATGTGCTGTAGAGGTTTGACTTGGGGGTTGTAGGTGATGACCAGTGGCGTTCTGTTGTTTTCTTTCTTGGGCTTCTCCTGTAGTAGTTGACTTCTGGGTTCCCATCTGGCTCTGTCAACAGTATTTGCATGTATTTGAGAAGTATAAGTATTAAACAGACTTTTTGGGTTAGACCAATGGTCCGTCTAGCTCAGTGTCCTGTCTTCCACCAGTGCCCAATGTCCTGTGTTGGAGGAAATGAGCAGAACAGGCAAATATCAAATGATCCATCCCCTGTCATCTAATTGCAGCTTCTGGCAGTTGGAGGCTCAGTGACACCCAGAGCATGCGGTTTTTTTGGGTGTAGGTAGCAGATGGCAAAATTTGGTCTCATAAATGGGAGAGAAATAAGGATACAGATTCAGTAGCACGTGAGAAGGGATTAGCCCTTAAATTCTGCACCTACAAGTCAAGAAAGGTCAGCTGGACTCTTGATAGTCTCTGTTACATCCAGATTTCTGAATACCACTAACTGTGTTGAGAGACCCCATTAGTTTCTGAGACATTCTATGGAGTTATTGGAGCATAAAGTGTTTGATTATCAGGTAATTTGATGGTGTGAGGCATTTTAATTGGATGAGCATGGAAACCTTCTTAGAAACATGACAGAAATTAAAGCTACAGTTTCATGAGCATCTTAGCACTATTCAGGTAGTCTGCTGATTTTATATGGAGGTGAGTAACACACTCCATTAGAGTTCTACTAAAGAAAAGAATAATTGAATTGGAAGATGGGACTTTCTCAGCTAAAGGTTTATAGGAATGATTTTCAGATAATGGTTTTACTATTACGCTACCAGACTTTGCCTGCTTTGTGAGGAGTGATACTTAACACAACAATAACCTTCTATTAGTTGGAATCGTCAGCGACAAGGACCAGGTTCAGTACACTACAACACAAAATCGGCTCAAGCTGCCACCCAGTCACCTGTGAATAAAGGTAATATCCTCTATGCTATGCTATAACCTTCCTATGCTAGTAGAACATTCCCCTCTGTTGACATGTATCCCAGAATCCTTTTAGCCCCAGCATCACACTAGGAGCTCATATGTGCTTACTTCTACTTTTCCAGAGTCTCTGCTTTCCAGAGCACAGTCCTATGACATGTTGCACCGCACGCACACCCCTGTAATGTGATCTGCATGTCACTCATGGTCACCCTTACAATGTAACTGTCTATTGTCTAATGCAAAGTATGTCAAGTACGGTGTTTTTGGAATGCTCATGGCATTCTCTACATTACTGTCATGGTAGCATGACATCATACGTGTGTACAGACATGAAACTCTGCCAAGTCATGTCACCAAATGTATCTTATGTGGCTCAAATAGAGGCAGACAAACAGAGCTGCAGTCACGCACCTGGAGATGTCTGCATACAAAAACAATGCAGCTTATGCACCTTGGTTCAAGAGGGAAAGATCACAACACAATCACCTGACCACAGACGGGGCCAAAGACATTTAGAAAGAAAAAGAGACACACGTGGAGCTGTATGGGGCTCTTCGCCAGATTCTGTCTTCTACATAACATCAAGGACTGACACCTATCCACAGGGCAGAATCTGGCTAAAGATCATCATAGCCAAGTCTGTGTGATAGACTGAACATAGACTGTAATGGTGATCTTAGTTTAGAATGCAACTTTTTCTTTTATTTGATTGTGGTGATCTCCTTGACTGTGGGATTAATTGACTTTGTATTAGTTTGACTTCTCTTCACTTAAAATCTTACTGTAGTCAATAAACTTTGGTTTGTTTTATCTAAAACAATGCAGTGTTGAACGGAAGTGTGTGTAAAGGCCTGGCTGAGAGCAAAGCCGGTGCATATCAAATTCTTTGTTAAATTGACAGACAGGTGTAAATGATCTTGCAAGGCCCAGTGTAGGTGCACTGAACCTTTCAAGACAGAAGTTCCCGGGGTTGTTTCTGGGACTGGGGCTGTTTGTCGGGGGGCTATCACATCAATGGCTAATGAGAGCACTGTTCCACTGCTTTAGGGACCAGTTACAAACAGGTGACTGGGTGTGAGCTGCCCCAGGAATGGGGGTTCACAGAGCAAGGCGAGGTAAGTTGGGGCCCTGTAGTATGGAACTGGGGTGGAACAGCTGTACACCAGTCCAGATTGCAGGAGGGGAAGGTCACAAATTAACCCACTCCTGTAACTATCCCAGAACTTTTTGACCAGAGATGTCTGACCTTTTATTGATCTAAAATTGACAGTGGAATGTAGGGCAATCAGCCTGGTATCTTAGGTGCCTGTACACAAATGCAAGGAGCCTGGGAAACAAGCAGGAAGAATTGGTAATACTGGCACAGACAAGGAACTATGATGTAATTGGAATAACAGAAACATGGCTGGATAGCTTGCATGACTGGAGCACTGCCATGGGATAGTATAAATTGTTCAGGAAGGACAGGCAGGGAAGAAGGGGGGAGGAGTAGCGCTGTATGTAAAAGAGCTGTATGACTGCTCGGAGCTCCACTATGAAAGTGGAAACAAGCCGGTTGAAAGTCTGTAGGTTAAGTTTAGAGGAGAATGCAACAAGAAGGATGGTGTCTGCTATAGACCACCAGACCAGAAGGAGGAGGTGCATGAGACATTCTATGGACAAATAGCAGAAGTTTCCAAATCACAGGCCCTGATTCTCATGGGGGACTTCAGTTACCCTGACATCTGCTGGGAGGGCAATACAGCAGTGCACAGGCAATCCAGGAAGTTTTTGGAGAGTGTTGAGGGCAACTTCCTGGTATAAATGCTGGAGTAATCAACTAAGGGCCTTGCACCTCTTGACCTGCTGCTCACGAACAGTCTATGGGCCGGATGAACTGCATCCAAGGATACTGAAGGAGCTGGCCAATGTGATTGCAGAGTTGCTGGACATTATCTTTGAAAACTCGTGGCAAAGGGGGGAGGTCTTGGATGATTGGAAAAAAGCAAATATAGCACTTATCTTCAAGAAAGGGAAAAAGGAGGATCCGGGGAACTACAGACCAATCAGCCTCACCTCAATCCCTGGAAAAATCATAGAGCAGGCCCTCAAGGAATCCATCCTGAAACACTTGAAGGAAAATAGAGAGGACAAATCATGCCTGACCAACCTGGTTGCCTTCTGTGATGAGATGACTGGATTTGCGGGTGCGGGAATAGCCATCAACATGATATACCTCGACTTCAGCAAAGCTTTTGATGAAAGTTTCCCACAGCATTCTTGTCAGCAAGTTAAGGAAGTATGGGTTGGACGAGTGGACTATAAGGTAGATAGAAAACTAGCTAGATCATCGGGCTCAGTGGGTAAGACTCAATGGCTCGATGTCTAGTTGGCAACCAGTAATGAGTGGAGTGCCCCAAGGGTCAGTCCTGGCGCCTGTTCTGTTCAATATCTTCATTAATTATCTGGATGATGGGATAGATTGCACGATCAGTAAATCTGTGGGTGACACCAAGCTGGGGGGATTGGTAGATACACTGGAGGGTAGGGATAGGTTTCAGGGAGACCTAGACAAATTGGAGAATTGGGGCAAAGGAAATCTCATGAGGTTTAACAAGGTCGAGTGCAAAGTCCTGCACTTAGAACAGAAAAATGCCATGTACTGCTACAGGCTGGTGACCAGTCAGCTAAGTAGCAGCTCTGTAGAAAAGCACCTCAGGGTTCTGGTGTTTGGGAAGCTGGATATAACTCAACAGTGTGATCTTGTTGCAAAAAAGCCAGTAGCGTAGGGCTGCATCAGTAGGAGCGTTGCCAGCAGATCAAGGGATGTGATTATTCCCCTCTATTTGAAACTGGTGATGCTGCATCCAGAATACCGTGTCCAGTGTTGGGCTCCCCAGTACAGAAAAGATGTGGACAAATTAGAAAGAGTCCAGCGGAGGGCAACAAAAATGATTGGGGGGCTGGGGCACATGAAGTATGAGGAGAGACTGAAGGAACTAGGCTTATTTAGTCTGCAGAAGAGAAGACTGAGGGGGGGATTTGATAGCAATCTTGAACTTCTTGAAGGGGTGCTCCAAAGAGGAGGGAGCTAGGCTGTTCTCAGTAATAAGAGCGGACATAACCAGGAGCAATGGTTTCAAGTTGTGGCTGCGGAGGTTTAAGTTGGATATTAAGAAAAAAATTCTCACTAGGATGGTGGTGAAGCATTGGAATGGGTTACCTGGGGGTGGTACAATCCTCATGTTTGGAAACATTTAAGGCCTGTTTAGACAAAACCCTGGCTGGGGTGATTTAGTGGGAGTGGTCCTGCTTTTAGCAGGGGGTTGGACCAGATGTCTTCATGAGGTCCCTTCTAACCCTAATATTCTATAATTATATGAATAAAACATAATTTGCAGGAAGGAAGATTTAGGTTAGCTGTTAGGAAAAAGTGTTCTCTCTCTATCAGGGTATTAAGCACTGGGATAGACTTCCAAAGGAAGTTGGTGAATCCTCGTCATTGGCTTTTGTTTTTTTTTAAAGCAAAGAAACATCCATCAGGGGGCATCTCGATATACTTAGTCATGCCTCAGTGCAGGAGGGTGGAATACAGAATCTTCTGAGGCCTTTCCAGCACTACATTTCTGTGTGTCTGATTAATAACATTGGCTGAGTATCGAGAACCGATCCATACAAGGATCCCTCTTTGATCCACCCGATCCGCTGAATAAACATTATATCAAGATCCATATCTCACTCCAGGAGAATTGTACCCAGTCGGTCAGTCCCTACTATTTGTAAAAGATAAAGCAACAGAAGAGAAATGAATTAGAGTGATAGAAAGGAGAGTGCATACTGGAGCAGCAGTTGTACGTGCAATTCCAGGGTTTCATATGTCACATCGTCTGTCTGTTTAGAATTTAAGTTTAGCTTGTATCTTAAGATCAATCCTTCATGCTATTAATTTTTAATTAATAGGAGTAAACATGGAACAATCTGTCACCATCATTGTGAAAGCTATGATAAAAGAACAAAACGGAATCCGTTCTTGTTAAGGAAAGAGCTTGCTGTGTAAGGACAAACATCGTTTGTCAGGTATTTTATTTGAAGTAAATTGACAAAATGTGTTGAATACTTTACTGAGAGACATGAATCTTATCCAGCCAGCTATCATCACTGTGACAGGTGCCCAGGCCTGCGCTGAGCTCTGTGTGGATAGACACCCACTGGAGCTCATTGCAGGAGGGTTACCGGACAGCCAGTAGGAATCACAGTAACAGAAAGCTAAGGAGGATATCAGATTTCTGGGAAAAACAACCTGTTCCCATCAATAGAGCTGCATTGTTTGCAAGATAAGTGTGTATAATAGGGGTCGTTGCCATGACAGCAGCACCACTCACAATACGTATCACCACATGTGTGAAGGCCCCAGCTTTGCTTGCTGAGCTCACTGCGGTTAATCAGAGAGCCCCTAACTCCAGGCACATCTTCTGTAACCCCGCTAGCTTTAAAATCATGGTCATCTTCCTGCTGTTCCTTCATAACGGAGGTGTTGAATTTACACCCTGTGTTCCCATCTTTGGGTTCTGTTTCCTGAGTCCCCGTGCAGAGTGCTCAGGTAAGACAAGTCACAAAGGTGTGTCTGAGAAAACTGTTGTTCCACCTACCCCAAGTCTGCTGCCCCCTTCCTTATTTCGTACTAAGGCTCTCAGTTCCTGGGAAGTGTGTGTGTGTGTAAAGATAGCATAGAATCCTAGAAGATTAAGGTTCAAAGGTTCATGAGGTCATCTAGTTCAACCCCTGTTCAAAGCAGGACCAACCCCAACTAATCAACCCAGCCAGGGCTTTGAAAAAACTTCTAATGATGGAGATTCCATGACCTCCTTCTGCCACGTAACCCATTCCAGTGCTTCACCATCCTCCTAGTGAAAATGCCCCCTCACCCCCCATTATCCAACCTAGACAGCACACACTGCAACTTGGGACCATTGCTCCTTGTTCTGTCATCTGCCACCACTGAGAACAGCCCAGCTCCATTTTCCCTGGAACCCCCTTCAAGTAGCTTAAGGCTTCTCTCAAATCCCTCCTCACTCTTCCCTTCTGCAGACGAAACAGGCCCAGTTCCTTGAGACTCTCATAAGTCTTGTGCTACAGCTGCTAATCATGTGTTGTTGCCCTCTGCTGGACTCTCCAATTTGTCCACATCCTTTTTCGGGATGGGGGCTAAACTGGACAGAATACTCCAAATGTGGCCAAACGTGTACCAAACTGAGGGGAATAATCACTTCCCTCGGTCTCCTGGCAGTGATCCTTCTAATGCAGCCTAATATGCCATTAGCCTTCTTGGCAACAAAGACACCCTGTTGACTCATATCCAGCTTCTTGTCCACTGTAACCCCCAGGTCCTTTTCTGCAGACCTGCTGCTTAGGCAGTCGGTCCCCAGTCCATAGTAGTACCTGTAGGAAAAGCACCATCACTACAGCAATCCTAACCTACACTCTCTTTTTTCCTTCTTGGTTCCCATTTAAAATTCCCTCTTTTGCTTTCCATGTGCTGCTCGGGTTCTATCAGCTGCCATTGATACACACTTCCAGGCAGCCACATTGTGATCTTCTGGTCTGATCTCCTGCTTAACATGAGTCGGAGGACCTTACCCAGAGATTCCTGCAGCGGAGGAGCTCATTTCTTATCACTGCTGTCCTGTGTACTTGAAATACCAAGCTCCCATAGCCTATGTCTGCAATAGAAAAGTTGTCGACTTTGTTAAGTCGACTTAAAGTCAACCTTATTAAATCGACTTAACAAATTCAACTTAACTTTTCTAGTGTAGACATAGCCCCTTGTCGACCTTATTAAATCGACTTAATAAGGTCGACTTAGCCGCTAATCCCCATCCACACGGCTTTAAGTCAATTTAAGGAATCGATTTAAGTCGACCTAAAAGGAGGTGTTATTAAGGAAATGCTTAATTCGACTTAATAAAAGCCGTGTGGACGTGTCTTTGTTTAGGTCGACTTAACCCTCCTTAAGTCGACCTATGTTGCCAGTGTAGACACAGCCATAGTTAGTGGCCAGTCCAGCTTCCATGAAAGGCTGTTCCAGGCTTCCTATTGACTTCAGCAGGAGCAGGTTTCAGTGTTTTACTTGGAAGGGGAGGAGCAAAAGGACTAATGCATTACAGGCCATGCATCTGTGAATGTGCATTTGGTATATGATGGCCAGGGATTCATGTGTTGCTGTGTGTTAACCAGCTGGGGGGAGAAAACTGGCTCTTTAGAGTGTAAAATATCAAAGTGCTTTGAAGCTTTGCAGGGTTTATGCTACTTCCAGTCAGTCTCTTGGCTTCAGAAAATGTATTGATTTTTCCAATAGATGTCAAGGAGGCTGCTCAGCAGGGTTGAAAATCAGTTCCTTACCAAAAAAAGTATGTCAGAGAACAGCAGACGAGACTAGGAGAGAAGGAAAAGCAGTTCACCTCTGGATTTGGTCTAAGATATGCAGGATAAACATTGATGGTTGAATCTTAGGTGCCTAATATGAGTGCTAAAGATGGAAGGCCCAGAAAGCAATCTGTTCCCCGCTCTAGTAGAGAAGGGTAAGAACTATACACCCTTGGCTGACCTGCAAAGAGCTGGGCATGGAAGCTTAATACAAGTGTGTGTTTATCAGCCCTTATTTAGATTTTATAGATGGCTTAGAAGCAGCAGAAAGGCAAAGTGGCTGCCAGAGGAACAAACAGCCTGGAGAAGGAAAGTCCTGCCAACAAACTGGTGAGAAGCCACCAAGAGACAGCTCCGAGAGTGGGGACAGCTGGATCCTCAGGCTGGGGAAGGACTCAGATCCAAGAGAGGTGGGACGGAGCAGGAGGAGTTGGAGGCCTGATTCCATCTGGCTAGTTTCAGGGCTCTTGGCTGGAAACCAGTGGAGTGAGTGGGCCTTGGTTCCCCTACCTACCCTGCCGATACTTACGAATCAGCCGCAGGATTTAGGAACATGAACATGCACACCCCGCAGGATTGAAACTAACATCCTTCTTAACTCATAATGGGACTAACCTAGGGTGCGCCTACACTTACAAATTAAGTCGATTTAAACTTGCTTAAGTGACTTAATTTAATCTGCATCTACACTACATTTTCCTTAATTCGACTTAAGCTGCTCCTTAAATCGAATTAAGGAAAAATTAGTTTGAATTAATAACACCTCGTTTTAATTCGAACTAGCACTTAAGTCGACTTTATTAAGTCAGCTTAAGCCAGTGTAGACGCAGATTAACCCTAAATCGACTTTAAGTCGACTTAAAGGGCTTCAGGGCTCCCCCACTGCCCTCCCTGCCAGGGTGGCTGGCACAGCCAGAGCCTGGCATGCTCCCGCACAGGGCAGGACAGAGCCTTGCCCACCCTGCCCCTATACCCTGCCAGTGTCCCTGTCCAGCTCAGCCCCCATTGTACCCAGGTACAATGGGGCAAATGCTGAGCCCTCTGGCACTTGGCAAGGGGTGCCCCCCCTGCCACCGTGGACCTGTCCCAGATCCACCTAGCCCCTAGAAGTTGACTTAGGCATCCAGTGTGGGCGCTCTAAGTCGATTTGGCAGGGTCCTCTCTTTAAGTTGACTTAATTTTTGAGTGGGGACATGCTAAGTCGACTTAAATTAAGACGTGTAGACATAGCCCTAGAGACTTGGGCAAAAGAATTTTCTGGTCACCCCGCTAGACTGAGTGGACTCCATGCTATGCCCACCTGACCAAGGGGATGCCGTCACACCGGTTCACAGTAGGAAACTGGAATTCCCTCTGACAGGTGAATTTTTCACTTCACTGACGTCACTGGGAGTTTAGCATTGACTTCAGCAATAGCTTCAGTTGTTCCTTGCGTGTCATAGGAGCCTTTCTTTCACTGTACTTGGTGGACTTCTCCTCCTTGCTATTTGTCATTTCACAAGCAACATTACTAAAATTTGCTAAGTGACAGATATTTTGCATTTGCAGCATAATAACTGTGTTTAGGCTTTTAGAAGTGGAAAGATTAATTATTACTTTTCAAAAGCTAATATTATAAATCGGCAGGGTTTAAATAATTCCTATCATTTAGGTCTTCAGAGTTTTTGACATCTAATAAATTTTCTCCCCTGCTTGCACTTCCTGATATCTCATGAAACCATGTGCCTTTTTTTTTTTTTCAAGGAGGGTTTTTGTTTTTTTGTTTTTTACTGATGGAAAGGCCTAAGTGATTGATGAGACTTTTATGTGATCATTAGGCAATCAAAGAGAAATGCAGTCTGTCTATATGGATGCCACTTGTCATATCTCAAAACATATCTGTGGGAAAGAAAATGTCAGAAACCATGCAGTTACACAACTCAGCACCTCACTCTTGCCTGCTATTCCCACATGCTACCAGATAAGGAGATGTCATGCTAGCAGAATGGTTGTTGGTCAAAATAAATATAGTCTGCAGCTTTGGTTTTCATATTTAGTTAATAATTTAGGCATTTTCCTGAATCACTCCTCATTCAACATTTTCTCTTTATCTTGCAAAGTGTGTGTCTGTAGTTAAATTAAACAGTCAAGACAGCTGGGAAGCGCTGCCAGTATTTTAATAAGAGGATTCTATAAAATTCTTTCCCTGTAGCCTGTAAAAAACCCTTTTATAACCAGGGCTGCAGAAAAGAAGAATGAGGCCTTTCCCCCTTTTAAATCAGAAGCCTCTGTCATAACTGTAACAGAGACAAGAGGCAAAATCCTTGGGATTCCGATTTGTACTGAGGACACTTGCCGGAAATGATCTTGAAGACGCCACTCAGCTCAGTGCTCTGTCTCTACCATTTGAAACGAGAGGGGGTTAAATCTCTTGTAACGGGTATTTTATTTTAAATATTTTATACTTTGTACAATATGAAGGTAAAAATTCTAGTCTTCAGAAGTATTGTTAGGAGCCCCAAGGGAGAGTCAGCTTTGGCAAAGAGGATTAACCAAGATCCACAGAATGGGTGCATTCCATCAGATGCATGGAATTCCCTCTGGTTCTTCCTAATAAGTAGATCACTGCAAAAAATGTAAGTGTGGATGCTGGTGTGTGTATGTTGGGGGGCAGGGGTGTGATTTTGGGGTGGAAAAGAGGAAGGGAGGGTTCTAGATGTTAGGGCATGGCTAGAGTGCTAAGGATGGCCCAGAGCCTGTTCAGGGTAGGACCAAATGGAGAGAGACCAAAGGATGGCAGAGGGGAGACTCCCCAGAAAAGAACAACATATTTTGAAAGGAGACAGCCTCTGGTGGCTACGCTTGATTGGGGACTTGGAGTGTTTCAGGGAACAAGTGTGTGGGTGAATGCACAAATGTCCCTAGACTGACAGGAAGGTCATCCAAGTAAGGAGAAGATCACAAGATCCCAGAGGCCATTGGGCCTCCCCCAACCATGGTAGACACATGCGAGAAGGGGGTCAGCCCCAGAGGCCATGGGAACTGGGGAATGCTTCAGATTTTTTGATACTTTGGAAAGGAATCTATTATTTCTGCTGTATTTTAGGCTGAAGAATGGCGCACAATGTTAAAAGAACCCTAATATGAATAACTGGAAATGCACATTCAGCTAGTGTTATTCTGAAGATGTACAACAATGATTAACAATTATGTTCTGTCCAGTCAGTGTCCCCCATCTGCAGTCTGTCAATCAAGTCAGACAGTTCCATGTTACATTTCAGAAAGGCTTTGCTCTTGTTTTAAATGAGCATTATTGAGGTTAAGAACATCAACCACTTTCATTCTAGCTTCTTTAGCAAGTCCTACCTTTGCAGACATTTGGTCCCATAACTAATGTGTGTGTCAGTCCCCCCCACACCCCATGCCGGGTATAATGGTATCATTAGAATGGCACAGTTTGGCCTGGATCATTCCTGTTTGGGCCGCTTCAAAAGCTGAACAGGGATTGTTATTAGCTCTTTAATCCTGCACATTAAGATTGTGATGGTGAGAGGGGAGCATTAGCAATAAACATGATCTGAAAAGATTAGCTTTTCTGGCTCCCCCCCTCCCAACCTTCTTTTTTTTTAATAAGCAAGTATTGTCCATTAGTCAGATCCTTCTTGGATATATATATATATATATATATATATATATATATAATCACAATACAAGTGGAAAAGGAAAAGGCCCATTTCTTTTAATTTTGAATTCCTATGACTCTAAGGTACCAAACAAAGTTTTAGAAGTAATTGGTCCCAGTTTGAAGTCTTGAATAATGAGCTACTGCCTTGTTTAATGGCCCAATTCTACAGGCCTGAAAACGAGAAATTAAATTGTGATCCCAGCATTAATTGTAGTGATTGGCGTTTCATAAGGGCCGCTGAAATGACCATTACGGAGGCCAAAGCAGGACCCGGAATTAGTAGAATCTCCACGGAGGAGTGAACAGCTCATTAAAATTGAGCAAATTGTTTGGTGGTATTTGATTAATGTAGCTTTTGACGTTTTGCTGGGGAAATGTCGGTGAGCATATTGCTTTTCCTTTGTATTTATTAATTATTCAGATTTATTCAAGATTCACGTTTCTTTGAGGAATATTTGTCTTATTTTTTGTTGAGTATTTTTAATGGTAGCTCTTGACTAGTTTACTAAAACTGTGCCCATGCTACAAGTTGGTGGTATGATTTCCTGCTCGCGTACACAGACTTGCGGTATCCCGGGGTGACTATTGGGGGTATGAATAGCAGTGCAGTCGCAATAACATAGGAAGTGAATGAACCAGTTAATAGTTCTGTAATTTCACCTCTGAGGTCCTTCAGAACTCTTGGGTGATACCATCTGGGACTGATGACATATTGCTGCTTGATTTATTCCGGAACATCCTCTATTGACACCTCATTCAGGACATATTTACTCTGGTTTGCCACCTAAAAAGAATAGCTCAGGGGTGGGAATCTCCTTCACATCCTCTGCATTGACAAATGATGTAAAAAGTTCATTTAACTTCTCTGCAAGGATCCTGTCTTGAGTGCTCTTTTAGCACCTAGATCATTCAGTGGCCCACTGATTGATATGCCAGCTTTCTGCATCCAATGTATTAAAAAAAAAAAGTGGGGGGTGGGGGCGGGGCAGGCGGATTGGCAATCAATGAAGAGGATCAGTCACTTATACAGAGCCATCTGGATCAGTTGATAATGCTGACTATCACTCAACACTTTATTCTCTTCTAGATGTTTGCATTCATTCCATAATTCTTTGCTTCATTATCTTTCTTGGTACAGAAATTAAGCTGACTGGTCTGTAATTCCCTGGGTTGTCCTTACTTCCCTTGTTTATAGATGGGCACTATATTTGCTCTTTTCCAGTCCTCTGGGATCTCTCCAGTAATCCATGACTTTTCAAAAATAATAGTCAATGGTTCAGACATCTCCTGAGTCAGCTCCCTGAGTATTCTAGGGTGCCTAGGATCAGACCCTGGTGACTTAAAGACATCTAACTTCTCTAAGTCATTTTTAACTTGTTCTTTCCCTATTTTAGCTTCTGGTTCTATCGCATTTTTATTTCCCTTCACTATGTCAGGTATCCAGTCACCACCAACCTTCTTGAATTCATTTAGTTCCTCTGCCATTTCCACATTTTCTGTTATTCCCACTCTGTTGAATAACGGTCCTATACTGTCCTGGGTCATCTTCTTGTTTCTAATAAATTTGAAAAATGTTTTCTTTTTACCTTTTATGCCTTCAGTTAGTTTGATCTCAGGCCGTGCCTTGGCTTTCTGTGATTTTTTGTTTATAGTCATCCTCTTTAATTTGACCTAATTTCCACTTTTTGTAGGACTCTATATTTAGATTATTGAAAATCTCCTGGTTAAGCCAGGGTGGTCTCTTGCCTTACTTTCTATCCTTCCTATGTAGTGGAATAGTTTGCTCTTGTACTCTTAATAATGTCTCTTTGGAAAACTGCCAACTATCTTCAGTTGTTTTTCCTCTTAGACATGCCTCCCATGGGATCCCTCCTACCAGCTCCCTGAGTGTGATAAAGTCTGCCTTTTTTGAAAGCTATTGTCTTTATTTTGATGTTCTCTCTCCTACCATTCCTTAGAATCATGAACTCTACCATTTCATGGTCACTTTCAACCAAACTACCTTCTACTTTCAAATTCTCATCTAGTTCCTCTCTGTTAATCAAAATCAAGTCAAGAACGGTGTTTTTCCTAGTAGCTTTCTCCACTTTTTGAAATAAAAAATGTCTTCAATACATTCCAAGAACTTGTTGGATAATCTGTGCCTTGCTGTGTTATTTTCCCAACAGATGTCTGAGTAGCTGAAGTCCCCCCATCACCACCAAGTCCTGTGCTTTGGATGATTTTGTTAGTTGGTGGGAGAAAAAAGCCTCATCCACCTCTTCTTCCTAGTTAGGTGGTCTGTGATAGACCCTGACCATAACATCACCTTGACATGGAGTGCTGAGAACCAAACAGTCCTTGCCCCGAAGGGTTTAGACTCTAAATGGACAGACCAAGAATGAGAGGATCAGTATCCTGACATGGAGGCTAAGGAGCAGAGAATTTAAGTGATTTGCCTGAGGTCACCCAGGGAATCTTTGTCAGAGTTGGGCTGTGAACCCAGATCTCCAGAAACCCAGTCCAGTGCTGAACCATGCGGCCTTCCTTCCATTCTTGAGCCACACATCTGGCAGAACTCAGGAGTTGTCATTCTGGCTTTAGTAGCCCAGGGTAATGTGTGCATGTTTAGTGTAAAGAAAGTTTGAGAGTGAAGGCCAACCAGTGTGTCTCATTGCTCTTCTGTCCTTTCAGATCTGGGATAATGCTAATGAATAATTGTGGTTATAACTTTGAAATGTAAATGTCAGTTTGCAGTCGTTCTGCAGGTTGCTGAAAGGTTAAAGACGTGAATATACAATTCAGATTAAAATATAATAATGTTGTGGTTGATGTGGAACAAACCCACAGGTCATGGGAATGTATTGTTGAGTACTGAATGCCTCACAATACAGCAGGGGGCCAGTGAGTCAGTGGTAAAGGCCAGAGTGTACTGGCTCTTTTTCCCTGTTGGATAAGCAAAGGGAAGGTCAAGATGCAAGGAGTAGTTCCACCTCTGAGCCCTGTAGATATCCTCGAATCAATGGGGGTGCTTGTGTCCCAAGACTACCAATGCCCAGAAAGCTACTTAAAGTCTCCTAGAAGGGGAACCAGCGATGAAGAAGAAAACACTTGTTACTGCTCGGTGATAAGATATATTCTCTTGATGGTAAACCAAATTAGCCCTGCCATTCTGTTCTTCGTCTGAGTGACAGGGAAAATCTATCATAGTTTATCAAGGCACCTAAATAGAAGATAAATCTAGCAGTAAACTGAGCACAGTTATATTAATGTTGCATATAACGGTGCATCCTGCCCTGTAATGGGATGTTTACATTCCTGCTGGACAGTGTAATGTATATTTTTTTGTTAAACTGTAAACTAAGTAAACCAAACTGTGATGACTTCCTTTGCCTGTAAGCTGGTATCTTTCCTGCCCTGAGGCTGCTATCCATCTGCATCTTAACAAGTTTCCTTTAAAAAAAAATATTAATGGCCATAGATGGCACATTTTAACGTAGGCTTCATTTAACTGATCATTAGAATTAATTAGGTCAGTGGCTTCTGCCTCTGTTTAAGATGTCATGGATTGCTGTCATCTATGCATTTTGGGGGTCGGGGGGAGCCTCATTTATTTCCTTCTTTTTAGTTTGCTCTGCTAAGAAATAGAGAAACCAAATATTTAAAGTCGTCAGCTTTTGCCTTTTTTCTTACCACTCTCAAGTGCTGTGCATAAAATGACATTGTCAAGAAGATTAATAATAATTATGACTAGAGCTTGGGGAATAATTGATTTTTTCACTTGAGTGGCAGTTCTGAAAAAAACAATTGGTTTAGTTGAACTGAATTTGAAAAATTGGAAAAAATAGTGGTCAATCAAAAAAACTCCATTGCACATCCTTTCCAGAGGAGAGGTTTGAACCTAGGTGCCCCTGGGTAAAAATTATACAACAAGAATAAGTTGGGGGTAGGGGTGGCTGATGCGGGAATCCTTATAAACCACCTCCTTCTACTTTGGCTATTTTGTGAATGGCCAAAACATTCACATCAAACTCACAACTAGTTTTAGGTCAACTGAAACAAGAATTTTGGTAAAATAAGTTACTCTTGTGAAAAAAAAAATAGGCATGCTCTAATTATGACTCATGTAGGAGAAAGTAAAAGGTTAAAATAAGAAAGACAAGTAGAAGTGCCCAGGTGCTGGCTCAAAGCCTAACGAAATAATCCAAACCAGTGGGCCTGAACTGAAAGTCCTGACAAGAGACAGGTTGCGAAAGTCCAATTTCACTGAAATTGGCAAGAAAGAAGCTGAAATTGCAATAATAAGTATAAAACATGAGAATGTACCTTGAAGAAGACACTGTTGGGTCGGTCTAACACCAAAGAGATAAGGAGAGATGTTTTGCATAGGTTGGCCCGTGCAAAGGTAAGGTTTTGGTCAAGCTGTGACGCCTTGATGGATGGAAATGCCCAGTGATGGGTGGATCAATCAATGCATGGACCAATCAATGTAAATTCAGATTAGAGTATAAAAATAGGAGCCCTGCAGCTCACACTTTGTGCAGCCGAAAGGGGTGATGGAGAATCTCGCTGTCAGTTGAGCTGTTCCGTTGCATTGAGAACACGAATGTTGCCAGCAGATCTGTTGAGATAGATTGCTTGCCATTGTGCTACATTGCAGTAAAGCCTAACCTGGCACCTTTGTTTCTAAAAAGATCCATAGTCATGTTAGTTTCTTCGATCGTGAGTGTTGCCTCAGTTTACCTCTTGTACACAGGGTAAGCCTGGGTTCCAAATCACTGGAGCTAACTGAGTTTTCACTAGAGATTTGAACTAAAGGTAACCCAGAGTGTTCACCGAAGGAGCACCTCGGCTTACATTCACCAGGCTAACTCAGTTCCCGCTTAAGATCCAAGCCAGGCTCTAGATCACTAGGCTAACAATGTCCCCACTTAAAGATCTGAGCCAGGGGTAATCCTGAGGGAGCACGCCTTCAGAGCTTCACACACGCATTACACATGCAGCCAAATCGACGCCAGACACAGAACAACACTGATAAGACCACATCTCGCCCAATATGCCTGACCACAGCTCATCCTAATAGAAATTTGTGACAATATAGGAAGTGAGGTCTGTTGTTCCTGGGGTGCATCTATCCATAGTCATTGGGAAAGGGATGCCATTTTTAAAAATCAATAAGTGATTCATATTTTAAAACTTTAGGGACAAATTCTGTCTTCTTTACTAAGGGACTGACCCACTTCCAGCTGAAATAACCAGGAACTTTTCCATTGAGTTAAAGGAAAGTTGGATTGGACCATGAGCAATTAGTCAGGGAAACCTCCCTTTGAAAATAATGGAAGTTGAATATTGGAATACTTTCCAAGGAAGGGTGTGGAATCCCCATCATTAATGGATTTTAAGAACAGGTTGATCAAACACCTGCCAGGGATGTTCTAGGTTTACTTGGGCCAACTTCAGAACAAAGGCTGGACTTTCAGCTGTATGTCTACACTTACCAAAGTTAGTTCGAATTAGTTAATGAAAGCCTAGTGTGGCCAAGGCTTAAGTTAGTTCAAATTAAACTTCCTTAATTCGAACTAACTTGCCAGTGTAGACATAGTCTATGATTTTTGACTCTTCAAAAAGGTGATGTACTGGAAATTCAATTAGAAAAGGTCAGAGAGAACATGTGTCTAGGGAAGAGATGGAGAAAGAATCCTATATATGATTTTAGAATCCTGTACATGGTTTTAGACCCAGTAAGAAGCTTGAAGAGTTTTACTTTTCATGCAAGTATATTAATATACCATAAACCAAAATGCTACGTTTTTCACATTTGAAGACATGATTATTTTAGAACTCTTGGTATAGCATAACTTGTTACTTGCTTCAGTTTGAACATATGTAAATACAGCTATGGAAATTTAGCTGATGCGCTAGAAATACAATATAGAGTTGACGGAGCAATGCCATGATTCTTAAAGCAATAGTCCAGATACTTGTCCTCCAGTACAGAAGTTTTCACTGCTCATGCCGCACAGGGTAGCCAAAAAGCTTCTTTAAAGGGAGAGCTGCCATAGAGACTCACAGAACAGTGGGAGTGTGAGCTGTAGGGTGAGGAAACCAGATCAGTGAAAATGTCAAAAAGTCTGTAAAGTAGCCAAGATGGCCTTTTCTGCCAGCAAACATGAGATGCTATGAAGAGGTATATTGATCAGCACAGATACGAACCTATGTTAAACTGCAATTGTGACTCTCAGTACTAATCCCTGCTTTGGCTGCTTGACTTTAAATGTAAAGTCCTGACCAGCGTTTCCATCTCTCTCTGTCTCTCTCACGCAATTTCACAACATTAGAAATGTGAGGATTTTCGTCTGTTTCCATGAAAATACAATGAAATAGAAGAAGGCTTTTGGCAGGAAAGAGTGTGAAAATTATTTTCCTAAAAAGGGGGCCATGTCTCCTAAGTCGGGAGAGTCAGTGTGTATGAAATAATATGGGTTGCCAGTTACTGTGAATTTAATATACTTCTAACATAATCCTATAACTGCTGATATAAGATTAAGTTAATTAAACTATCAATATTGATATCTTGGAAACTTATTAAACTACTGATTTGATCTTTTTGTGCTGTTCTCATAAGGCACTTTAAAAAAAGCTAATTAAACAATTAATGCATTGTGTAGGGATACAAAGAATAAATTACTTATATATTTTTTTTTCTGTCTAAGGCTCCTTTTTGCTGTGCAGAGCTAATTCAGAGAATCCTCTCAATTGTTCTCTGACTCAAACCTCCATTACAGAATTGTTATCTAAGTTTCAACTCCAGACTCTCCATTGCTGGGGACATGTGAGCCGATAGTAAGCCCATCTGGACTTTTAGATCTCAGGCAGAATTTCTAAGGCTAATAGCTAGGAAAATCAGAGTTTATTGAAAAATGGAGCAAATTTGATCCAAAGATTGTTGTGATGCAGGAACCAAGGGACCCCTGGAGCTCTCTTTTATTGTGAGACCTTTCAAAGGATGATTGTGCTTTATCAGACGGGTTAGTGTCCAATATCTGACCTAGATGACCTAAGGGGGGGTGAAAAAAGCCCTCATCAACTGCCTTGGCCACTGAACTATCCACCCCGTTCCTTTATCCTGAGGTAGGAACTCATATGTGGGGCAAGAGTATGGAGACAGGATCAGAGATCAGCTCTGTAATGTAGTACAGCCTGAGGCTGCAAGACCTTTTCCATGGTCACTGAGGAGAGGAGAGGAGAGGAGAGGAGAGGAGAGCGCCTCCTCTAACAGCTTTCCGTGAGCAGTGCAGCCTCTCATGGCTTCTCTGAGTTGTGCCCTGCAGGGCATCCAAGACAGAGGGCAGCCACTGAACGCTGACATGCAGGGAGTCTTTGTCCTTTGATCTTAGTGGTCTTTGAGGCCACAGCCACACACCCACATCACCCCTTCTGGCATCCCTTTTCATGGATGGTACAATCCAGGCATCTGTTCTCCGCCTGACTGAGTTCCTCTTCAGTCAATCAAAGTCAATCAACACTTCAGCTCCTGTTCAGCAAATTACTGCAGAACTGGGCTTAACAGGAGTTGAGTTGAACTACACATATGCTTATTAAACACCAGCAGCATCGAGGAGTTACACCACTGCAGCAGACGACAGAATTCGTTCCACCGAGACAACATAGGGATTTGGCAGGGAAGGGTTAATGGTTCGATTTCATCATCTATTGCTTTGCCATGAATTATGGTGCTGACTTTAGACACTATCTTTTGTCTTTGTGACCACGATCTAGTATCTCAACTTTGCACATCCTTTAAGATTTGACTATAAATCACCCCACCTGATACCTTTCCATCTGATCCAATGTTTGCTGAGTGGATGGACGTAGTCCAGAATGATAGCTAGATGGATCTATGCACAATGCCCCTTCACTGATTGAAAACATAGGTAAATGGAACTGGAAACCCCTCTTAGCTATACCAGGGTCATTCTTCAGTGGAGTTCCCTTTTGCCAGAGTGTAACTGAAATCAGAATATCAGCAGTTTCTAGGGCATATGCATCCCCAGTTGTCTCATTCCACAGATTTACTCCTAAAAATCTCCACAACCTACAGGTGAAGGGGAAACTCCCACAGAATGAACCATATTTAACTATATTTCAGACCAAATTACAGAATCCTTGGAAGCCAAGAGATTCAACAAAAAGGAGTAATAATTAAAGAAATCCCATCTCGCTCGAGGGAGATAGCAACCTCTCTAAAGGAAAGAGACACCTAGGAGTGGTCCTTGAAAAAGCACGTGCATAGTTGGCTAAAGAGAAACTGTGAGGAATCACAAATCCAGATGGGGATAGCAGAGTCCAGTGACCAGCAGAGACATTGGCAAGTGGGTTGAAGGTTAGAGAGGCTCAGGAAAATGGCGGAGAGACTGAATCAACAGTTCTTTACGACCTAACAGACGCTCCCTGAGCTGGAACCCATGATGAAGAATGCGCCTGCATTCCCGTACCTCTTCCTACAGACCAAGAGGTATAGGGATGTTAAAAGATGGCAGAATGACAATTCCCAGCTAGATATCAGGAGATAAGCGTTATTTTTCTTTTCTTTTCTTTTCTTTTCTTTTCTTTTCTTTTCTTTTCTTTTCTTTTCTTATGGACTGTTTTTTGTTTACTCCAGCAGGGAAATGGACTGAGCTGTCACCTTGCCAAAGATCTAGGCCAGAGAAAAAGGCAGATCTCTGTGGAGACAGAACAGCTAAAAGAATGTGGCTAACTTGAAAACCGCTCTGCAACACCACATCTGAACACATCGAGGCAGTCTAGATGTTAGAGGCTTTTCTACAAATTATTTCATTACTGAAATAACTATTCCTATACAAACCTCAGCTACCAGTTATCCTAGTGTGTTGAGAGTTGACATCAAAATTCATTAAAAAGCTGGCTGTGAACTGATAATGATTCTTTGTGGTTTGATCAGGCAGGGTGCTCTCAGAATAAAGTATTCACAGAGAGATCAAAATGAGCTATGCCATGGAGCACAAACAGGAGTGTTCCTAATTTGTTGGTTATTAAACTGGTGTGTTTTCAGTCAAATGTGGCAGATCAGGTATCCTATGGCTTTGGAATGTGTTTAGAAATACAGTCTGCATGGTCTAATTAAAGATGCACAAAGGAATCTGTAAGATAGGAGGAAATGTAGTTGCAACATTCTTATGGGTCGAGAAGTTGGATATGTAAAATATGGAATTAGTTCCTTCTTTGTAAAACAAATAAGGAGTCCTATGGCACTTTTAAAGACTAACAAATTTATTTATCACATGAGCTTTCATGGGAGAAAATCAGGGAATTCCTCAAGTTGTTCCCCTGTCCTCGGCCTGTACTCCATCAACTCTCACCCGGCTGCTCAGCCCTCTGGCTTGGGCACCTGTCCATATACCCCCATTTGTGGGTATGGTTTCATTGTACAGGTCCACAGCCACCACTACTCTGCCGCCATTCCTCTGGTGGCCTGGGGAGGCAGGGAGGGACCCAGGCCCACCCACTTCTCTGGGCCCCAGCCCATGGACCCCATGTGACGCAACCTCTGCATTGCCACTTCACTCAATTTCCTGGGCCACTTCCCTGCAGTTCCAGTACCTGCTCAGCCTGCATCAAGGCCCTGGCTCCCACTGTGTTCCAGCAGTCAGCCACTACATTGTCCAGAGTGCTGGTACCTCCGTCCCCCCAGCCAGCCAGCCTGCCTTCTAGCTTGAGCTCCCTGAGGAACTGCCTTGTGCTGCCTAGCAGCTCTTCTTTATACAGAACTTCTGGTCCATGACTGGCTTTCCTGCTGCACTTGCTTATTGGCTGTGCTCCCAGGGTCCTTTTAACCCCTTACTGACCAGTGCGGGGAAGCTGCCTCATCACAGTGCTCAAGGAGGAGTCCTATCAACCTCCCAATACAGCCCAGAACTTCTTGCTCTTTTAGTAATTTTCAGTGGAGAATCATAAACACATGGGGATTTTTCTAATAGGGTTCATGGCAATCAGTTCTAAGCTGACACCATTTAAACACTCATCAATGAACTGGAAATAAATATAAAATCATGGCTGCTAAAACTGATACAAAGATTGGAGGAGCGGTAAATAACAAGGACAGGTCTACACAGGTGAACTATAATGGCCTATGATATACACAAGGTCACACGAGCTGATCTAATGGTGTTTTCCGGCCTTGAACTTGATGAATCTATGAATGTGTTTGAGCCAGGCCTTGGAGTGCCTTGGAGAGAAGGACTGAATGTTTTATCTTAAATCAATATTCTGTGGAAAGCCAGTGCATAGAGCGAAGGGCAGGTTTGATGGGCTCATGCTGCTGTGGCAATTCACTGTACTCTTTTTTTGCGCTGGCTCCGTTGTCTTATAAATCATTTGCATGATGGGTTTTGTAATCTACTATTCTCCAGCAGGTTCAGAAAAAACAAAGGCAATCAAAATCCTTGTGTGTTTATCCATAGAGGATCTTATGGTGCTAAACTTGACCATCCAACTCTTTCTAGATGTAGTGAGATGGTAGGGTGAGAAATGATTGAATAGACAGCCTTCATGTTGCTGCAGATGAGCCATAAATAGAACTGAAGGCCCAGATTTCAGCAGCTTTCAAATTGCAGGGATGACGTAGCCTAGGATAGCAACACCTCTACTGGTTAGTGGTTCAGAAATCTTTGACTTTACTTTGTCAGGATTTACAAACAAAATACCAATGAGAGAGGAAGGAAGACCTTATGGCTCAGGCACTGAACTGGGAGTCAGAAAATCTAGGTTCAGTTCCCAGGTCTTCCTCAGACTCCGTCTGTGTCATTGGACATATCACTTAATTTCCCAGTGCCTCAATTCCCTGTCTGTAAAGGAGACCTGATAATCCTTCCTCTCTCTTTTGCCTAGTTTGCTTCTCCATTCTCTGGGGGAGGGACCAACTCTCACTCAGACTCTGTATAGTGCCTTCCACAAGTGTTTTTCAATCTCCACCAGCGTCCCCAGACACTGTTGTAACACAGATAATAAATGGTCAGTGTTTCTGTGTGACATACTGCAATGCACATGCGTCCTTGTAAAGGGATCTGGGACCTTTCCTGTTCATCCTTACAATGTATCTGCGTATGGTCTAATGCCACGTATGTCAAGTGAAGTGTTTCTGGAATGCTCATGGCACGCGCCACATTACTCTTAGCTCTTAGCATTACTCTTAGCATGTTTCCTGCAGCATCGTATATGTGTATAGATAGGAAACTCTGCCTGGCCATGTTCCCAAATGTATTTCACATGACTCAAATAGAGGCAGATTGACAGACAGACCTATGTTTACACACCCAGCAGAGGCATATATACAAGAACAATGCAGCTTAAGGACCTTGACTCGAGAGGGAAGGATAATGACACAAAGAATCGCCTGACCTCAAAGGGGCAGTTGAAAGGGTTTGAAAAAGAGACACTTTGAGCTATATGGGGCTGTTTGCCATATTCCATCTTCCAAGCAACAGCAAGGACCGACACCTACCCACAGGGCAGAAATTGGCTTGAGATCATCATAACCAAACCTGTATGGTAAGCTGAACGTGGATGTAACAGTGATTTTTATTTAGAATGCAACTTTTCTTTTTTATTTGACTGTGATAGCAACTTGACTTAATTATTATGGGATTTTATATTGTTTTGACTTATATTCACTTAAAATCATATTGTAATCAGTAAACTTGCATTTGCTTTACCTGAAGCAGTGTAGATCTTGGAAGGAGAGTGCTTATGTAAGGCCTGACTGAAAGCAAATCTGATGCATATCAATTTCTTTGTCAGATTGGCAGAGAAATGTAAATGAGCTTCGGTGTGCACTGAACCTTGCAAGACGGAAGTTCCTGGGATTGCATTTGGGGCTGCAGGTGTTTACTGGGGGACCATCCCATGAGTGGTTAGTAAGAACACTCTTCCACCAGATGAAGGTCTAATTGCACACACAGCTGGGTGTGAGCTGACCCAGGAGTAGGGGGTCACACAGCTAGGTGGGGTAAACCTCCCTGGAGTGGAGAACTGGGATGGTACAGCTGCACACCAGTCCAGATTGCAGGAGGGGAACGTTACATACTGAAACATCTGAAGGTCCCTATCCAGTCTTTGCTTGCTCTCTCTCAACCAACCACCCACAGAGATGCGATGGAGACCTTCAGTCAAGGCGGTTATCTGTAACTGAGTGCAGACCGGCCAGTGTGACATGTGACAAACACAACACCTGGAGCACAATGCAGAGGTTGAGCTCAGTGCTACAACTAAAAATTGCAGGCATGTTCCAAACTTTTGCTTACTTTTGGACCCAGCCTCCACTGAATCCAACCCCCTTTGTAATGGCTGCATGAAAGTTTGAATTCTGTTCCTAGCTGTAGCTGAACAGTGCGATAATATTATTTCACCACCTGTAAAATTCTTGAGTAGTGACACTTGCCTGAGCTTCAGAAGACTGGGCCACTGGTTTCTTTCTCTCGGGGACAGAATGCAAATAAAGGAAACAATGCAAAGGAAGAACAAATGAGTGTGGGAGCGGACAGTGGTTAACAATAAATTGAGCTCCCCAGAAGCACACATACCACACAATGCCAGTTTTCTGGAGAATTTCCCATGGGATGGTTTTTTTTTTAACTGTTATGCAGCTCTCATTCCCTGGGGTGTGTGGCTAGAGAAGGACATCCCCATTGTTGGGAAAGAAAACATGACATTTCCAAGAAAGGAAAAGAGACTAGAAACAAAGCCTCGCGATGATACCTTTCCTCAGTGAGGTATACGAACGTGCCTTTGCTTTTTTTAGTGAGGTATACGAACGTGTCTTTGCTTTTCTTTAGTGAGGTATACGAACGTGTCTTTGCTTTTCTTTAGTGAGGTATACGAAGGTGTCTTTGCTTTTCTTTAGTGAGGTATACGAAGGTGTCTTTGCTTTTCTTTAGTGAGGTATACGAACGTGTCTTTGCTTTTCCTTTAGTGAGGTATACAAAGGTGTCTTTGCTTTTCTTTAGTGAGGTATATGAACGTGTCTTTGCTTTTCCATTAGTGAGGTATACGAACGTGTCTTTGCTTTTCCTTTAGTGAGGTATACGAACGTGTCTTTGCTTTTCTTTAGTGAGGTATACGAACGTGTCTTTGCTTTTCTTTAGTGAGGTATACGAACGTGTCTTTGCTTTTCTTTAGTGAGGTATACGAACGTGTCTTTGCTTTTCCTTTAGTGAGGTATACGAAGGTGTCTTTGCTTTTCTTTAGTGAGGTATACGAACGTGTCTTTGCTTTTCCTTTAGTGAGGTATACGAACGTGTCTTTGCTTTTCTTTAGTGAGGTATACGAACGTGTCTTTGCTTTTCCTTTAGTGAGGTATACGAACGTGTCTTTGCTTTTCCTTTAGTGAGGTATACGAAGGTGTCTTTGCTTTTCTTTAGTGAGGTATACGAACGTGTCTTTGCTTTTCCTTATTGAGGTATACGAATGTTTCTTTGCTTTTCTTTAATGAGGTATACGAACGTGTCTTTGGTTTTCCTTTAGTGAGGTATACGAACGTGTCTTTGCTTTTCTTTAGTGAGGTATACGAACGTGTCTTTGCTTTTCCTTTAGTGAGGTATACGGACGTGTCTTTGCTTTTCCTTTAGTGAGGTATACGAACGTGTCTTTGCTTTTCTTTAGTGAGGAATACGAAGGTGTCTTTGCTTTTCCTTTAGTGAGATATACGAACGTGTCTTTGCTTTCCCTTTAATTTGGAATTTATTGATAAACTCAACATTAACAAGTCACCGGGACCAGATGGCATTCA
>ML685781.1:22218824-22312580 GCA_007922175.1 Pelusios castaneus
TTTGCTTTTCTTTAGTGAGGTATACGAACGTGCCTTTTCTTTTCTTTAGTGAGGTATACGAACGTGTCTTTGCTTTTCCTGTAGTGAGGTATACGAATGTGTCTTTGCTTTTCTTTTGGGAAGCCACATAAAAGCAAAAGACCAACGAGAAATTCCTTTTCCCAATTCCCTGTTGCTATTTCTAGGTCAAAATGCTGGAATAGCTTTCTGTTCAAGGACATATTTTAATTTTCACCTTGTTTCCTTTAGGAAAAATGTGCTTTTCTGTGCAATGAAACCCAGTTGCTTGTCTCTTAGTTAAGGATGGAGTATAAAATTATGTTGTATGAAAGGAGTCCTTTCTGTGATTAACAAGGCCTGTTTTATTGTAAAGTCACTATCTTGGCCACATTCCCGTTATCAGGGATAACTCCTGAGCGAAGTGAACTTTTATAAATTGTCCAAACAGAGTGCTTGTGTTCAAATTACGGTGGAAACTTACTGAAAGTGTTTCTGGTGTATGTTGTTAAGCTACATGCCCTTAATATTTAATAGGAATTTGGGTTCAAATACAATACTCCCAGGTCCTAATTGGAGACTTGTTCTCTTGAAAACCTGCTTTGGAAGCAATGGTTCCCCTCTGCATTTTCGCTGTCAGCTTTGAGCCCAGTTCCCTCACATTTTTAAGAGGAGTAATTTTTGCCATTGTGTGTGAAATTTGTACATCCTCAAGGCCGTTGCATATGAGGTCGAATTTTCATTGTTATTCACATGTATATTATTTCTTTATTTGGCAACTTCTTATTTTCCAAATGCATCACAATGTTCACAGCTTGGTCATGTGTCGTGTCAGAAGGAAGCCAGATCCTCTGGCGATGGAGTGGGCTGTGTAAACACCCCATCCTCTTTGCCGTGCATGCTTTCACCCTGTATCCCATGGCAGTGTGGCAGACGGCCAGCATTTCATCTGGCCAAAGGTTTTGCATTCTAGCCCTTCTTGCACTGCTCAATGGTGCAAAGTGGTTGGGAAATGGCTGAGTGTGGCCTATTGAGAATTCCTTAGCCCTGGGCGAGGTACAGACCTAATGTAGCTGGTCCCTGCATCAACTCCCCCTCAGCCGCAGCATCGACGGTTCTTTCCCGGCTGGAATACACTACTCTGGCTCTGCTCCACTGGCAGTCAGCCCACCGCTGGCCTGTAGCAGAAGCTCAGTGCCACGGAGAAGCTGGGCAATTTAATTCAGATAATTAAAGCTTTTAAACTACAAACCGGGTAATTACTGGGTGAGTTAAAGTGCCTATGGCTTAGCATGCCGGATACCAGCGGGTGAGTTTTCCCCCATCATTTTTTTTACACAGTGTGGGCTGCAGTGAACATACATAACCCCCATCAATTTACCTCGTTCTTTTTGAAGCCTGTTATAGGTCTCTTTCTTGAAGTGGGACTAGCTAATGTAGAGCTCATCATTGTGTATGGCTAGTTGAGATTACGTTTTCCAATACATACTACTTTGCAGTTCTCGACATTGAATTTCATCTGTTCTTTTGTTGCCAGTCATCCAGTTTTGTGAGATCCCTTTCGAACTCTTCATGGTCTGCTTTGGACTCAGCTATCTTGAGTAGTTTTGTACCAGCTGCAAATTTTGCTACGTCTTTGTTTAGCCTTTTTTCCAGATCATTTATGAGTGTTGAACAGTACTAATCCTTGTACAGACTCCTGGGGAATACCAATATTTGCCCTTCACCCATCTGAAAACTGACTATTTATTCCCACCTTTTGTTTCTTATCTTTAAATCAGTTACTGACCCAGCCATAGAGGTAGCCGTGTTAGTCTAGACTACGTGCTTATTTTGCTGATCCAGGTGAGGATCAGTACCCTGTTATCCATGTCCTTTTACCTTTCTTCAGAGTCTTTGGTCAGAGGCCTTGTCGAATTCTTTCTGAAAATCTAAGTATACTATATTCACTGAATCACCCTTGTCCACAGGTTTGTTTCCACCCTTAAAGAATTCTAATAGATTGGTGAGGCATGATTTCCTTTCACAAAAAACATGTTGACTCTTCCTCACCAAATCATGTTCATCTAGGTGTCTGATAATGTTGTTCTTTACTGTATTTTCAAGCAGTTTGCCTTGTATTGAAGTTGGGCTTACCGGCCTGTAATTGCCCGGATGGCCTCTGGAGCTTTTTTTTAAATTGATATCACATTATATATCCTCCAGTCCTCTGTTACAAACAGAAGCTGATTTAACTGAAAGGTTATATACCAAAGTTAGTAGTTCTCTAATCTCACATTTGAATTCCTTCAAACAGTAACTAAACCTGATGATTTATTACTGTTTAATGTACCCATTTGTTCCAAAACTTCCACTAATGACACCTCAGTCTAAGACAGTTCCTCAGATATGTCACCTAAAAAGAATGGCTCCGATTCGGGACTCTCCCTCACATCCTCAGCTGTGAAGACTGATGGGAAGAATTGATTAAGTTTCTGTGCAATTGTCTTATCTTCCTTGAGTGCTGCTTTATCATCTCAATTGTCCAGTGGCCTCACTGGTTTTTCAATAAGCTTCCTACTTCTGAGGTAATTCTTTTTCCTGTTGCTTTTTGAGTCTTTGTCTAGGTGTTCTTCTAATTCTTGTCTTCCTATTTATATTTTTCCACTTCATTTGCCAAAATTTATGCTCCTTTCTATTTTCCACAATAAGATTTAACTTACACTTTTTAAAGGATGCCTTTTGCCTCTAATTCTTCTTTTACTCTTTTTGTTCAGTGACAGCCATACTTTTCTTTTTTCTTTTTTTAAATTTGGGATATACACATCAATTGAGCCTCTCTTATGGTGACTTAAAATTTTTCCAGGCAGCTTGGAAGGATGTCACATTTGGAAACTTAACTTTTAACTTCCTCATTTTTGTGTAGTTCTTCTTCCTGAAATTAATGCTACTGCTCTGGGCTCCCTTGGTCTCCCCCATCCCCAACCACACAGGGAAGTTCAATTGTGTTAGTTATGTTTAACATTACCAAGCTGCTCAGCTACAGTCACCTGTTGGGCCAGATCCTGTGCTCCACTTAGAACTAAATTAAGAATTGCCTCTCCTCTTGTGAGTTCCAGGACTAGCTGCTCCAAGAAGAAATCATTTAAGGTGTCCAGAAATTATACTTCTGCATCCTCTCCTGAGGTGACATGTACCCAGTCGATAGGGGGTACTTGAAATCCTCCATTATAATGGAGTATTTTTATGATTTTTCTAACCTGCCTAATCCCCCTGAACATTTCACAGTCACTGTCACCATCCTGGTCAGGTGGTCAGTAGTAAAGCCCTTCTGCTCTATTCTTATTAGTCAGGTGTGGAATTACTATCCATAGACATTCTATGGCCCAGTTTGGTTCAGTTAAGATTTTTATTTCATTTGGCTTTATGCTTTCTTTCACATATAGTGCCACTCCCCACCAGTGTGACCTATTCTGTCCTGCCAATATATTTTGTACCAGGTATTACTGGGTCTCACTGAGCATCCTCATGTCACCAAGTTTCAGTGATGCCTTTTCTATGAATATCCTCCCATAAGTGCTGCTCAAATAAACTGCCTCATGACTCTCCCAGATTGGCCTAGACAAGTAGTGCATTTTGGCTCAGTCTTTGTATTACCATCACACCTATGAGCCTTAAGGATGGACAAGGACCCTATTGAACCAGGCACTGAGCACATAGAACAAAAAGATGAGCTGGACGCAAAGGACTTAGAATAATTGAAATGGCCATTTCCATCTCTCTAGGTGAAAACTACCCTGATTTGGAAGCCAGCAGTAGGACTGGTTGGGAATTTTTCCTCAGAACTTGGGGGTTTTCTTTTGTTTAGAAAATGCCAATTCATTGAAATGGGAACATTTCATGAAAGTGTGTTGGTTTTGGATGAAGGTTTTGTTGGGAAGGTTTCTTAGATTCAGGACTGAATTTCTAATCAAACCAGAGGACAGCGACTTGATCTGGGGGGAGAGTTCTTCCTTGGGCTCCCTGCTCTGAGACTGGCAGTGCATCACTTATGTCTCACTTTTATATGTTCATGGGGTGGATGAACTGAATCCAGGGTGCCGAGGGAGTTGGCCGATGTCATTGCAGATCTGTTGGTCATTATCTTTGAAAACTCATGGCAAACGGGGAAGGTCGTGGATGATTGGAAAAAGGCAAATATAGTACCTATCTTCAAGAAAGGGAAAAACAAGGATTCGGGAAACTACAGACCGGTCAGCCTCACCTCAGTCCCTGGAGCAGGTCCTCAAAGAATCCATTCTGAAACACTTGGAGGAAAATAGAGTAATCAGGAACAGTCAGCATGGATTCACCAAGGGCAAATAGTGCCTGACCAACCTGATTGCCTTCTATGATGAGAGGATTGGATTTATGGATGCAGGAATAGCCGTGAACGTGATATACCTCCACTTTAGCAAAGCTTTTGATACGGTTTCCCACAGCATACTTGTCAGCAAGTTAAGAAAGTATGGGTTGGGTGAATAGACCGTAAGGTGGGTAGAAAACTGGCCAGATCATCGGGCTCAGCGGGTAGGAATCAATGGCTCGATGTCTAGTTGGCAACCAGTAATGAGTGGAGTGCCCCAAGGGTCGGTTCTGGGGCCGGTTCTATTCAACATCACCATTAATCATCTGGATGATGGGATAGATCGTACACTCAGTAAATTCGCAGATGACACCAAGCTGGGGGGGAATGATAGACACGCTGGAGAGCAGGGACAGGATTCAGGGAGACCTAGACAAATTGGAGCATTGGGCCAGAAGAAACCTCATGAGGTTCAACAATGACAAGTGCAAAGTCCTGCACTTAGGATGGAAAAATCCCATGCACTGCTACAGGCTAGGGACCGATCGGCTAAGTAGCAGTGCTGTAGAAAGGGACTTGGGTGTTACAGTGAACGGGAAGCTGGATATGAGTCAACAGTGTGCTCTTATTGCCAAAAAGGTGAATGGCATATTGGGCTGCATCAGTAGGAGTGTTGCCAGCAGATCAAGAGATTTGATTATTCCCCTCTATTCGGCACTGGTCAGGCCGCATCTGGAATCCGCATCCTCACTACAGAAAGGATGTAGACAAGTAAGAAAGAGTCCAGCGGAGGGCAACAGAAATGATTAGGGGGCTGGGGCACATGACTTATAAGGAGAGACTGAAGGAACTAGGCTTATTTAGTTTACAGAAGAGAAGACTGAGGGGAGATTTGATAGGAACCTTCAACTTTTTGAAGGGGTGCTCCAAAGAGGAAGGAGCTAGGCTGTTCTTGAGGGTAACAGAGGACAGAACAAGGAGCAATGGTTTCAAGTTTCAGCTTGGGAGGTCGAGGTTGGATATTAGGAAAAACTTTCTCACTAGGAGGGTGGTGAAGCATTAGAATGGGTTACCTAGGGAGGTGGTTGAATGTCTTTGGAGATTTTTAAGGCCTGTTTAGACAAAACCCTGGCTGGGGTGATTTAGTGGGAGTGGTCCTGCTTTTAGCAGGGGGATGGACTAGATGACCTCATGAGGTCCCTTCCAACCCTAGGATTCTATGATTCTAAGGCATAACTGGTGCCAACTCCTGTGCTTGCTCTGGCTGGTGAGAAAACAAGAATTCCATTCCATCAAAAATGTCAAAGTCTGCACTTTTTTTCAGTGTGCAAAAGGAAAGATACTCTCCCCCAGAACAGCCAGTGGTTTAGTGGCTAGGGCAAGCCCTCACACTAGGGTAAATTCACCTCTAGCTTCTAAAGATACTATGATCATACCACTTCCCATTAAAGCACCTTGAACTTTGGAGTTACTGTAAATCTGGTTCACAGCACTCCATTGTGCAGAATAGCCATCCTAATCTATCTGACACAGATCTTTGTGCAAAATATAAGATAAAATGTATATATAGGAAAATATCTGAGAAAATTACACACACAATGGTAGTTTTCAATGGTACTTAAGGGCTGAGTAGAGTCTGTTCAAATCACTCTGTTTTTCATTACTTTTTTGCTCTGTCTGATCCCTTAAATCAGATACCTCCTGTCTATAGACAATGTTTGGATTATTAGTTAGCTTTCAGTAACCAGACTTTTACAGAAAAGGATGCTAACAGCAGAATTTTTTCTTCAGTCATAAGAGGATTGTTTGCCTCACCTCAAGTTAAAAACTTATACGTGCTAGAAAGCAGCAAGGAACATAAAAAGGAGATATTATATAATAAATAGATTTTATCCCTAAATAAGCACAAAGGCTCTGAACAGTCTTCTCCTACTCTGCTTCTGCTTTATTTCTAGCCAGCACCCCCAAGAGAATGAAACAGCCCAACATGACGAATGTATGAAGTGCTTTATGTTTCCTCTTGGATATTGTTCCCAACCTCCTTGACATAATGTTCCTGCTGCTCATCAATAAGGCTCTTCCTTCCTCTCACAGTTTTGCTGTGTAAGATGCATTGTTTGGCTTTATCATTGCTGTAATATAGCCACCTTTTAGCAGGCTCCCCAGACTACCTTGGTCGAGACAGGGCTCTATGTTTCACTTCCCATTGTAAAGTGCAGCTGGTTCTTAGCTGTCGATGAGGGAGTCGTTTGTGAACAAAGCATTGGAAAGGTGAACTCACTGGCTGCCTCCTAGTTTAGATGTTGTTCAGCATATAACAGACCCTTTACGCTGATATATGTTTCCGATCATATAGAATCATAGAATAATAGGGATGGAAGGGACCTCACGAGGTCATCTAGTCCAATCCCCTGCTAAAAAGCAGGGCCACTCCCACTAAATCACCCCAGCCAGGGTTTTGTCTAACCGGGCCTTAAAAATCTCCAAAGATGGAGATTCTATCACCTCCTTAGGTAACCCATTCCAATGCTTCACCACCCTCCTAGTGAGAAAGTTTTTCCTAATATCTAACCTTGACCTCCATAGCTGTAATTTGAAACCATTGCTCCTTGTTCTGTCCTCTGTTACCCTCAAGAACAGCCTACCCCCCTCTTCTTTGGCGCACCCCTTCAAGTAGTTGAAGGTTGCTATCAAATCTCCCCTCAGTCTTCTCTTCTGTAGACTAAATAAACCTAGTTCCTTCAGTCTCTCCTCGTAAGTTATGTGCCCCAGCCCCCTAATCATTTTTGTTGCCTTCTGCTGGACTCTTTCTAATTTTTCCACATCCTTTCTGTAGTGCGGAGCCCAAAACTGGACACAGTATTCCAGATGTGGCCTGACCAGTGTCGAATAGAAGGGAATTATCACATCCCTCGATCTGCTGGCAGTACTCCTACTGATGCAGCCTAATATGCCATTGGCCTTTTTGGCAACAAGGGCACACTGTTGGCTCATATTCATCTTCCTGTCCACCATAACCCCCAGGTCTTTTTCTACAGCGCTGCTACTTAGCCGATCGGTCACCAGCCTGTAGCAGTGAATGGGATTTTTTTGTCCTAAGTGCAGGACTTTGCACTTGTCTTTGTTGAACCTCATGAGGTTTCTTTCCTCCCAGTGTTCCAATTTGTCCAAGTCTCCCTGGATCCTGTCCCTGCCCTCCAGAGTATCTTCCATTCCCCCCAACTTGGTGTCATCAGTGAACTTACTAAGCACGCAGTCTATTCCATCATCAAGATCATTAATGAAGATGTTGAATAGAGCCGGTCCCAGGACCGACCCCTGGGGAACTCCACTCATTACCGGTTGCCAACCAGACATCGAGCCATTGATTCCTACCTGCTGAGCCCGTTAATCTAGCCAGTTTTCGATCCACCTTACGGTTCACTCATCCAACCCATACTTCCTTAACTTGTTGACGAGAATGCTGTGGCAAACTGTATCAAAAGCCTTGCTAAATTCAAGGTATACCACGTCAATGGCACTTCCCTCATCCACAAATCCAGTCATCTCATCATAGAAGGAAATCAGGTTGGTCAGGCACGATTTGCCCTTGGTGAATCCATGTTGACTGTTCCTGATCACTCTATTTTCCTTTCTTGAAGATAGGTACTATATTTGCCTTTTTCCAATCCTCTGGGACCTCCCCTGTTCTCCACGAGTTCTCAGAGATAATGGCCAGCGGCTCTGCAATCACTTCCTCCAACTCCCTCAGCACCCTCGGATGCAGTTCATCCGGCCCCATGGACTTGTGCACCTCCAATTTCTTTAAATTATCCCTAATCTGACTTTCCATCACTCAGGGCCGCTCTCCTCTCCATTCCGCGTTACCCCGTGTAGTAGCCTGGGAGCTGGCCCTCCCTGTGAAGACTGAAGTAAAAAAGGCATTGAGTACTTCAGCCTTTTCCGCCTCATCCACCACGAGGATGCCTGTGCTTCGCTAGGACGGAGGCTTAACATCACCAGAGAGCCATTGTTTCCTCTTTTTGTGCTGAGCACCATCTGTAAAGCTGTTCAGTGCAGCAGTATGGCCAAATCCTGCTTTCTGCATGTCGAACACCACTCCCATGGACCGCAGAAGGGATTGTGAGCAAGGGTCCAAGAGCACAATTAGAGAAGGGCTGATGTATCAACCCCTTGTTTTTAGGGTATACATTAATCAGCTTTGGGGGTCTGGAAGAAACCCCAGTTGGCTAGGGAACTGCATAATCAATTTGGTGGTTTTGTACTATGTATTCAAAAGAATATTGGGCTAACAGGGCACCTCAATCTCTCTGCATTCTATTTTCTGGAGACAGGGAGAAGGAGAACATCAAACTGCAAACAGCAGCCATTCCAGGGAGTAAAGACCAAGAATGTGTAACGTCTGAGCCAAGTGCCCGAAGTGGTCTGTGGGTGAGTGGAACCTTTTCCTTCTGGTCTTAGAACCATAGGATCACAGAAGATGAGGGTTGCAGTCCCGCCTCCTGGTGGAGGGAATGGGTAAGGCAGAGGATGCTCATGTGGTTCCCCCACCCCATAGATCTATTGGGGAAGCCACACCCGAGACCTGCACCCCTCCCCATTGAAGGGGGCTAAAGAGGGAGCCGCCTGGTCAGGATTCCCAACAGGTGACTCAGAGTGGGAAGCTAAGAAGGTGGTTCCCAGAGTCAGTGCCAGGGAACAGGTGTGCCCACTGTGCACCATTATGGCCTCCTGCTTCCGGCCTGGCTCCTACGGCTGATGAATGTTACAGTATTGGGGGCGGAGCGGGCCAAACACTGCTGCACCCATGTTTTCTCTCCGGAGGCTGGATCCTCATCTCAGGCCATGCTGGAGTAAATCAGGAGTAACGCTGCTGAATTCACTGGCATTTCTCCAGACTGTCTTCCAGAGTATGGTGTGGTAAGTGGAGGGAGCAGCCCTGCTCGTGTTTGTCCTTGAAATCTGTTCTCAGCAGTGTTAATAAGGCAGAGAAGAGAAAACATGCGTGGCATTTTGATCGCTGTGACATTGACGTCAGGGGTCCCTGTATTTCTGAACCTGACTCAAGCTGTCCAGGAGCCCCTTGGATTTCCCTCCTGTCCTCTCCATTAAGCTGAGTCTCTTGTGGCAGTCTCTTGAAGGTTGTGGAGTAACAACTCCTCTTTTCTCCTGGCTCCCAGTTCTCTCGGCTTTAATTCTGTACCAACGTTGCTTCATCCACCCGTGAAACACAGCCTTGCTGGGTTAGGGTGTGGAAGCTGCGTGACTGAATGGAGAACCTTCCCACCCTGTTCTGACAGAGAGGGTGAAAATGCAGCCTATACTTGACAATCCCAAAGGGCACCTAGGCAATGGGCGTACGGAGTGGCGCTGGGCCGGGCCAGCATGGCTAACACGCAGCACTGCAGTATCTTTAGTGACCACAAGTGGTCTGAGCATCAGCCTGATATGCCATAGAAAAGATGCCATGAATGGCCAGAACTGTGCCCTCGAAAGAGCTGTGGGTATGATGATGGAGAAGGGAGCCTCCATGGGCAGGAAAAGTGCCCTAGTGATGGGGTGCAGCCCCTGCCCAGAAGAGGAGTGTTACCATGCTGGAGAGCTGCCAAACGTTGCCCCCAGAGATGGTCGCTGAGTGCAGGCTGCACGGCTTCCTTCAGAGGCAGTAGTGTGGCAGGGGAAGGCACCCCAATGGTTTAGATAGTCATAGGAACTTCAGGGTTTGTATCCAAACAGAGCCGCTGACGTCCGGAGGTGCCCTTCTCTCTCATTACTATTATATGGCAGTGTTTTGAATCTGTAACCATACCCCCGTAGGGACTAGAGGCGATCCAGGGTAAAAAAGGATGTGGGGTTTCAGCACTCCTACTTCACCATATAATCCGAACTTTCACAACTGATCATCCTGTCTCTGTGGTCACTCTCCTTTGTGAGCACTCGCTTCTTCCTTCTGCAGCTCTCCTTTCACCAGAGGAAGGATCCTTTCTGCCTTGGGTTTGAAAGGCTCCAGGCTCCAACCCACCTTCTTGACAGGCCTCCTTGTGTGCAGGCACCTCTGTGTCTTCTCTCACAGGTGGAACAGCACGTGGATTCCAACGTTACTGCCATGTGCAGTGTAAACTACTGGCTTTCTGGAGACAGAGAAAAAGGTTTTAAGAACAAAAGTAACTGATTTTTGGATCCTGTCTCAAGTTTGCTTTTCTCTAAAGCTAGTGGGAGAATCATTCTTAATTACGGTTGGAGAACAGGACACTCAGTCAGGCAGACCTTTGCCAAGCAAGTGCCTCAGTTCACCCTCCATCGTGCAGAACCCAACCTCCTGCTCTAACAGTAACCCAACCTGAAATGTCGCCCACAACTTCTCCCAGCCACTGAAGCCCTTGCTTTACAGGTTCACCGTCCCGGCTCCTGGCCATTCCTCTTCCCCATGTGGTTCTGAGGAAGTTCTGGCCTCACAGTTCAGGAATGAATGGCTGTCCTGAAGGACTGAAAGGTTCTAGGCAGGGTCTGACTGACTACATCCTAGGGTTGTGTAAAGAGGTGCCTCTTGCTGGAGAAGGTTTGGGCTTCTTAAATAAACTTTCCCCGAAGTTGAGAAACATAACTGAGAAGGAAAGCTTAGCATTTCTGCAACACACTTAAAATATAATTAGAAAGTGGTCACATTTTGTCAGAAAAACTTCCCCTAGAAGCAGGTTATAAAGAGTTGCCCATTATGGGCTTTCTGGTGCCTTCCTCAGAAGTCTTGGAATGGAGCAGCATTAGAGGACTAGATGGACGATTTCCTTGGCCAGCTCCTGCCATCGATGTGTCCCATGATGCTGACATGGTGCCATGATTAGAGAGAACAGTGCTGAGGTAACGAGCCTAAAACAAACATCACCTTATTGTAAGAAGTTCCTTTCCTCTTTAGATTTAAATTTAAAGTGATTCTCCTGGTTTAATAATTATTTACACCTTAGCTTCTGGGCATAGTCCTTTTCCTTCTGCATAGACAAACAGGTAGCTAGAGGCCTACAAAGTTCTTGTTGTCACTCTTCATAGTGGTAGAACTAGTTTATGTGCTGGCATGCCAGCAAAATACAGTGGAGTGTGTGCACACGAAGATTGGGGTGCAGCCTTCTATTTGCAAGTCCATGCTAAGCTGCCTCTAAATGTAGTCTCTTTGGAGAAGCAGCAATGCTGGTTAGGAACGTGTTTGCATTGTCACATCCCCTGCAGCCTCCCTCTCTCTGTGCAGATTTAAAACCAACAAATATATACTACATTGTGAAGGGGAATAGAAGGGTTCTTGTTGGCCAAGATAATTTCCCTTCTTTCCCCTGCAGCAGTGGATGAGGTGTCCTGCTTCTAAAGCATGGTACTGTATCCCATCTTGTGCTTGAAGCTTCAGTAATGCAGTAGGACGAACACAGCAATCCAGGACTGGAGCTAAGCTTGGCAGGAGAGTGATGCCAAACCTAACTCGAAATGTGGCACTGAGTTTTGGATAATTGGGTCAGATCCTAAGCCGGTGTAAAGCAGCGTAGCTCCATATGTCTATGTTGAGCCAGAGGGAGGCTGGAAGTGGGAATCCCAACACAGGGTGAGCGCATCTGGGCGCTAGTCTATGGAAGCTCTTTGTTCCTTTGCTCATCGCTGGGTATGGAGGAGGGATGGGAGTGGAGCTGGATGAAATAAACACCAAGTAGTGAGAACAAATACAAAAATACTCTTGCTGGAAGTTTGCAACATAGGGCTAATGTATTTCTTAGCATCTAGAATCCCTGCATCCCAAAGCAAAATCAGAGAAAGACAAAGGAGGCTGCTCCCTTCACCAGAATGCCACAACACCACTTATCTTGTTCCACGCTGGCCCTTCTCAGATCATCCAGAGAGGACCCAGGTCGCATAGTTTCCCATAGGGCCCCCTAGGCTCTGTCAGGGGCTGTGTTTCTATCCTGATGCATGCAATATTGCCCTGCTATACCTCTCTTCTGTATGTACCTCGTCTACCCTGCTTAGTACCTATGCATACAGCTCACTGTCGTTCCCAAGAAGAGGGAGAGGTATGCGTCCCTGCAGGACCCACCTAGGAACATTTCAAAGCCAGGGTATCTCCTGCATGAGACCTGCCGTCTGCCCTAAGGATAGGTTACACGTCCGCTAGGGATGGGATATTTTCCAAGAATATTTGTAAATAAATTAAATGTAAACCAAGGAAGCACTGGCTTTTCCAAGGAGAGCACTGTTTTGGACCTGTGGGATGCAAATAGTGAAGGGCAGAGACGGCAGGCCCCATCGGGGAACATATTTCAGTGTGGGGGCCTGTGCGTCGTGTAGGAAAGGTCCCCAGCCCCCTTCATGCTGCAGCCAGAAACGGGGTGGATATACAAACCTCCAGGGCCACGGGGGGATCCCAAGGGCATGGCTGGAGCAAAGGATACATGTTCAGAGAACCCCTCAGTGTGGTGACTCCTGGCTACTGCAGTGTACCGTTGAGGACTGGGAGTCGCCAAGGCCATGTAGGCTATTGTTTGCACCGCACTAGGTGACGTTTGCTAAAGTTTTACATCCATGGACCCACATTTGTAAAGGTCCTGAGGCATGGCTGTGCTCAATGTTGCAGACCTAGCTGATTTAGGAGCTTCTGTCACATTTTCAAAAGGGATTCAGGCACTTAGGGACCAGGACCCCATTGGTAGTCTGAGATTTATACTCCTAAGTGCCTAAATCCCTTTTGATATGGAGTGTGGGCTCCTGAGTTAGGTAGGCACAACAACACTGAGCACAGCCATGCCTTCAGTTCTTCGCGCCTCTGGGCCCCTTTTCTCCATGGGACGTTTCTCAGTCTTGCTGACGGCTAAAAGCCATGACACAGGCATGCCTGCAGCTCACCCACACACCCACAATCTCTCTGCGGGGTCTAGATGCTTCTGCAATCCCCTGTCACTGCTCCCTTGCCATGAACGTCCCCTTCCCAAGCAGAGTCCCCACATCCTAGCCCTGTGGATGTGCCGGACTACTGCCCGGCTCCAGGGGCCCATTCTCTTCTCTGGTCTTCCAGCATTACTCTTGAACTCTCTCCCAGCGCCTCTCTTACTGGTCCAGGCTAGCAGCCACTGAATGGAAAGGGTGATTTAGTGGGAATGGTCCTGCTTTTAGCAGGGGTTGGACTAGATGACCTCATGAGGTCCTTCCAGCCCTACGATTCTGTGATCCGCCCTACATGGTGAGAATGCAGCTAATTTTCCTTCTAGGCTTCTTTTCAAAATCAAGGACACGTGGCAGGAAAATAAATAAATGAAACCCAGATGACAAATGGGCAATCACTCATTAAAATGAGTTTAGGTAGACGGTGTGGATGGTTTGCCTTTCCATGGAGGCAAGGGAAGAGCTCATTATTTTCTTCTCAGCACTTCTCTGATAATAACTTATTAATGTGATAAAGCTTTTGACAAGAACAGAAATGGCACAGAAGTGCAGCCGTCCCCAGAGAGCCTTCCAATGTAACCTTAGCCAGAACTGATGCAATGTTTATCCACTGCTGTGACAAATATTATAGCACAAATGAAACATGATGCAAGTTTAAACCGCTTCTATGAGTCTTCAGGCAATAGCTTCCTACATCTCCTCAGATGAGGTACTTAGGTCTGGGGAAATTCTAAAGGCTTTGATTTTATGCAATAACTTCTTAGTTTGCAGTGCAAAATAAATAAATGAAGGGAGAATGGTTTAGATGCGTTGAAATGCAGATGATTCCCAGTGTTTTCAACTAAAGGTCTCGCTGTTTTGCTCCGTTCTGTTGATTTGTTTTGTGCCATTCCTTCTAAAACACCACCTTTAAAATAACCCAACACATAATGAATGTTCTCCCAAGTGTCATTTTCACTGGGAAATGTTAGAAATAATGCATTCAATTTAAATCTTTTTGGTGGATAGTGGAAAAGGACACGGCAAGGGAGAAAGGTTTGGCTGCAAAAGCTAATGAATCTTCTTTCCGTGGCCTCGGAACCTTGTTAGCATTGCGACCTTTCACCCTGGGTACTGACATCCGAATCTCCTGACTACGGGAATCTGACACATTTGTTGGAAATAGAAGGCTGAGCTACAGCTCTTTGGAAGCCAGAAACTTGTAATGGTATTTTCTGCTGCTCTGTGAGATCTCAAAGAAATTCAAACCTCTGTTCCCTAAAAGCACTGCAGACGTACTCTTCACATGGCATTGCTGAATGTGAGTGAAAACATAATCATGAATATGTTTATTTTGCCTATTATTCAGCCATCAGCACTGTTTCTTGCAGTTTTCCCAAATCCGTTCAGTGATCTCCCAGCTGTTCAGTGCTTGGCGGGTCTAACTGATTAAAAGCAAATAAAATTGGTTCCTCATTCCGTGTGAGCCCCTTAATGAAGCGAGAGAGTGGTACAGTCTTTGCCCAGAGCTCGGGAGGGGACTGTAAAGGACAGTGAAAGCAGAACACATGGGACTGAAGTTGACACTGTATGGGAATTGGGTAACATCCATCCCACAGAGCAGCGTTTAAGGGGGAAATGGTTAATTTATAGCTAGTGCTGAAATGGAGAGGAATATGCTAGGCAGCTGCCTGAAGGGGAATTACTGAACTGTCTCCTCAGCTTCAAAAGTTCCCTCGTCAGAGCTCAGATTCCATAGATGAGCTGACGCTAACACAAAGCATGTGTGTCATTTCACTGCAATCAATGGGAATGTGCAGCTACACAAGTGGTTTTTTTTTTGCATTTGGGCCAGGGGAGCAAATTTTCTGAGGGACAATCTTGTTCTTCTCAGAGACAAACTCTTCTCTCGAGCTTGCTGTGATGGCACTAGCGAAGCGTGAGACTTCAGGAGCAAGGTTTTTCTTCCAGGTACGTCAAGTCACTCTGGATTCATGCTTTACCTTTGCAAAAGCACTTTGAAGGCCAACGCTTTTCTGAGGTGGACAAGCTGGTGGCTGCTGAATTGCTTCCTACCTGCAGCCCCTAGCAAGCAGTGGGCATGTGCTCAAGGTGCTGATTTCAATGGCCCAACCTTATTCAAGTGAGAGTCCTTGTCCGAGACAGTCCCAGGCTCTGCTGCCGACATTTGTGGGTAGATCAGGCCAGACCTAACACACCACATGAGTGGGAAAGCACATTTATTGAAGGACGTACCATACAGAGAGTTTTCACTCTGCAATGGCTTGGAGGCTTCTGTCAGACTGTGGAAGCCCCTTGTGCTGCAGGGTTGGTTTAAAGAAATAGGGCCGCTACCCTTAACTTGGTGGTGCTGGTTTTTGTGGCCCAGAGAGTTATTTTAATAGCTGTGGGTCTCATCAGTCCAGCATTTTATCTTTTCCCACATTGAATTCTAGGCTGCCCCTTGGTCAAGCTTAGCTTATTTCAGTCCAGGAATGTCACCTCGGGCAATACCTGCCTGTGGCTTAGGAAGGAAAAGGGTCGATATTTTCTTAAATCTCCTTCTCCTGCATACTGATGGCCACTCCCGTAACTGCTCAATCTGTCCCAGAGACTAAAAACACTTGGATTCTTTTAGTCCAGCTCCTGATTAGAAGAGCTGTGCTCATTCAGACTGGGACTAGAAACAATACGATGTGATTTTCATGGCCAGTCACTGCTAATAAAGAGCTTACCTTTTGAATGTCAAGTATTGAATAATCAGAGAAAGCTGCTAGTGATCACTGTGGGTAGGAAGCCGAACCTTTTAAAATGTGTGCAGTCCTTGCGGATGAGGAGCGCGAAATCTGCATATGGATATTTCCTGAGTGGAAAAAGAAGCTAAATTTAGTGAGGAAGTGATGTGGTATAGTTCTTCTTCCAGCGAGTCATATTCATGGGTACAAAGAGAAAACAGCAAGAAAGAGAGATGATATTTCTTTTAATACATATATGATCCACACACAATATGAAGATTATTGCAGGGCTATTCCTCCATCACGAGGTGCATATATTTAAAGCCCTGGCTGGGATGATTTAGTGGGAGTGGTCCTGCTTTGAGAAGAGGGTTGGACTAGATGATCTCCTGAGGTCCCTTCCAACCCTAATATTCTATTATTCTAAGACTTAATTTGAAGCACATTCCTAAAATACATACTACTGGCTCAGTTACTGCATGGTGGAATACATCTCTGTACGTATGTGTTATGTTAGCTGTTAAGCCTTATATGCTTTTGCATGAATGTGTGTCTGTCATGTGGCACTTTTAAAGACTAACAAATGTATTTATCTCATGAGCTTTCCCCATCTTCAAAGTGTCTGATGAAGTGGGATTTTCTCCCATAAAAGCTCATGTGATAAATATATATATATATATTTGTCTTTAAAAGTGCCACAGGACTCCTGGTTTGTTTTGCTGAACTAGCCTGACATGGCTCCCCTTTGGAACTTGCCTTTCATGTGCCACACATTTACGTATAAATCATTCTAAAAAATAAAAACAAAGGGAAATTGGATTTGAAATGACTTTGATCCTTGTGGCTAGAAAATGGAGCAGCTGATGACTGAAATTTAAATGGCTTGATAGGAACTGGGTAACTGCAAATCCAGATTTGTGTAAAACCCATGTAATTGTAAGATTTAGAGGAAAAAGTCAGCCCTGGGCATGAGACTGCTTGAGGTGTTTCAACAGAGACATACTTTTTCCAAACTCTAATAATTTGTTTAAAGAGAAAATGTGTCTGGCCCTTCTTGCAGTAACCATAACCTTCCCAATGGAACCAAGTGTGTCACTTTCTTATTCATTCTGCATCTTGACAGATGACAAAGTAATATTAAAGAAAAATGCAAACTTCCCGATTCTTCTTTTCAGCATTTCTTTGAGAAACATTCTGAACAGATGTTGAGAAATTTGAAATCTGAGGGTTTTGCTTTCATTGAGATTTTACTAAAAACCAATATGCCAAGAAAAAACACTGTGAAATGCTGTGCTTTTATTCATAAGAAGTAGCGTAACCGCCAATGATCGGACAAGAAGCAATGGGCTTAAATTACAGCAAGGGAGGTTTAGGTTGGACATTAGGAAAAAATTCCTAACTGTCAGGGTGATTAACCAGTGGAATAAGTTGCCTAGGCAGGTTGTGGAATCTCCATCACTGGAAGTTTTTAAGAGCAGGTCAGACAAACACCTGTCAATGACGGTTTAAGATGGTACTTGGTCTTGCCATGAGTGCAGGGAACTGAACCCGATGACCTCTCATGGTCTCATCCAATTTCTATGGTTCTATGATTCTATATTTTAGCGTACGAGAGATAATGATGTAAAAAGGGCAAAAGATAGTAATCATGTAAAGATGGGAACTCCATCCTATTTCAATGGAAAAGTTTATTACACTTTATAAATAAGCATACTTGGACCTCTCCCCAGTTCTGATTATAAAAAATTAATAGTTTTACCACAACTATATATCTTTTCTGTTCAATAAACAACATTGCTTATTCTCCTGTCATATAGTGGGGATTTTTTGTGATTATTACTTTTTGGAACTATTCTATAATGAAATATTACTGTGTGTTTCAAACAATTCTGATATTATCTCTATGTCATTAGCCTTAATGCAAGGCACCCTCTATTTATTGACATTCCACTATATCCATAGCTGTACACTTCACTTTTAAATAGGCATAAACTTGTACATTTCACCTCTGTATAACACCACCAGAAGTTTTTTGCTAGCTACAAGTTTAAGGGGAAATTTATATTCTCTGTTGCCTGTGGATTTAAATGACTGAACAAAGGTTACCTTCTCTTTCATTATATGATATAAAGGGGACTCACCTCATACTGGAAAGAGGGTAGGTGTAAGGAGATGGCTGAGGTATCTCTAATACATTATTTTTTCCTTATATGTGACTGTTATCATTATAGGACAGGAATACAGAAAGATAACACAATTTGATGCTCATGTTCTGGGATCCATGAATGGTTCACTCTCGCAATGGCTAAGGGCAAAGTCCTGTTTTCCCTGGGGATGAAAAGCAGTGGAATGGGACCCAGATATATGTCTGGTACAAGAGCCATGCTGCCAGCATATGGCAGGATGGCTCAGGACTGGCAGTTAAAAGGAACTTCCGGCTGCACTTTTCTTTTGCTGTGAAGAGGCATCCTCTGCTTATGTGTCCATGACGGCAGCATATGTACCAGCTGGCAGGAAGGCAGGACATGCCCTGTTAAGGCTGGACTTGCAGCTGAGTTCCAAGCTGTCTTGGTTAATGTTTGGCTTTGATTAAATTAACTTAATTTAAATGTCTAATTAATTGGCCTATGATGGCATTTGGGGTTCTGGATTTGTCTGCAATAGTAGGTTGCAACGTGGAGGAGTGCATGGGATGGGTCTGTGGCAGTGTCTGGTAGCCTTCAGGATGGATCTGGGACTGTGGCAGGTGCCATACAGTTTTGGTGTATAGCCTGTGATGGCTTGTAGTGTGTGGACTTGGTCTGTGGTCGTGGGTGGCAGCTGGTGGCAGAGTGGGCTGAGTATTTGGCTGGCAGCAGTGGACAGGATCATAGGATTGGAAGGAAACTCAGGATATATCTAGTCCAACCCCCTGCCCAAAGTAGGACCAACCCAGACTAAGTCATCCCATGGGTTGAGTTATGGGTGGGTTATGATGGTGAGTGGTGGCCTCTGGGGTTGCTCTGTGGCCACTTGAAGCATATGGGGTAGTTTGTGGTAAGGATGGATCTTTAATTGAGTTGTGCTGTTGGGCAGGATGGGTCGGTGACCGCAGATGGTGGAGAGTGTGATCTGTGATAGTGGACAGTGGTGCATAGGATTTCTTTCAAAGAACATGGTGTCATTATTTATCACGTGGAACGTGTCCTGGTATAACTGATGGACCTGGGTTATTTGAATCTTTAAACCATGGCATGCAGGCCAGGTATCTCACCAAGAATCAGTGCCGCACACTTGCACCCAAAATAAGTTAACTCGCGCAGTAACATCATCTTCATCCAAAGAACTGGTTGGGAGACGATAACCATATTGTCACACTCTTATAAAAATAAATTGGTAGAGCACTCCCATCACCAGGAATACTGAGTTCATCTCTGGTCACCTTGTCATAAAGATGGTTATTTTTAAGATCTGCTCTAATTGAAACCGGAACTATTTCAGGCATGTCCTATGTCCTGTGTGGTGCAGGAGGTCAGATTAGATGATCACAGTGGTCCCTGCTGGCCTTGGCATGTTTTTTCTAGCAGATATAGAAAAGTCTGGGAAGAAGCAAGGACAATTACGACTGGCATGGGAAGTGTTCCATGTGCAGAGAAACCGAAAAAACAGGGACTGCTTAGTGCATGCCTGATATAGGTAAATAATGAATGGCGTTGAGCAGCCCATTCTGAACTCCTACTTACCCTTCACGGAGTGCAACTCAAGGGGCACTCAGCAAAGCTGTTGCAGTTACTGGGATCACTGCACTTTTGTCTCCTTTCTGGTCTCTCCCACACTGGTCTTGGGATGCTGGCCCTCACCTATCGCAGACATAGGGATTCAACCCTACATCCCAACTGCTTATCACCTTCCAAATCTGACTGGGTAGAATTCAGGCACCTGCATTCCCTCCCTGGGGAAATCCCCACCCAGTGATATATGGCCAACGATCCTCAAACGACTCTATTCATCCTTTCTTCGGTGAAACAAAGAATTAGAGAAAAAGGATTTAAAACAACAAATTGCTGACATGCCTATCTCATCTAACCTTACTCATTACTACATTTAAAGTGAAGTCAGCCTTCCTCATCAGCTACGGGAACTAAACAGGCCCCTCTCACATCCTCTTATGGATAGTCTACCCTGGAAGTGCTACATCCGAGCAGCTGTACCGCTCCTTCATGTCATCATAATTAATTCACCTCCATGAGGGATGAAAGTTACCCACTGTCATAGTACCTGTCTGGAGAGCGCTTAAGTTGCCGTATCTTGTGTCGGTAGGGAGGTGGCTTTTCACAGCCCTGAGCAAAGTAAATTATATTGACTGTGGCACACCTTGGTCACAACTGTGAGCATATCCTGGTTCCCTTCTCTACCTGCTTATCTGTGAGAGTCTCAAGGGCTCTCAGTCTCAGTTTTTGCCTGCTCAAATTGTGTCAACCCGCTCCGCCCCCCCCCCCCCCCCTCATTCAGCAGGAGCATTCATCAGGACCTATTCTAGAGGATGACTTTGTTTGTCTGCTCCCATTATTTGGAGAGTCGCACCAGTTCAGTCTCACTGGGCTGTGTCTCATCTGTGGATGAAGAGGTTCACACGGCCTAATCCCCTTCATCAGTCTTGCACACACACCATCTTGGAAGTCAAACACATCAACCACACTTGTGATACAGATATGCAATTCACACACACACACTTTTGAGCATAAGAGCGTGAGAATGGCCATACTAGGTTAGACTAGTGGTCCATCCTGTCCAATACTGTGTCTTCTGACAGGGGCCTGTGCCAGGTGCTTCAGAGGGAACGGAAGGAATACATAATCTTCAAGTGACCCGTACCGTCTCCCATTCCCAGCTTCTGGCAAATGACAATCTATGTCCATCTTGGCTTGTAGCCATTGATAGACCTATCCACCATGAACTTACAAAGCTCTTTTTTGAACACCGTTATAATCTTGGCCTTCACAACAGCCCCTAGCAAGCATTTGCACAGGTTGACACCCTGAAATAACACTTCCTAATTTACTTTCTCCGCACCAGTCATGATTTTATAGACCTCTATCATATCCCCCTTAGTCATCACTTTTCCAAACTGAAAAGTCTTAGTCTTATTAATCTCTCTTCATATGGAAGCTTTCTCCATATCCTTAATCATTTCTTCTGCCCTTTTCTCTACCTTATCCAATTCCAATATATCTTTTTTGAGATGGGGAAACCAGATCTGCCCACAGTATTCAAGATGCAGGCATACCACAGATTTAAAAAGAGGCAATATGGTATATTCTGGTTTATTATCTATCCGTTTGCTGATGATTCCCAAAATCCTCTTAGCTTTTTTGACTGCCACTGCACATTTATTTGATCTTTTCACAGAACTACCCGCAGTGACTCCAAGATTGCTTTTTTGAGGGGTAAGAGCTAATTTAGGCTTCATCTTTACATATGCATAGTTAGAGTTCTGTTTTCCAATGTGCACTGCTTAGCAGTATCAACATCAAATTTCATCTGCCTTTTTGTTGCCTGACACCCTGTTCTGTGAGATCCCTTGTCAGTCTTCTCAGTCTGCTTTTGACTTAACTATCATGAGTAATTTTGTATCAGCTGCAAATTTTGCCACCTCACTGGCTAACCCTTTTTCTAGGTCATATATTAATATGTTGAACAGAACAGGTCACACTATTTACTCACTCCATTCTGAAAACTGACTATTTAAATAAATCTGTTACTCTTTAAAAGTGCCACAGGACTGTTTGTTTTTCTGCAATAGACTAACATGGGTCCCCCTTTGGAACTTTCCTACTCTTTGTTTCCTATCCTTTAACCAGTTACGGATCTAGGAGAGGACCTTTCTTCTTACCCATGACCCCTTATTTTTTAAAAGGCCTTTGGTGAGCTATCTTGTCAAAAGCTTTCTGAAAATCTAAACACATTACATCCAGTGGCTCACCCTTGTCGACATGCTTGCAACCCGCAGGGGCCCCGGCTTGAAGGCAGCCATGGCTGCCCTCTTGCTGGGACCCTGAGGCTTCCCAATAAGAAGGGAGCCCGGCTCCCTTCTGCCGGGGAGCCGCAGGTCCTGGGGAGAAGGGAGCTGTGGCTCCCCTGGGGAGGCACTGCTCCCTTGTCCCCAGCCACAGGTCGACTTAGGGAACTAAGTCGACCTATGGAGTCCATGCCTGTTTTAGGTCGACTTAACAAATTGACTTAGCCGTTAAGTTGACGTAAACGGCAGTATTTATTAAGTCGACTTAAGGAAGCCCTTAAGTGTACTCTCCATGCCACCATGTAAATCATTGATGAAAATATTGAACAGAACCAGACCCAGAACCGCTCCCTGCAGTTCCCCACTTGTTATGATTTTCCAGCATGACTGTGAGCCATTGATAACTACTCTCTGGGAGTGGTTATCCAAGCAGTTTTCACCCATCTTATAGTAGCTCCATGCAGGTTGTACATACAAGTAGTGAATGTGGGGTGCTATTATGAAGTAAAATATATCACTGATGGGAAGTACCAAAGACAGATAGATGTGAGATTTATTGATCACTGACCTATTTATTATTTGTACAAGGATTGTCTCCTTGCAATTTAAATTAAAAGGGAGATCTGATCCTGAAATAATTGTCTTATTGTCAATAATTTTCTTTATTTCTTTGCAGCCTCCTTTTTAGTTCAACACAAAACAACTTTGGTTGCACATTAGCTAGATACAGATCAATAGATCTGACACTAAGTCTCTGCCTCTTAACAGATAGATTCATAACTTTTCACCAAAGAAACAATTCAAGCAGGTGGCAGGGGACACTATTAAGGGTTTCAGTATAAAGAAAAGACAAGGACAATGTTAGTAAAGAGATTTTTTAAATCAATGCATGTATGTCTCTGAGGGTGCGTCTACACTTACAAGTTAGGTTGACTTAAGGAGGCTTGAGTTGACCTAACATACTCCCTGTCCACACTGGGTTTTTATTAAGGCGACTTAAGCTGTTCCTTAAGTCGACTTAAGGAAAGTTTAAGTCAACTTAATAACACCTAGTTTTAGGTCAACTTAAGGCTTAAGTCGACTTCTTAAGTTGACTTCAGCCAGTGTGGATGCCCTAAGTCGACTTATTCCATAAATCGACATAGTGCAAGGGGACAAGGGAGCCCTGCATGGCTCCCTGGCAGAAGAGAGCCATGTGTAGCTCCCTTCTGCTGGGTAGCATGGATCCCTTGTCCCTGGGGGTCCTTTTTTGCCGGAAAGCCGTTGTGACCGGGGCCTCCTGGGATACCTTCCTGGACGTACAAAAGTCAGGGCAAGCTGCAAAACCGGGAGCCAAACTCCCCAAACACTGATGGGTGGTACTTAAACCAGTCTCCCTATCAGTCACAAACAGGCCCCTGGTTCCCCACACTGGGTACCAAGAAGTCTGTCCAAAATAGAAACAGCTCCCTTTATTGCACTCCAGCTCCTCTGGTTCCCACTTAGCTGCACGGTCCCTTAAAGATATAGGTTCTCCTGACCCCAAAGGGCCAGCCACAGCACACAGGACAATATAGGTTTGGATCTTACCCAAAATACCACACTGATAGCCAATCCTTTAGCAACTACAACTAAAGGTTTAATATAAGAAGAAAAGAAGCAAAATATGAGATATGTTAAAGGGTCAAAGCGAATCACATACATACAAATGATTTAAAGTTCATGAAAAGCAGTCTGCAGGCTTGTTCCTCTGGTAAACACCCAGCATCAGGGTGGGCCTCAATCCTTTGTTCAGTCTCAGAGAAATAGTTCCAGAGATGGGTGTTGGCTGTAGACTGAGGACTTGAAAAGCAAAATGGAGTTGGACTTGCTGCCTTTTATCACCTCTGGCCTTCTCCATGCTGTGTGCAGTTCTTTCCAATCAAACTGGAGCTGAGTCACATGTTTAAGTCCTAGTGGCTCAACGGGTTTTCTTCTTTATCCTGTTATCTGAGGAGCTTCCTTAATAGGCCCTTAAGGAGACAATGGCTGGGCAGACATTCAGTCTGGGGCATTTTCCCAACCTTACACAAGTTAAAATATAACAATCACATTCCTAACTTCTAATATGAATACAAATCCTACACAAACTATATGATCATTCCCACAAATTATTACCTTTCTATTGACATCAAACATGGCATGGTTCCTATGGATTATAACAATTATAAAATAATACAAAATAACATCATAAATGGTTCCTTAAATCCTGACAGCGTCACTGCCGTGGTCCAGGGAGAAGCTCCAGTGAAGGATTCCCTCCTCGCTGGAGCCCTCGCTGGGGAACCCCGGCAGCTCCCTTCTCCCCAGGAAGCCACTCGGTTTGGAGCCTCAGATCTTTCTCAACCTATCCAGTTGACTTAGAGAGTCTAGTGTAGACTCTCTAAGTCGACTTAATAAGGTTGACTTTAAGTCGACTTAACTTTCTGAATGTAGACATAGCCTGATTTAGCAGGAACATAAATGTTGTAGACTTTCTTTTTAGTAGTTTTTTTTTCTAAATCAATAAAAAGATAGTTATGGAGAAAAAGAACCACCTTGCTCCCATTTACCAATTTAGCCTGTCTCTTTGTCTCCTGAGTTATAAGTCAATATGCTAGAAAAAAGGTATAACATGGTGTTGAATTTATGCCATCATGTGCCGGAAATGGCCCCCTGCCTTATACATTGGACAAACAGGACAGTCTCTGTGCAAAAGAATAAATGGACACAAGTTTGACATCAGAAATCACAACATTCAAAAACCGGTTGGGGAACACTTCAATCTCCCTGCTCACTCCACTGATGACTCGCTAATAGCGGTGCTCAAACAAATGGATAACAAATTGCAGCTTCAAAGAGAAACTGCAGAATTGGAACTTATATGTAAATTCAACTCCATTGCCTCAGGGTCAAACAGGGACTATGGATTTTTTTCTCATTACAACAGGTGATTTGACCTCACCTTCCTCTATATACTGTTCCCCAGTGTTTGAATCCCAACACCTATTCTGATTTGCTGTTACAGCCTGACCTGATCCCGTGTCATACATTTCTCTGCTTTTAATTTCCTCCCATTCTGTAAGATCCCCATCTTCAAAGCATCTGAAAAAGTCAGATTTTCTCCCATGAAAGCTCATGTGATAAATAAATTTGTTAGTCTTTAAAAGTGCCACAGGACTCCTTGTTTGTTATGGTGTTGAATATGTCCTGTAATCCTAAACACAAAGGGAAAATTGGAAAGAATCTCTTTGAGTTTCCTAACATCAGCTAAACACTTGAGCAGACTTTCTGAATAATTTGAGCCTGGAAATTAAAAAGTCAGTATACAACTGTGTCACCTTAACAGGGTTGTATCAGATACTTTGACAGTGTTATCTGGTAGTGTGACTGAGTGCAGAATTGTAATTGCCTATCAATAACCATTTGTCCCATCCTACAAAAGCTAGAGGAACTCAAGAAATTGGCAGATTTAAAACAAAATAGTTTTTCACTAAATACTCAATTCAAGGTGGAACTTATTACCACCTGGTAACAGAGAAACTGACTGCTTAGCAGGATTCAAAAATAGGTTAGACGGTTATACAGAGAAAGTTGAAAAATATCCAGAGGCTTTGCCAATCTGCTCTTTTGGTAAAAATCCTTCCTGACCCCAAATATAGTGATCTCTTTAACCATAAGCATGTGGGCAAGACTCAATAGCCAGACATCCAAGAAGAGTTATCTGTAATAACTCAGAACCCACCCCATTAAATGTCCCAGCTCAGGCCGTTGGCACATCAACCACCAGTAGTCAAAGAACAATCAATTGTCAAACTAGGCATCACACTATCCCCTCCATAAAGATATCAAGCTCAGTTTTGAAGCCAGCTAGGATTTTTGCCCCCAGAGCTCCCCTTGGAAGGCTATTTCAGAACTTCACTCCTCTGACAGTTAGAAAGCTGCAGCTAATTTCCAAGTCTAAACTTCCTGATGAGCAGTTTAGATCCATTAGTTCTTGTATAAACATTGACACTGAACTTAAATAATTCCTCTCCCTCCCTGGTATTTATCCCTGTGATGTATTTATACAGAGAAATCATATCTCTTTTCAACCTTCTTTTGTTAGGCTGAACAAGCCAAGCTCTTTGAATCAATTCTCATAAGGCAGGTTTTCCATTCCATGGATCATCCTAGTAGCCCTTCTCTGCACCTGTTCCCGTTTGAATTCATCTTTCTTAAACGTGGGGGACCAGACCAGAACTGCACATAGTGTTCCAGGTAAGGTCTCACCAGTGCCTTATATAACAGCACTAGCACCTCCCTGTCTCTACTGGAAATACCTCATCTGATGCATCCTCGGACCACATTAGGTTTTTTTCATGGTCACATCACATTGTCATCAATCAATACACCCATGGACTTCTCTTCCTCCTCCACTTCCAACTGATGTGTCCCGAGCTTATAGCAATTTTTGGTTGTTGTTGTTAATCACTAAATATGTGATCTTGCACTCTCCGCTATTAAATTTCATTCTATTCCTATTAGTTCTTTTTTCCAGCAGGGGTCGGCAACCTTTGTCCTCTATTCTGCCGGCAGCGGCGTGATTCTGGGTGGGCCAACCCGCCCCGCCCCGCTCCACTCCAGCAGCTCTGCCCAGCAGGGGAGCCTGAGTGGTGCTGTGTGCCACTCAGGCTCGGCCCACGTGCCAGCTTTGGCACGCATGCTGGGGGTTGCCAACCCCTGGTTTACAGGGTCATCCAGATCTTCCTTCATGATATCCCAATCCTTCTCCATAACACTTACTGACTTTTAAAGACTACCAAATTTGATGAGATTTCTAAATTGATTTTTCACTTCTGGCCTAAGTAGGATTTCTACTCTTGAATCTGCCTACCTACAGGGAACGCCATGACAAAACATCTATGGAGATCATTGTGGGGCTGAGATAGGCCCATGCCAAGTGCTGTTGAAAGCAAATTCAAGACCTCTGAGAAGTACTGACATAGAAGACAGTGATTCAGCTTTTGGTCACATTTGAAATCCTCAGATCTTTGTGAAGTTGCTTAGGATTTGCACCAGCCTAGCTGAGAGCAAAATGTATTTTTGCCACACTTAAAATCAAAGTCACTTCCTGTATATAATGTGATGGACACATAAAAACCACCCTATACCATAAACCTATTGATCTCCGTAGTTACCTTCATCCTTGGAGCTTCCACCCAAGACACACCACTCAATCCATTGTCTACAGCCAAGCCCTAAGATATAACCACATTTGCTCCAATCCCTCAGACAGAGACAGACACCTTCAAGATCTCTATCTACAATATCTATCTGGAGTAGTGAAGAAACAGATTGACAGAGCCAGACAGGTACCCAGAAGTCAACTACTACAGGAGAAGCCCAAGAAAGAAACCAACATAACGCCATTGGTCACCACCTACAACCCCCAAGTCAGAGCTCTACAGCACATCATCAAGGACCTACAGCCTATTCTACACGACGATCCCTCACTCCCTCAGGCCTTGTGCGTCAGACCCTCCTCACTTATAGACAGTCCAAGCAGATACTCACCAACAACTACAGACCTCACAACAGAAACAGTAAAGCAGGAACATCCCTGCAACAAACCACGCTGCCAACTTTGCCCTCAGATCTGCACTGAAGACACCATCACAGGACCTAATCAAGGCACCTACTCCATCAAAGGCTCATTCACCTGCTCATCCACCAATGTGATTTATGCCATCATGTGCCCCTCTGCCTTATATATTGGACAGTCTCTGCGCAAAAGAATAAATGGACACAAATCTGACATCAGAAATTGCAACACTACAAAACCAATAGGGGAACACTTCAAGCTCCCCGTTCACTCCATTCATGACTTGTTAATAGTTGTGCTCACACAAATGGATAACAAAGCAGAGCTTCAAAGAGAAACTGCAGAACTGGAATTCGTATGTAGATCTGGCTCCTTGAACTCAGGGCTTAATAAAGACTGTGTGTTCTTTTCCCACTACAACAGGTAATTTTGATTTCTTTGTCTCCCCCTGCCCAACCTCCCTGCTAATTGCTCTACTTCACTGTTTGAATCTGAACAACTGCTTTGTTTTGCTGTAACAGTCTGACCTGAACCTGTGACTTACACTTCCCTGCATTTATTTTCCTCCCATTCTTTGAATTCCCCATCTTCAAGCATCTGACAAAGTGAAATTTTTCTCCCATGAAAGCTCATACAATAAATAAATGTGTTAGTCTTTAAACGTGCCACCAGTCTCCTTGTTTCTTTTGGTGAATTAGACTAACATGGTTACCCCTCTGAAACTGTATATGATGAGTTACAGTTATTATGCCCAGTGGTCACAAATGGTTGGAGGAGAGTAGCCAGAGCCAGGCTGATTGAATGAAGTGCCAGGTGCGCATTGTCTATACGAGTGCTTTTACTGCACGCATCACCATAATATTGGAGAGCTTTCTATTGACTGAGTATGGATGTACTTCCCTTGCCTATGGACATCTTCCATAGCCACAAGTAGCCTAGGCAAGGGTCAACAATTCCATACCATGCTGTGGCCTGGAGCCAACGTGGTTTGGATCCAAGGCTATGTCTACACTTATGAAAGCTAGTTCGAATTAGTTAATTCAAACTAATTTTAGTTAGTTTGAATTAACTTAATTTGAACTAGCATGGCCCTACCAGAATGCTAGTTCGAACTAGCCATGGCCATGCAGGTCACTTGCTTAATTTGAATTAGTCAGTTGCATGAAGGTCAATCTGCCGATTAGTTTGAACTAAGCAGTTACTTTGAACTAATATGGCCACACTGACTTAATTTGAACTAACTATTTTGAATTAAGGGTTAGTTCAAACTAAGAAATCGAATGTATTAGTTCGAATTAAGGAAGTCCTTAATTTGAACTAATGAAAGTCTAGTGTGGCCAAGGCTTAAGTTAGTTCGAATTAAGCTTCCTTAATTCAAACTAACTTGCCAGTGTAGACATAACCCAAGATACTGGCAAGTGACAGGTGATACTGCACATGGGATTTTTGGTAGTTTCTTGAACAGACAAAGGGATATTAGAGACTGTGTGGCAGCTGGTAAAGCCATTAATATTGAGATATTTCAGGGTAGAAGGTAAAGTTGTGTTTACACTTGTCTCTATCTCTCTGGGATGATCACTCATTTGTAATGAGAGCAAATAGGGTCAATAGAAGTTGAGCAACTCTATCATTGAAGTCCCTTGTGACTGTGGGAGTTATGGAGGAGCCAGAAGATGGTCAGCAAATAAATTGGGGAGATTCGTGTGAAGGGCTGAAAAAGTAATTTAGCCTTGAATTGAGACCAGGCAGCAAAGTTGAACTTTGGAGCCAGATCTGGACTTTCCCCATTTGCAGGAAGGTTGAGCTCGCATGCCTTCCACATCAGCCCATGTCTAAAAGCCTCATGACTGCGCTAGGGAGAGAGCCAAGGAGTCACTGTACATTCTTCCCACTAAACAAGAGCAGTTGTGCTGGATGAAAGAAAAAGAAAAATCAATTCCTTTTTTTCGCCTTAGAATTAAAAGCCTTTAAAATTTAGTGTAGCTCAGATCTAATTAGGTAGTAATTGTTCACCATTTTGGATTATATCAATTTAGCACTAGAAGGCTATGTTGCTACCTAAAACACTTTGCAAATTTATTTACAGACTACAGGATACTGAAGACACAGGAATACCACATTTTAAATATAAATTGCTTCGAGGTACAATTTGCTCAAATTGGTGTAATGAGCATTATGAATTTAATTTTAGCCTGTTTCCACTATATGATAACCTGATCTGAAAGTATAAATGCAAATTAAATTTAAATAGCCTATAATTTTTACATAATATGATGTTTCATAAATATTTATTATGGGTGTCTAATTATTAAATCAATGAGTCTTTAAACTCCCTCGATAGTAATAAAAACAAGCTCCTCTATCACTTGCATGTAGTAAGCTGGTGAGTAACCACCTTTATACCTCTTGAGACATCTAGAGAGTTACGTACACTGCTGGGAGGTGATTGTGGTACCTCTAGGTACCAATGACAAAGGTAAAGCTAAGAGAGAGATTCTGGAGGCCAGATTTCAGCTGCTAAGAGATTAGAGTACAGGATCTGTGTGGTAGCATCATCTGAAATGAATCCAATTCCATGTGCAGGGCAAATTAGACAGGGAGAACGACAGGTTCTCAATGCACAGATGAGATGATGGGATACAGAAGAGGGATTTAGGTTCATTAGGAACTGGTGAACCTTTAAGGAAGGGAGGAAGCTATACAGGGAGGACAGAGTCCATCTAAACCAAAATGGTGCTGGCAAGTGAAATTAAAAAGGATCAAGAGGAGGGTTTTTCAAGCGGAGGGTTTTGTTTTGTTTTAATAAGGGTTGAGGGAAAGCTGACTTAGTTCTAAGTGGTGCAGAGGATCTGCTATACACAAATAAAGACGGTAATAAAACACAAAGTAAAAACAGCAGTCACAAGAGTAAAATGCCAGCAACTTTTGTAAAACACCATAATTTAGGCTCAAACTAAGCACATACCAATAACAATTAATTAAATAAATAAAACAGTAAGATGAGCAAAACATAGTCACCAGGGCTAAACAACATCACAATGGAGGCAGATAGAGGCAAAAAGACACCCTTTATAAACTGGAACTCAAATCCTAGGGAGAAAACTAGAAAGGAACATAAGCTCTGGAAAGTCAAGTATAAAGGTCTGATTAGACTGGAGAAGAAAGAATTGGAAGAATAACCAACAGCAATATTTTGAAACGTACATCATAAGCAGGAACCCTGACAAAAAGCAGTGCTGTCATTGGATAACTGAGGCTCTAAAGAAGCATTCGGGGAAGACAAGGCCATTGAGGTGAACTAAACTGGATCCTTTTCGTCGGTCTTCATTTCAGAGGATCAGAAGGAGATTCCCACACGAGTCATTCTTTTTAGGTAACGAATTGGAAGAAATGTCCCCAACTGACGTGTTAGTAGAGGAGGGTTTGGACCAAACTGGTGAACTAAGCGACCAGTACCAGATGGTGTTAACCCAAGAGCTTTGCAGGAACTCAGACATGAAATTGCAGCATTATGAACTGTGGTATCATAGAATCAGAGAATCTTAGGGCTGGAAGGGACCTCACGAGGTCATCTAGTCCAACCCCCTGCTAAAAGCAGGACCATGCCCACTAAATCACCCTAGCCAGGGTTTTGTCTAACCAGGCCTTAAATATCTCCAAAGATGAAGATTCCACCACCTCCCTAGGTAGCCCATTCCAGTGCTTCACCATGTAACCTATTACTTAAATCAGCCTCTGTACCAGGTGACTGGAGGATAGCTAATGTAAGGATGATTTTTTGAAAGGTTCTAGAGATGATTCTGGCAAATACAGGTCAGTAAATCGACCCTCAGTACCAGGCAATTTGGTTGAAACTATAGTAAAAGAGAGAATTATCAGACATATACATGAGCACATGTTGGGGGAAGAGTCAACACAGCTTTCATCACGCTTCAGTAATCTAACAGAAAGTTTTGAGGCAGCAACGATGGTGGACAAGGGTGATTCACTGGATTTAATGAAATTGGACTTTCAAAAAGTTTTTGACAAGATCCTTCATTAAAGGATATTAGATAAAGTAAGCAGCCATGAAATAAGAAGAATAATCATCTCATGGGTTAGAAACTGTTTAAAAGCTATGTTACAAAATGTAGAAATGGTAAGTTTTGATAGTGATGAGAGGTAACAAATAGAGTTCCTGAAAGAAGGGGATAGTGGAATGAGGGGGAAGCAGGCAACCACATGTGGTGTCCCCTTGGCAGCAGGGAAATGTACTCCTGCCCCCCCAAAAAAACAGTCAGACTATATATGGGTATGCCCACATCTTGAATGCTAATCACCCTATTTTAAAAGAAGTTATTGTAGAACTGAAAAAGATACAAAGAAGGGAATACAAATTATTAGGGTTATGTAATGAGTTCAATATGAAAGACTAAAAAGATTGAAACTGTTCAGCTTAGAAACGAGATGACTGAGGGATACCGTAGAGGTCTATAAAATCTAAAATCAGTAAAAAGTGAATAAGTAAGAGTTATTTATCCCTTAACAGAAGACAAGAGCCAGGTCACCCAATGAAATTAATAGTAGCGGGTTAGAAACAAATTTGAGGAAGTACTTCTTCATACAATGCACAGTCAATCTACAGAGCTCATTGCCAGGGGAAGATATAAAGGCTAAAAGTATAACTGGGTTAAAAAAAACAAGGAGTCCTGTGGCACTTTTAAAGACTAACAAATGTATTTATCGCATGAGCTTTCATGGGACAAAGTCCCACTTCATCAGACTCTTGAAGACTTTCTCCCACAAATGTTCATGTGATAAATACATTTGTTAGTCTTTAAAAGTGCCACCAGACTCCCTGTTTGTTTTGCTGACCTAGACTGACAGGACTCCCCCTTTGGAACTGGGTTAAGAAAAGCACTAAGTAAGTTCATGCAGGATTGATCTATCAATGGCAGTTAGCCAAGCCAGTCAGGGACACAGCCGTAGGCTCTGGAGGTCCCTAAAGCTCTGTCTCCCAGAAGCATGGACTGGATGACAGGGTGTGGATAACTCCACGATTGCCCTGTTCTGTTCATTCCCACTGAAGCATCTGGCCCCAGCGATTGTTGGGAGACATCGGTCTGCCCCAGTATGATCATTCTTAGGTTCTCCTGACTGTTTGATCTCTAGGTCATTAGTGTCATTATCATGTAGCTACAATGTGTTCATCGCCTTGACGTCTGCGCTCCTCACACTGTAATGGAATTGTGTGTCAGGTAGGGCACTGCTTTTCCTCCCTTTGGACAGATGTGAATTGAGTGAGACCAAGGCCCAGATCTTTCCAGGTGTTTAAGCATTGATCCCTTCAACATTGCAAGGCCTAAGTGAGTCGGACAAAACGTCTATTTTCAAAAATAACAGGCACTGCTTTTCAGTGAGTACTTTGTGGTAGCAGTTACATCACCAGAAGAGTTAGTGGCACTTCCAGCTGCACCAACTCACACTTGCATTTCAATGTGGAAATCTGATAGCTGAAAACTGTGGTGCCCTGAAAGTGTCTCGTGCCCTGCTCCTCCCTGAAAGTCAGCCATCTGTGTTAATGATGAAGCCTATTTATTCTCCCTTAAGACCTCATGGTGAGAGGAGATGTGTGTCAGAGATGGTGCGTGCCCTGTTCTGTGTGGCCTAGGGGAGTTTGTCTTGCATAGCATTTGCACTGCTCACCTGAGCAGGGGGCACTATCCTGCTTTACAATTTTTAAAATATTCTAGAGAAAATTGGTTAACAAAATAAGATGAGGGGCTAGAAAAAATTAAAAGAAATTATGTCCTTATTAAGATCCTGACTTCTGTATGTTTATAACCAGGAAAATTATGAAGAGTAAATATTTCCATGCTTTAATTAGTTTACATAATTTGTGCCACTATGGGATCCTCCAGTAAAATGCAATTTTCTTTCACCTGATCTGAATTAATGAATTTACCAGCTGAAAGCATCACTGGCCAAGCCATAATAAATTCAGTTGTTCTTTTGCCTTTCTCTTGCTTCAGAATGAGGGCTCTTCTCCTTTTTCAGAAAAAAATAGACACTCACACTCTTTGAGCCGATTGTTAATTGTATGCTGCAGCTAGAGAAACATGAACCAGTTATATTTCACCTAATTCAACAGGCAACCGTGCATGAAAGAACAAAGAGTTAACATTTCTTTCCTTGGATTTCTGATTTCTTTTTGGTACAACCCTCAATATAACTTGAAATCTGTTTATTTCAGCAGTTATTTTGGTAACTGCTTTTCATAACATACTCAATTCGAATTTATTGTTACTGACACCCAGATCCTGCAAAGACTTACACAGTTGTATAACTTTGTACATGTGAGTAGCCCTACTGAAGTCAACAGGAGTTTTGTCATTGAATTCAGCGAAGTGAGGATTTCACACATTAAGACTATTACTATGTAAAGTTAGACATTTTCTTTCATGTGGGATTAGACACTAATGAAGTAGAAAGAGGCAGAGGACACAGTTGTTTCTTTGGTTAGAATAGGATGCATTTAATTGAGACAAATTATCTGAAAACTTATAATACAGTTGTAAACAAATCCTCCAGGGAGTTTCCCACACTGTGGGACCCCCTGAACATACCCTGTTATAAACACTGGGTGGACTCAGCTCAGGTCCCCATCTCTTTGCGGGCTCTGTTGTTTCTAGTCCTTCTTATATTTATTTTATTGTCAGGGGATGAAAAAGGCAACAAATGTTCCTGTGCAACTGAGAATAAACTCTTCTGGGGCCAACTGAAAAGAAAAATAAAGGTTAGTGACATCCCCTTACTGTAGGTGTGTCTACATAGCAGATTTACAAGGGTCCTTCTCGCTGGGAAGCTCAGTCATAATGCTTCCTCTGAGAGTGTGCATCATGCCTTGTAGGTGTGAGAATGCAGGTCTCTGGTATGGAACTTCCTCTTGATGCTTAGGGACCACTCCAATCACTTCTGGCTCCCAGTGGCTCACTCCTTCCTCCTCTTTAAAGACCTTCTTCCTACCAAGCATGATTGGCAGGGACAGTTCTATCTCCACACATTGGCTATGTCTACACTTGAAAATTTAAGTCGACTTAGTGAGTCTACACTTAAATTTTAAGTCGACTTTGGGGGGAACTTACAAAGTCGACCAAGAGCGTCCACACTGGATGCCTAGGTCAACTTCTAGGGGGTAGGGGGACCTAGGGCAGGTCCATGGGGGTGGGGGGCACCCTTGCCCAGTGCCAGGGGGCTCAGCCTTTGCCCCATTGTACATAGGTACAATGGGGCAAAGGGGGACAGGGACTCTGGCAGGGCATAGGGGCAGGGTGGGAAGGGCTCTGCCCTGCCCTGTGAGGGGGCATGCCAGGCTCCCCCTGTGCCCCACCCCCAGCAGGGAGGACATTGGTGCAGTCCTGGGGCAGCCCTAAATCGACTTAGGGCTATCCCACGTCTACTCTGGCTTAACTCGAATTAAATCTAGCTTTAATAAAGTCGATTAATTTTCATTAAGTCGACTTTATTTTCATTAAGTCGACTTAAGGAAATTGTAGTGTAGACGCAGGGTAAATTAAGTTGACTTAATTTACAAGTGTAGATGCACCCAATGAGCCTTTCTACCCTTGCCCATCAGTGTGCTTCTGTATATGTTAAAGAATACTGATTCAGGAAGTAAGTTACATATTTTTATATGACATTTACAGCAGAAATTGAGACATTAAAAAAAAAACCCTTTGTAAAATTAAAGAATTTCTAGTAGATGTTAATTTAGACAATGGAAAACCCTAATTATCTCTTGCAAGCTAGGTATATTGATGCAGATTTTACAAAACGATAAATTGATGGTTACTTGATGTACCCAAGTTTACAAAGTGATCAGGAGGCCAACTCATGAAGAGAATTGAAGAAATCTGGCTCCATGTGCCCTTATCTAACCACATTGCATAACGTTAAAGAACTCTCCAAAACATATGGTACATCAAATTCAGCAGCTAGTAGATTAACTAAACTAAGCTGTCCCTTCCAAAGACACCCCACAGATGTGGTAATGTGTGCATTTATACATAAAGGACAACTCAGTCAAATGCTAAGTACACTAGATTACAGAGGCATCTCCTAGGAATCAGAGTTTTAATTTCACAACACAGTGTACATTGTAGAGAAAACACATAAAGCATAAAAAGTCCTCAGCTATCATTGTGGGTAACCTTCTCCTAGGGACAGTCATCTAGTTCTGTTGTGTATGCTAAATTATATCTTTCCACTTATCTTAACCTAAAGGATCTTGAAAGAAGTTAAATTGGAAGGTCAATTTTAATCTAGAGACTGTTAAGTGGACGAGACAACCTTCAATGGGTGGACATTTAACCTGTAAATGAACAACAAGGAAGAATAAAATGATAAATAGCTTGCTATAAACAAATTATAAATCTTTTAACAATTGTTTTACCAACTGCTTTCTATCTTTTCTCTTTGTCTGGGTGACAAACACTTTTTATTGCTTTTGACCTCCCAGTGCCTCCAACTACTCTGATAAACCACATAACTTTCAAATCAAGTGTGATTTAGTTTACAGATGCTTCATACACCACACCTGAGACTTTTATTACAAACAAGAGGATGCACTTTTTCACACAACCCACAACTAACCTGTGGAACTCATTGACATTGGATATTGCGATGGTCAGAAGTATAACTGGGTTCAAAAGAGAACTGGATACATTCAAGGATGCTAGGACCATAAATGACAATTAGTCAAGAAGGTCAGGTATTCAGTCTCATGCTGAGGGTAACCCTCAAGCTATGGCTGCCAGAAGCTGGGAGTGGAAGACAGATATGAATTACTCCATAATTCACCTCTGAATCTCTGGCATGCATCATTGTAGTGATAGAAGAGATTTTTAAACTTCTCTAGTCCATATAAAAAGATGAGCAGCAGAGACAGCATTTAGCCACACAGCTGGAAAAGCTAGTGGAGAGGGAGAGATAAGATCCCGAATTTTTGTCTGTTCTGATTTAAATAACAAAGATGGTGAGTGTATCATAATGCTTAGCCATGAATAGAAACAGAGGTAGTTTTAAGTTTAAGGGGTTTGATAAGTAGTAAATAATGATATTTTAGAGCAAGTTTTAGCTAGAAATTAAAATGGTGACCAGAATGATGTCATGTTAAGAGAGAGAGAAAAACTAAATAGAGATCTTAAGAAACTGACCAGTAGCAGAAAGGTGCACTGGGGTGAAATAAATGTCACTTCTAATACCTGCAGGGAGGGTTCAGTAGACTCATAGACTCTAAGGTCAGAAGGGACCAGTATGATCATCTAGCCTGACCTCCTGCACAATGCAGGCCTCAAGACCTCACCAACCCACTCCAGGAATGGGCCACCAACCTATGACTGAGTTATTTACGACTTTAAGATACAGAGAATTCGCCGGTACGTGAGCCATGCCCTGTGCTACAGAGGAAGGCAAAAAACCCCCAGAGTCCAGGCCAATCAGCCCTGGGGGAAAAGGAAGGAGGATTTGAAGGAGGTCTAAGTTTGGAGAAACTAGCACAGCTAATTAGCATATTGATTGGTTGAAAATGATACACTCCTGGGTGGGGAAGATGCTGTTGATTAATATTAAGAAACCAACCAATCAGGAAAGAGCAGAAAATTGGCTATAAGGCAGAGATCTGACAGTCTTGAGTGCGGATGATGACAAGAAGGGTAGAAGAGGCCAGCAAGCAGCCAAGATGCAGCAGCACTGTTTGAATAGAAGGACCCTTAGATAAGCCAGAGGGATTTGAATGAGCCGTAACCACACCCATGCTGTAACTGCATAATCAACACTCACAGAATGTTAATTTGTAGCTATTTTATTGTGTATTATTGTGTGTGTGTGTGTGTGTGTGTGTGTGTGTGTGTGTGTGTGTGGGTGGTAAGAAGTTTAGCATTCTAATACAACATTGTATTAAAGCTTTCCGCATATGTATGGAGGGTTTCTTTTCCCCTCTATGTTATATCATATGTTGCAACTTTGTACGTTTGCCATGCTGCACCACAGTTAAGTATTCATAACATTATAATATGTGCTAAGAAAATATTGTTTTGTGAGTCTGGTATTGCGATTTCAGAGGTTTGAGGGTGTTTTACACTGGATTATATAGTTTATGGTGGTTTGTATTGTATTGAGCAGTTTCTTTCATTTGCTACATTTTGTTTATTTGTAATTAAAATCCAAAAAAATAAAATCCAATTGTGTTAGAATTAATATTTAATAAAGAGATATTTTCTTTTAGAAAATGTCAATCCTTAGAGTGGAAGGCTGTATCTGAGTCATCTTAAGGGTAAATAGAGGCAGGCAGATCTAGGGAGTTTTTCAAAAGATTTTAAAGGGATATCCCTGGTAAATCAATGTGAATCTCCTAGGCAGAGCATCTACTCGATTAGGGTGTGTCTACACTTGTAAATTAAGTCGACTTAAGCCTGCTTAATAAGTTGACTTATTTAAGTCAACCTAAATTCCCCAGTGTAGACATAGCCTTATAGAATTAAGACTTACGAATGACCCATTACACCTATGATATTGTAGGATCTCTTTGGTCCAGACTTTTGGAGTAACAGTGAGAAACAGGATATTGTATGAGATGGTCTGTGGTCGGGCCAGTATGGCAGTGCTTACATTCTTCTTTTGAGACAGACCAAGAATTCCATCTACTTCTAATGCTGACTTTTTAATGATTCACTATATCCCTCCTACGAGGCCTGAGCTGCTTTTGAGAGCTCTCTAAAAGCGAACCTAACACTGCTTTTACTTTTGTACATTTTGGGTAATGGTTTTAGATACAATGTAACCTTTGTTTTGTTTGCATGACTCAGTGGCTCGCAATAATTAGAGTAAATGTTTCGATCGGAACCTATGATATCATCAACAAGAGCCAGTTGCACTCAGCTTCTTGCATTTGGAATGAGACCAGTCGACAATCTGTAAACAACAATGGTGAATCAAGCCCTTTGGGCAGGTTTAAAAACATGGCTTTCTGCTCATTTCTTCTTTAGCAAAGAGTCTTTTGTTTTGCAAATAACTACTGAAATCTCTAATTATCTCTGTTCAGGCTACCTGCAGGCTAGAAACAAACAAACAAACCAAAAAAAATAGGAATTATTTCAAAATCTGTTCAGCCACTTGGGAAAGGGTTATTTGCGTTGCCTTCTGTTTAATGCTTTTCCGAGACTTGGGCCAACAATGGCCATTGCCTCGTTAATCCCATTTGTCATCTCTCGTGGCAGGAAGTGTGCGTTATCTAAGACATCGGCTTCCAAATTTTTTGGTGTGCCATTGTGATGAAGCCATGATGAATGCTTCATTAGAATTAGTTGCAGTAGAAAGAACACAGAAACGAATGGCTCCACGTTTCGTTTCATTGATGTATTATGTTGAGTTGGCCACTTTGGGCTTTCTTGGAAGGGCAGGAAGAGGACACAGGCAGCTTGATTTCATTTGCTTCAATAACATTTATGTTTGTGTAACAAGGCAGTCTAATCTAAATAAATGCCTTTCCCTGGGCATTTCTGTAGCAGAAATAGTCCAAAAGGCTCTGAATGCAAAACTACTCATTACTGCCAAAAAGAATTCAGGAAGGGGAAGAGAACAGATTAAAGCCTATGTGGGTGCTCTTACAGAACAGCTGAGCGAATGGCTTTTACTCCTTCACACGTCCAGCTGAGCAGCCACTTTCAGAACCTTTCACTGCTTCCCCATGCTTTTCCCTTGAGAAAATTTTCTTCCCGGCTGGTACTCCTAATGGGCTTTAAAAAAATAAAAAGGGGGTGGTTCTTTGCGCTGTCCCTTCAGGCCACAAAAAAGGCAGGAGAAAACCTGTTTTCCTTATGCTTAGGCAGGACATCACTTCACCCTTTATACTCAGCTGTATACAGGGTTCCAGCAACCTGGCACTTGCATCAGCTTTCATGGTCCCTGCTTCCGTGTCCATGGCAGTCATCCACCGCTAATCAAAGTTAGCACCTTCTGTGTCATTTTGATGGGGTTGACTGCTCTGGCACTGAGCAGCCAAGCCTGAATCGACACAGCACAGGAAAACATCCTGTAAAGATAGCTCTATATAGAAATAACCTGAAAACACCTGACCAGGTTTACTTTTTATTCATTGCTTGTCCAGAGCCCATTAGACTCTGGGAAATGGCTGAATGACTTCACCAGGCTTTGAATAGAGCCCAACTGTTAGTGTCTGGCTCCAGTGGGCTTCTTCTGGTGGATACCGTCTTTCTCTTTCTGCTCCCTGCATGTCCACTTCTCCTCTCCCACCATCTGCCAACAGACACGGATATTTTATTGATTCTGGAAGAATGACATCATCAATCACTGAGTGATTTGGCAGACTCTGAGAGGCATTTCAAACTGATTCAGAAGCAGTGAGCCTGGAGGAGGCTTGTTTCCCATCACTCACCATTAATTGCTTCTGTATTTAAGGGCTAAGGGTTGGGAAGTTCAGCTTCACAGAAGAAGGTGAAGGTCCTAGAGGCAGGTACCTATCCCTGAATCAAATCACTTTGCCAGCTCTTCCCACATATCTGCTCCAGTGACATCATCATAGGATTTAACCACATCAGTCACTCCATTCACCTGCTCATCTTCCAATGCTATCATGGGCCATCAGTGCTCCTCTGCCTTATAGACTGGCCAATCTGGACTGTCTCTGTGCAAAAGAGTAAATGGACACAAATCAGACATCAAGAATGGTGACGTTGAAAAAACTAATAGGGGAGGACTTCAGCCACCTTGGACATTCTGTGTAAGATATGCCAGTTTCAGCGCTTCAGCTGGAAAATCTTCAAAACTAGGCTCCAATGTGAAACTGCAGAACTAGATTCCATTGCAAATTTCACCCCTTCCTAGGGACCTGGAATGGCTAACTCATTACCAAAGGTGATTCACATTTTCACCTCTTCATCTATCCTTCCACACTGTTTGAATCAATACAACTTGCTTGATTTGCTGAAAAAGTCTGAGCTCACCTTGTGACTTACCCTTCTCTGCATTTATATATTCACCTCCATACTGTAGTTTTCAGTTCATGCATCTGATGAAGTGGGAATTACACTCACGAAAGCTCATGTGATAAATAAATTTGTTAGTCTTTAAAAGGGCCATAAGACTCCTAATTTTTTTTCTGTAATAGGCTAACACAGCTATCTCTCTGGAAGAGATACCAGAGTGATTTTTTCCTTAGACTTGGTAGCCTGAGACTAGGGAGGTCATTGGGAATATGTACGACACTTGATTTCAAAATGGGTCTTCTCCAGAGTAGATATCATAAATTAGTGACATGGTGAAAGCTGGAAAAAACAAAAAAGTGTTAAAAATTGTGTGTGTGTGGGTGGGGGCGGGAGAGGGGGTATCATTTCACGTCATCTTTTCCCAGTGGAAAATAGGAAGCAGAAAAAAAAATATATCCAAAAATCAAACCCAGATAACTACAATATTTCAGTTTCCAAAAATAGATGTGACATTTTAACTCAAAGGAAAATAAAAAGTTGTATTTCCTCTCCATATGTCTATTTGAAATGACATTTATATATATAAAAAAAAAAGCTATACTGGCTGGGAGATCTAAACAATTAATCAAAAGAGACAGTCTCCTGCAGAAAATTTTGATCTCAATTAAATTGAATTCTCTGGTGGGGAAAATTTGGCCAAAAACTTTTGACCGACTCTTCACCAATAATAATATGGAATTCTCACTGCACCTGTAGCAAGCAACTTGGTCAGGCAAAAAGTTTTAACATTTACCCCCAGTCCTCTAGAACATTGCTCTGTTCTCAAAGATGCAGGAAGCTAGTTCCGAATTGGATCCAGTTTTAGCCACAAAATCTCAAGAACTTTCCTCTCAATGGGAGGAACTTGAAACAACCACTGACCAGAGGACCTTGGGATTAACCAATCTATCTACAACCCAAAACAAATCAGAGTACCCCGCTTCTTCCCTCTTCCCTTGTGTCTTGCAAAGAAGAAGGGAAGAAAGATATTCATAGACCTGAACCTAGGAGTTTGGGGGTCAATTTTGATGGAGGAGGTTCTGATTTAACATGGAGCTATAGCACGGCAAAACAACAGCTGGTAAAAGATGGATGGATGGATGGATGGATGGATGGATGGATGGATGGATGGATGGATGGATTCCAAAGTCCGATGGGCCCATTATGCTCATCTAGTCTGACCTCCTGTACAGCACAGGGCAGAGAATTTCTGCCAGTAATTCCTGAGCCCAGACCACAGGAAGCAATGTCAGTATATGATATAGTGTAATTTCTAGCTACCTTAACTCCAGTGCCACCCAAAACAGAGCTCCAAGTAATGGCCAGCATCATGGTAATGGACCGCTGGATCTGGTAAATTTCCCATTAGCTTGGCAAGGTCGCCTCACTGCCTTATCATTTTTAGTCTTTCAATAGTGCTGCTGTTTTGTAAAAAACAACAGTGGAGAGGTGTATATATACACGGACCAGGAGGAGTAACATAATAATGGCAAATGCTGACAAAGTCAATTCAATGGGGCAGGAGAGGCTCATTCACACCAGTTGGATAGAAGGTGAGAATGTGTGAAGATCGACAATCACTTTTTGTAGTGAGCTAACTATTCCAAGTCCCTGTTCAGACCCACTCTGATTGTGTCAAGTTTGGAAATGAGTTCCAGCTCTGCGGTTTCACACTGAAGTCTGGTTTTTGAAGTTTTTCTGTTGAAGTATGGCAACTTTCGAGTCTGCTACTGAGTGTCCAGGGAGATTGAAGTGTGCTCCTACCGGTTTATTGATGTTACTGTTTTTTATGTCCGATTTGTGTCCATTTATTCTCTTGCATAAGGAGAGTCCGGTTTGGCTGAGGAAAATGGCAGAGGGGCATCAGTGGCACATGATGGCATATACAACATTAGTAGATGTGCAGGTGAATGAGTACCTGCTACTCCTCCTGGCGTGTGTATATAGACCTCTCAACTGTTGCTTCCATTTCATGCATCTGACAAAGTGGGTTGGAGCCCACGAAAGCTTATGCCCGAAGAAATTCGTTAGTCTTTAAGGTGCCCCAGGACTCTTGTTTTTTGTTGTACACAGACTAACGTGGCTACCCCTCTGGAACCTGCTGTTTTGTGAAATTGAATGGTTTTGATTCATTGCTCTGAAGTTAGTTGAATGTTTCTGTACGTTTTCACTGTTGTGTTCATTGTGTTAAGTGCACTGGAGCCTTATTCTGGGAACATGTTTATTATTTCAAAGAGTTTAACTGTATTTCCATATCTGCTTTAGCTTAGAGCACCGAAATATTCTCTCAATATCTTTTACGATGTCTGTAGGAGTACGCATTGACTGCCTCTCTGCTGCTGTCTGCCCCCTCTTCTATGGCCTGAGGGAATGAAAATCACAAAAACCAATATTTGAACTCCTTCCAGCCTGTTGCCCCTTTGAGCATTAGTCTGTCTACCCAGCTGTGGCATGAGATTGAGTCAGCTCACTGTTACACAGCGTGGCTGGACGTTTGGAAAGGCTAAGGTGAGAGATAAAGGGGCAGTAGAGGAGGGGCTGCTGGGGGATAAGGAGGGTTTGTTTTTTTTCTAAATTACAGTCAGATATGTGTAAGTGATTATACACATACTTCTGCATTCACTGCATGATGGGTGCACTTAAAACATTCCAGCGGTGGGAAATACCCGTCGCCTCTCACAGAGAGACCTGATCTTTAAAATGTAATATGCTCAAAGAATCTTTCCAAGCAGCTGAAATGAATTGGTTGACTCTCTCTCAGTCACACATGAACTATAATTTAAAAAACACGTTTTTTTTTTACTTCTCTTATCTTCCTCCGCCCTCTGTTCATTTCCACATTTCAATGTTTTCACTTCTAAAGCTAACCACATTTTCCTTCTCTGTGTCATTCTCCACTCTGACATCACCCTTTTCTCTTTTATCTTCCTTAGCCTCCAAGATTTATAGCTGCCATGACACAGCTCCTCTCCAAATCTCTATGAGAATCCTGGCCTCCAAGATGGTTTTATTTTCATCAAATGACAGACTGTGTTTTAACAGAGTTTCACTCATCTTTTAGTTTCCATGTGCTTGCCTCCAAAATCTGTTGATGACTCAAAGGTAGAAGAAAAGTGTAGCTTTTCTATTCATCTGTATTAGCTAAACTCTTAAGAGGACATTCCTTCAAAGGGTTGTCACAAAATGAAGAATGTTAGTTTTATAAAAGTAAGCAAGCTCTCACTGAACTGATGGGAATATGCCGTATTCTAATAGTTCACAGCCACAGAAAAATGAAAGTTCTAGCCAGGAAAAAAATCCAAAGTTATCTATGCAGGGGGAAGGTTAAATTTTACCTGAGGTAATTACATCTGCTTTGCACCAAATGAAGCAATGGAAACATTCTTCCCTCTCTCCCCATGCACAGCACTGTGGTAAGGGAGTATAGAATTTAGCTCTAGTCAGTTTATTGCTATACTTGCAAACTATACAACCTTCCACCAGTTGCTTTTTATTCCTTGTATTAGAGTAACGTCCAGGAGCTCCACATGGGTGTGTCTACACTTACAAATTAAGTAGACTTAAGGAGGCTTTATTAAGTCTATTTAAGGGCAGTTAGGTTCACTTACTAAGTCCATGGTCAGGATAACCACTTTGTTAAGTTGCTTTAATAAGGTCGACTTTAAGTCAACTTAACAAAGTCGACCTAACTTTTTCTAGTGTAGACATAGTCTATGATTCTATGTGCTACCAGTGAGTTCCCGGAAATGGAGGCACAAGCCCTTACTTACTAAAGCTGGAACGTCACTGCAACCCATGCAATAATCAGAGGTAAGTATGCAGGTCTAGCATTCACTTGGGGGTATAAAGGGGAGTTATTTTTACACTGTAACATTGCTTTTCTTGTGCTCTGCTTGTCTTTCAGTGGTCATTGGGGCATTCAATGCAGCCTCCACTCCTGCTGAGCAGCTGTCACAGATTAGAGAGTGAGAGGGAAAAAACCCTTGGGATGACATGTTCAATGATATAATAAAAACCTCCATGGGTGCTGGTACAGAGCTAAGAGCATGGAGGATAATGGTAACAGAGATAAAATACAGCATGGCTTTACAGAACGTAGAGTGAACCAGACCAACCTGATTTTCTTTTTTGAAAGGATAACAGATTTTTTAGATAAAGGAAATTCAGTGGACTTAAATTACTTAGATGTCAGCAAGGCATTTGATACAGTTCCACAGAGGGAATTATTAGTTAAGTTACAGAAGATGGGGGTTAATATGAATATAGTAAGGTGGATAAGGAACTGGTTAAAGGGGAGACTACAGCAGGTCATACTGAAGGGTGAACTGTAAAGCTGGAAGGAGGTTACCAGTGGAGTTCCTCAGGGTTTGGTCTTGGGACCAATTTTATTTAACCTTTTTGTTGCTGACCTTGGCACAAAAAGCGGGAATGTGCTAATAAAGTTTGTGGATGACACCAAGTTGGGAGGTATTGCCAATACAGAGGAGGATCGGGACACCATACAAAAAGATCTGGATGACCTTGTAAATTGGAGTATCAGGAATAGGATGAAATTTAATAATGGGAAGTGCAAGGTCATGCATTTACGAACTAATAACAAGCATTTTTCCTATAAGTTGGGGATGCATCAGTTGGAACAGATAGAGGAGGAAAAGGATCTGGGAGTACTGGTTGATCATAGGATGACTATGAGCCGCCAATTTGATGTGGCTGTGAAGAAAGCTAATGCGGTTCTAGGATGTATCAGGAGAGGTATTTCAAGTAGAGACAGGGAGGTGTTAGTGCCGCTGTACAAGGCACTGGTGAGACCCCATCTGGAATATTGTGTTCCAGTTCTGGTCCCCCATGTTTAAAAAGGATGAATTCAAATTGGAACAGGTGTGGAGAAGGGCTACAAGGATGGTCTGTGGACTGGAAAACCTGCTCTATGAGTGGAGACTCAAGAAGCTTGGCTTGTTTAGCCTAACCAAAAGAAAGTTGAGGGGGGATATGATTGCTCTCTATAAATACATCAGAGGGATTAATATCAGGGAGGGAGAGGAATTATTTGAGTACAGCACCAATGTGGACACCAGAACAAATGGTTATAAACTGTCCATCAAGAAATCTAGGCTTGAAATTAGATGCAGGTTTCTAACCATTAGAAGAGTAAAGTTCTGGAATAGCCTTCCAAGGGGAGTTGTGGGATCAAAAAAACATAACTGCTTTCAAAATTGAACTTGATAACTTTATGGAGGGAATGGTATGATTACCCTGTTTTGGAAATTGACTGATATTTGGCTATGTGTGGTGGATATAAAAGTGTCCTAAGAGGGGAAAGTACGTGGGGCGGGTTCTGAGTTATTACAGAGAATTGTTTCTTGGGTAACTGACTGTTGAGACTTGCCCACGTGCTCAGGATTTCACTGATGGCCATATTTGGGGTTGGGAAGGAATTTTCCCCCAGGGCAGATTGGCTATGGCTCTGGGGGGGTTTCACCTTCCTCTGTAGCATGGGGTATGGCTCACCTATGGGTGAATTCTCTGTATCTTAAATAATTATTTGAGGACTTTAATAAACTCAGTCATAAGTTAGAGGCTTGAGTCTATGAGTCAAAAACAAACAAACAAAAAACAGAAAAACTAAAACCAGGAAAGCAGCACAGAATCATGAACATAAAATGAAGAAGAAGTTGCTACATATAGTGAGGGATTGGTCAGACATGCTGAGGTGTCTGGTTGAGCTTCAGGAAAACAGTGGCAGCACAGACTCCCTCTGGAGCCCTTGCAAAACTCTCAATAAATGCACTCTCTCCTAGGCCCCATCCTTAATTGTTCTAGGAGGAGGTTGAGCAGGGTGCAGTAGGTACTCCACTTGATACCAGGTGAGGGGAACAGGAAGAGATGCTGGCCTCTTTAAGAACTGGGAATGTGGGTTCTTTGCTGCTTGCTGAGACAAACATTTTTCTGTGTCCCCTAACAGGTCTGTGAGATTGGCTGTGATATGTTAAATTATCTTTCTTTCCCTCTGCAGATAACGATCAGCAATAAAACTTTACTGCTTTGAAATGTATTCCTCTATTTATTGAAAGCACAGGTATGGGCAGTGGGGGAAGATGGGGTGCAGGCAGAGTGCTGCAAAGGTAGGGCATGGGAAGGGAAGGCACATATAGAAAAGTACCACCCATTACTTTTCTCTTTGCAAAAATGACTTTTCAGTGCTTTCCTGAAGTGCCCCACTCTTCAACATTGCAGTGGTGTCTGTTTGCAGCCAGCTTATCTACCACTGAGACCCAGCACTATGGGACCTTCTCCCTCTTCCTCTCACAGACATTATGTAGCAGACAGCGAGCAGAGATCACCAGTGGGGTGTTGGTTTCACTCAAGTCTAATGTAGTGAGCAAACTGTGTCAGCGACCGTTTAAACATCCAAATGTACAGTCCAATTAATCAATTGTAGTAAGGTCAATGTGCCGGTTAGTTTGAACTACGCGCTTAGTTCGAACTAACATAGCCGCATTGGGTTAATTGGAACTAACTAGTTCAAATTAACTGTTAGTTCGAAAAGTATAATCAAATTTATTAGTTCGAATTAAGGAAACCCTTAATTCGAACTAATGAAAGCCTAGTGTGGCCAAGGCTTAAGTTAGTTTGAACTAACTTGCCAGTGCAGACATAGCCAAGGGTTTTTGAAAAATGGTGTGAAAAAACATTTAGGATTTTTTGGGACAAATAGGGATGGGAGAGGAAAGATGTTGCCTTATGGGAGGACAACAACCTTCCCCAAAGTTCCTGCAACTAGTTGCACTGTGGGACAGGTACCCACTCTGCATGACTTCACCGTGCAGAGTAGCAGTATACTGAGTAAGAGCTACCCCTGCCCTGACGAGCTTCCAAATTAAATAGAGAAGAGAAACAAAGGGGTGGGAGAAAGAATGTGTTAGTCAGACTGTAAATTTTTCAGCGGGGTAATTAACTATTGAAACAGCATACCCAGAGTTAAGGTAGTCGTTAAGGGCAGCTGCACCTGTATTCCCCCTCCCCTGGTCCAGCAAAGGCTTCATCTCTCAGGTTCCTAGTTCGCTAGGCCCCACCTCTCTTGAGCAGAGACATATGTCCCCCTCCCTCATGACTGGAGTATTTCCAGGCTTAACTGTCCTCTGGCTACACTATGAATTCCCCGGCCAAGTCAGGCTGCCGAAGCAGGCCTGCTCTGTGTTTTCCCCAGAGAATGGAATCGCCACTGTTAAGTTACCACTTCACTCGTTCTAGGCAAGTATGTATCTGTAATGCCTGCAATATCCATACAATCATTTCTTAACCCTTTATATATGGCGGCTCAATAGAAAAAGGTCCTGCAGAATTGAAACCAAAATTAGAGCCCTCTTGTCGACGTGTTAAGGGTGAACTATGCCACTTTCTAGCAACTCTGCAGGGTCCAGCCCTAGCAACTGGGAGTGCATTTTCTCTCAAGAACATGTGGCTGTTGGGGAAACCTCATTATGGGCAGGGAGCGGGTCACAGAGTGCCCCTTGATGCGTCCTCTTTGCACAGCCGCAGGACAGTGGCTCCATGGCAGATGAAATAACATTTTTCTTAAAACGTTCCTATCCTTTCCAAACTGCCATGGGCGGATTCTCTCAGGGAAGAATACTCAAGGATGTGCATGTGCCGTACTCGATTTGCACCAGTAAGTGGTCAGAGCAGATTTGTCTCTCTACCAAGTTAAGTGTGAACAAAATAAATGTGTTCCTTGGCAGCCGTTTGATCTGAAAGTAAATGTGTAGCTTTTTACACAGCGCTCTTAGCTGCTGGGCACAGTTACTTGAAGTGCTGCATTCCCACACACTGTGAAATGCTCACTATTCCTCCTGGAACTATTGTCAAACTACGCTGCTCAGAATTCATTCCAAAGAAGATGCATGGATCAGTTAGCAAAAGAGTCCTCCAAGAACAATATAGCTTGCACCAACCCAAGAGACAAAACCGACACTCTGTTATTCATTCATCTCAGGGCAAGGGGTTGGAACCTTGATTCCATTTATGTGGACTTTGGCACAAGGGAAATCTTGAGAAAAAGAATGTTTAAACATAGAGTGATTTTGCTGCATTTTCTATATTCTCCTGCCAGTGATAGCTGCTGATTGAAAACGGCCTGGGTTTAAAATATTTACTGCCTTGCAAACTACTTTTACCTTTTAATTGATCCCATGATCTTATGCTGTAAATATTTCCTTGGCAAGAGATTGTGCAATTATAAATATATGAATTTCAACACTTTTATTTTATTGACCAGTCAGGCAAGAGAACATGGGGGGGGGGGTGCTAGATAGCGGGAGGGGGAAAATGATAGGATACACAGTAACCAAGGCAAATTGGAGAATTAGACCAAAGGAAATCTGATGAGGTTCAACAAAGACAAGTGCAGAGTTCTGCAAGTAGGACAGAAGAATCCCAGGCACTGCTTCAGGCTGGGAACTGACTGCCTAGGCAGCTGTTCTTTTGAGAAGGAACTGGGGGTTACAGTAGATAAGAAGTTGGATGTGAGTCAACAGTGTCCCCTTGTTGCCAAAAAGCTAAAGGCGTATCTGTCTGCGTTAATAGGAGCATTGCCAGCAGATTGAAGGATGTGATTATTCCTCTCTATTCGGCACCGGTGAGGCCACATCTAGAGTACTGTGGCCAGTTTTGGTCCCCTCCCCCCTCCCCCACTAGAGAAAGGATGTGGACAAACTGGAGTGAATTGAGAGAAGAGCAACAAAAATGATAAGGGGCTGGAGGACATGACTTATGAGGAGAGGCTGAGAGAACTGTACTTCTTTTGTCTTCAGAAGAGAAACGCAAGGGGGGATTTGATAGCTGCCTCTCAAATTCCTGAGTTCCAGGGAGGATGGAGCTGGTCTATTCTCAGTGGTGGCAGATGACAGAAGGAGGAGCAATGGTCTCAAGGTGCAGTGTGGGAGCTCTAGGCTGGATATTAGGAGAAAGTTTTTCCCTTGTAGGGTGATGAAGTACTGGAATGGGTAACTTGGGAAGGTGGTGGAATCTTCACTCCTTAGAGGTTTTAAGGTCAGGCCTAATAAAGCCCTGGCTGGGATGATTTAGTTGAGGTTAGTCCTGCTTTTAGCAGGGGATTGGACTTCATGACCTCCTGAGGTCCCTTCCAGCCCTCATTTTCTATGAATATGTTGGGCTAGGTGAGAGAACATTCCTGATCCAACACACAGATCTGGGGAGTTCAGATCCTGAGAGACTCGGGGCTCAGTCCAGCTTCCAGTGCTTTCAAAGGGAACGGGGATGGGGTGGGCGGATGGGGAAGGGGGGCTGGAAGAGGAATTCCCATGAGTTAAGGTGATTATTGATTGTCCACACACTTCAAAATCAGCTCCGTTTTTTTAGTTAGTAAACGTTATAGAAAAAGGAGAAACACAGCATTGTGTGACATATGCTCTTTCCATTGTCACAGGGTGTATCTGCCCTCAGCTCCCTCAGGGGCCAGAAAAGCTCCTCTGGGACATACACACTGCACACACCTTGGCAGAAAGGAGGGGTTAAAAGCTCAGCAGAAGCCCCAGAGTGGGATGGGACAATAGAGGAGAGAGAGTCACTACCAGAAGGACTGTTCTGCTGAGTCCTGCCATACCTAGAGGGGCTTCAGGGCTGCTGGATTGCACAATAAGACTGTGAGGACAGGCCACACCAGAGAGGCTGATGGTCCATCTTACTGCCCATCATTACTGTTCTGAAGCCCTGCCATGCCCAGAAAGACTCCAGAACTGCCTCCCTCTCAGCCTAGACGGGTTGCGGGGCCCCAGCGCACCATAAGAACTCTCAAATGGTGGCATAGGAGGCAGCTAGAGGCACCACAATGGGACTTGGGTGTCTCCGCAGGATGGAAGTTGCACTAATACCGCCCCCCACCTCCGTCGCCTTCAGGGGAGCTCCAGGCATCCTCACACCATCCTCACGGTGAAAGTAACCTTCTCGAGCAGCCGATTTCTGGTCACTCAGTGGAATTATTCTGGTCACAGTTTTACGCAGATGTTCACTCAGTGGAATCATTCCTGATTCACACAGGCTGCAAAAGGGAGATCAGAATCAGACCTGTAGGATCCACTGGTGGCAAAAGTACATTGTTTTCACCAAAAATGGACCAGTAATATCGACAGACCTATGCCGACTTCCAGCAGGCTGCGAAACTGGCCTTGTGCATCTTGAGCGTATCACCACCGAACAGCTGCTGGTAGTCCTTTAGGAATCTTCCACCATTTCTAGACTTAGAGAGAGAAGGAAGGTGAGGTAGTATTTTTTACTGAACCAAAGAGACAAGCTTTCGAGCTGTACAGAGCTCTTCTTAGGCAGTGCATTCGATGTCTTAGGGCTGAAGGAGTCTAGAGATTCTGAGTTTAAATGCACCATTCCTCGGGTGACCAAGGCTATTTAAAAATGGGTCAATGTATCTGTCTTGCCTCCATCAAATGTAAAGTGACTCTTCAACTACATGTAACTACAGACATCTCTGTGGTTCAAGGCAAAACTCATATGCCCAAAAAACAACTGGAATAAATAACCTCATGTCATTAGCTCTCTGATTCATAGCCTGACTGGTTCCAGTGGAGGAGGAACCAGGACTAAATATTAGGTAGCATCTCTGTTATTTTAAAAAAGCTATTGCAATGATGAAATTAGTGCAGGGTAATTTATTAGCAACATTTTAATTAGATTGCATTATTTGCTTCTTTGCTGCTTTCGAACTTGGATACATGAGAATGAAAATTGATATTAATGTATTGTGTTTGTTCAGACATAATGAACTGAATTGGAATGGTTTGCCAACCTTTAGCTGTCTGATTTACATGTGGCTAAACCTCACTTCCTAAAAAACATTTTTGAAATCATTTTATTACAGGTCAGAGTTTAGGAAGATGAACCAAGCTATCACTTGATTTTGGAGTCATTTCAAGAGCCATGGAGTCAACACACAGTAATGGCATTGACAGAGTGAGAGAGAGGGATATTAATGTTACTTCAACGTACTGTAATGCTAAAGGCAGTTTTCTCCTTCCCACATAATAGCTATCTGGGCAGGTGTTTGGAGCCAATTACTGTAACTCAGCAGCTCTCTCCATTCTCCATTTAGCTCTTCCGTGTTCCAGGATGAGAAATTCCCTTTTCACCTTCGTCCTCCACTCCCAGATCTTCCCCATTTCTAGGGAAGGAGGACAGCTCTGGTGTTAAGACACTGGGCTGGGACTCAGAAACATAAGGGAAAATTTTCAAAAGTGTCCAAGTGACTAAGGAGCCTAAATCTCCTTCCCAAAAGTGGCATAGGGCTTAGTGGCTTGGCGCACTTCTTTCTGTCAATCATACACCAGACAGCTTGTGCCTCCTTATTAAATCTTCCCTTAGTGACAAACTCACAGTTCTGTTCAACAAACATCTTCCAAGTCTCTCCCCAGGATTCCCTGGGGTGAGTCTCTGGCCTTGTCCTGTCCAGTTTCACCAGTCACACCATTCCCAGACCTCCAGCCTAGTCACTGGAGCACTTCCTCCCGAGACTCGCCCAAGAGCTTTGCTTATACAGTCCTCACAAGCCCCTCTCACCTGCCATTCAGTCGTGTGCATCAGCTGGAGACTAAAATGCCCAGCTTCCAAGGGCTGTGCCCTCCAGATATATGTGCACCCAAAACACCAACACCCTCTTACACTTCCTTTTTGTTCACGAGCTGACCCGATGGTTTGAAAAGAACGTTGGCATTCTCTGTCAGGAGTCCCCACCCCTTTCCCCTCCATTTCACCACTTACAACCAAAAATTCTGGCTACCTTGGCTTCTTTGTCTCACACTCAGCCTGTGCCATGTCATTCGGTCTCCTTGATGCTTTTCTCCCAGGTTTTGTGCCAAAGATTCTCACAGCTATATCGCTACTCTGATCACTGCCAGCTCACATGACCGCCCCTTCCACTTGCTGCTTCTGTCCATTATCTCCTCATGGAGGTCGGACAATCCTTGACACCTCCCTATCTTTCGCTTCTCAAATCCAAGCTATTCTTAATCCTTGCATTTCTCACTCTAGCTGCAGCATCTCCACAGTCTGTCCTTCTGGTTTCATTTCCTCTGGGAGTAAAATCATAGGCTTATGCCCTCGTCTACGTAGACTACTATAAGCTCCACCTCTCATGCCCCACTGGCTATTTTTTCTCTCCTACCATTCTTTCAAAACTGAATTCAAAGTTATTTTACTTGTCTAACATTCTAAACATGTCACCCCTTACTCAGTTCCTAACACTGATTTCCTGTCTCCTTTTGCCTCGGGTCAAATGCTTCAGCCTCATTTTTCAGCCTCAAACCCTCCCTCCCTCACACACACAACTGGGGTGGAACCATTCATGAAGTCATTCATTGAAAAAAATGTTTTAATATTCAGTCAGTGATCAGTTTTGTGTCCAGTGTTCCCTACACAGAAACTTTCCTTGCCTGCTGCCATCAAAATGAGGCACCATCCTATGCCAAGAGCTTTATTTAATCCTTCTTTTCCTTGTCTCAGAACTGCCTCCATCCTGCCTATGCCTGGAAACATGGCCTTCCTCCAGGGCACCCAGCCACCTGACCTTTCTGGCCAGCCTTCCACCTAATATCCATTATTAGTACTGCTAGAATCACAGTAGCAATTGTCCGGGCTCTGTGCAGATATTTAAGCAAATTGTCAGTCAAAAAGCAAAAATAACGTAGAGAGTGAGTGAGCAAGAGAACACTCCTGCAGTAACACCTTATGCAACACAAACATATTATTTTATGTACCTTCCCTTCCACTAACCTTTTGATCAGGTTGTCAAATGAATAGTGTAAGCTCTGCCTGTCTCTCTGCAAAGCATTTCTGGATTGCAGCATTTGGAGGTGGATTCTGAGGAGGTGGACATTTATTGTGTTTATAGCTGCAGGGTAATATGCAGGTGGAAAAGACAGGATCCAAAATGTCCCTGAAATACTGAAAAGCTGTCTTGCCATGGAGCAACTGAATTGGTGAATCAGCTAAGCTAAATAAGAAATTATCTGACTCCTTGGACAATCTCAGAACAAGCCTTCCACAGGGTAGTGGAATGATTTTAAACAGGTCTTTGCAATGTTTAATTATTTTTATTTTAGGTGGCACAGAGGAGCAGGTGATCATGGTGTAAAGCACTTCAGACAATGCCACCACCTTGTTTTGTATCCCATAAAGTATATGATACAAACCATACACGTAAAATGGACATGCCAGTTGTGTGACATTGACAATGCTCTTAATCTTTCTGGTGGGTGATCAAGACATTCGATGCATCGTCGCCGCCGCCCTCTAGTATGGGTTTTGGGAGATGGGGGACAGAGCCATTGCAACTGAGAAAGCTGATGAGCTATTCTGCTTCCATTGTAGGATAACCTTGGGGAGAGCAAAGACAGCTCATGCTCTGGAATGCTGTGGGTTCAGGAGAAGCAGAGTTTCAGATATTTCAGAATTCTTTCCATTTCATGAGCTTTTCTCCCCCTCTCTCCCTTCCTCATAGGGTCTGTCTGACCAGTCCCTGCAGGAAAAAAAAGGACTTATTTTAAAAGAAAGAACTTTTTAATGAGAAGCATGCTGGAACTAGAATGAGTGAGGTCTGAGCCACTGGTTAATTCAGCAGCCATCTGCAAACAGCAAAGGAAGTCTCATTTTCTGCCACATCTTTGCTTTGCCCTCTTTGACCTTTTAGTATGTCTTGTCAAATTTCCTTAAAATGTATCCTTCACAAACATAATGGGCACACCCTCAATATTTTCTGATACAAAAATTTTCTGTTCATGCAATATTAATTGCACAGAAACAAGATATTCCATTGGGAAGAGGTTGAGGCCTTGGAAACTTTAGATGGAAGGCAGGCAGATTCGCTGGCCAGGCTTCCTGATTCTTCAGGCAGCTGAATCCTCAATGTCTCAGGCTCAATTGCACTTGGCGCCCAATCAATGGAAAGAATAGGAACCAAGGTTGTGACTTCAGCCCACTGGAGGAGTACTAGAGATGCTTATCTCCACAGCAGCTGGCCTCGTGAGCTACCACGGAGACATGGAGCTTGAGGAGTTGGGACAGGACAGTTACGAGAAGTTCCACTCTGGTTCTTCCAAAATGCAAGTTTTAGACATCGTGGCTCCTGTTGAAAATTTCTCACAACTGACTTTTCATTCAGATTTGGAACATAAATATTTACTTGGAAATGCAAATTTTGCCATGGGAGGGAAATTCTAATTTCCAAGCAGGTCTAGTAATGGGACAACCAACGAAGAACAGAAAATAGTCATTAATACAGTATGTGCATTTCAAAATTAAAACAGACCTGCTGGTAACTGCAAGAATTCAGCAGTCTGCCTAAAACTAAGTGTTAAATGAATTAACCCTGCTTCAGACTTCCCAGACTTCTGCCAGCAGGAGATATTTTGGTGTGGAATCCCTTTCATCCCATTTTGTATCCAACACTAAAGAGAGAGTTGGAGTTAAAGGCCATGAACTTCCTCTTTGTACTTTTGGCTCTAGAAGTTCGGCAAAGAACTGTCTTTGAGTGACTCCTTTTCATTCTACTTATTGATGCATCATGACAAATTAGTGTTCTAGCATGTTTAAGATTAACGGAATACATCCATAGACTACAGATTTTCCCTTACATGAAAATATATTTTTCCAACTGGGTATACTTCAAAACCTTAACCATCAAAGAGCGTCATAACTGGAAATGGGACATTGTATGGGGAGGGCCAGGGTTCTGAGACGGCCGTGAATCTTCTCTCTCCCAGGTGCAGGGCTGGTAGGTTCTTGTCCACATGCTCATGGTTAGCAGGAGGAGGAAGGCATTTCATTCCAGGTCAGAGTGGCAGGTACCTTGGCTGGTACCTTAGGATAGGGTTTTGCCTTCACCTTCATCTTCATCTGGGTACAGGTCATTTGCCAGGATAATCTGGGTATATCACATTCAATAATTTCCCTGCCATTCCAGGGGCCTCAGGCAGTGGTGCACCTTGGTCCCACATATTCTCTGCTTGTGGCACATGACTGTTTAGTCTCCTTCAGACTGCAACACTTCAGTCTAATTTTGGTTGTTGGAGTTAGTAGGTGGATGGTGTTGAGGGATGAATGATGTGCTATAAAAGGGAATCAGACCAGATGATCTGGTGGTCTCTTCTGTCCTTAAACTCCACAACTCCAAGTTTTGCCACCATGCCTATGTTCCTGGGGTACACTGATGTCAATGGAATTGAGTTTCTGCAGCTAATGACAGACTCTGGACTTGTGCAAAAAGATTTATGACTCACATCAGTTTTAAATTTCATCTGAGAGCTGTAGTCTTTGGCACAGGGAAGCCTTGTTACAGAAGATGATAGTAAATGACAGCTTGAAAATTACTGTTATTGGTTGTTTTTGCATATTCTGGATTTGGAAGAAGCTATGCATCTGATTAGCAGGTTAGCTCTGCATATGTTGTACCATTCTGCAATCACACAATGGTAATTATTTTGTCTGGTTAACAGACAATATTTTCATTATAGAGAAGAACTTTACCTGGTAAATTTCACTGTGGACCCTGAATTTTTAATACATCACAAGGATTTCTCTTACTCAAGATATTCATTCAACCTCTAGAAATATTAATACTCTCATTGTTCAAGTGAGCAACCTGTTACCTCCTTATATGCTGATTTCCTACCTTTGGCAATGTTTTACCTTTGGCAAAATGCCTCAGTGTTCAATTTCATGACATCTGTACTCTTGCCAGGAAAAAAAAATCAATATTTCTATAAATCTCAAGGAAATCTGAATCAAAACACCAAGACATCTATTTGTGGGCTGCTAATGATTGCAACTGTAGAGCCATTGTTCATATAAAGCCATAAGAGTGGTTTCTGCTGCCCTTAATAGCATCCGTGATTACAGTTCAAAATATCCACAGAACTAGGCCATTGGCAATTCCTTCCATGACAATAAATAGTTAATGAATATGAAGTATAATTTTTTAAGATTACAGGTTTTCAGGTCATTTTAGAAAAAAGACATCTTAATCAATGTCTATTTGCTTTTACTTTGGAAATATTATATACACCAATGGCATTTAAAAAAAAATCTTAATGAAACACTTAGCTCTTGGGAACAGATAATGATACTAACACCAGAAAAAGGATCAACAAAATGGTCTTATCAAATTGGTATCTGGCTTCTGAGGGATTTGCTCAAGTTGATGAACACAACTATATTGGATCCATTTGGCTTTTGGTGTATGAAAGTGCTATTCTAAATACAATCATTGCAGATTCAGTTGGTTGAAATTCAGGCAAGAATTTTTTTACAACCCATCCAAATATCAATCACTTTTTATCATTGTTACATAAAAACAAAACAGGCTTTGGGCCCAGTCCCTGTGAAGAGATTTGAATTGAGGATTCTCGTGTTATCATCTAGTAAATCTAACAAACAAACTTATGTTATGTTTCAGTGAATTGGCTGTCATTTTAATGAAGTTTTACTTATTGTTTCAAGAATGTTTCCACTTTCAATTTTTATCAGAACAGGCAAATCACCTGAGCCACTGGCTCTCAATGAATATTGTCAGTTCTGCACCAGAGCCTTTGGTTCAAGAAGTCAAATTCTAGGCTACACTATTCCCAGAACCCTCTCCCACCACATTTCTCTTTTCTCATCTTCAAAGGAGTCAGTCACAGAATGGACGGTTAGTGCAGGTTCTCTGATTCCTGCCTTCTCCCATATCCTGCGATCTCCTGAAATACTATTAACCAGAACGACTCACCAGCAATACCGATACTGTGCAGTTAATGCAGAGGAGCATTTCTGCAATCTCTCCCAACTCCAACATTTCTGGAGCAGTGAGCTCTTGGCGACTACTGTCAGATGGCTCAGGGGTGTGTCAGCGTAACAGAGAACCTGGCTCTGGGAATCTTTGCACTAAAGCACCAAAGAATGTCTTCTAAATCTGTGCGATTCTGGTCATTGTCATCTTTGGGGAATGTCTGTGTAAGGTGTTCTGTCTGTGGAACCCACTCAGCTTTCCTAACACAAGTACCCAGGATAATTTGGTTAGTGCAGGGCTCATGAGCAGGTTCTGTCTGTTCTGCCATTAATGTCCCCCAGTGGGTAATAACGCTTCAGATAAATATGTAAATTTGGAGCATCGTGGATGCCCATACTCTGCATTGCTCCAGTTTGGAATAAAGACAGTGTTGTAAATCTGCTCAGACTGAAAAACAAAAAAAAAGCTTTGTTTATAAGAAGACAATCCAAGGATTAACTAAAACATCTCATGAATGTAAACTCAATCTTATCATTACCTTGATACAGCAAACACTATGTGAACAGAAATAACAGTATCGAACACACCGGTTTCTTCAGTATCAAAAGGCCACAAATTCTATGCATTTCAGACATGCACAGCAGACTTGGCATTGATGTCACCGCTGTTCTGAGCCAAGCAAGCAGCAAGTGCCTTGTTCTTTGAATGAGCTGGGGCCCTCCTCCTGTTGTGGTGATCTTCTTACTGCAATAGGTGAAAGCAGCCTGTGAGCATCAGCACATGGGGCAGAGATCTTCACCTGTCCTTCAGTACCGCTGTGTCCATCTGGGGCTGGCTGAATGAACTGAAGAGTTTAGTGTCATTTTTTGTAAGTACCTGACAGAAGAATTTGCCCAATCTTGAAGGGAAATGCCTCATGGACACCCCATGCTTTCAGGGTTTGTGCACCTTTTTCCTGCTAATCCCAGACTAGCTGTAGCCACTGGACAACTGCTCCATGGATCTGGGAAAGAAACAAAACAAAAACAAAACCCAACAACCTGAGTACCACTGTTTGAAGGAACCGCAACAGATGCATGTCTTACATATATAGCCTGAAGACTGTGTTTTTATGGGCTATGTCTATACTAGAAAAGTTAAGTCGACTTTGTTAATTCGACTTAATAAAAAGGCAGCCTTATTAAGTCAACAACAAAGTCGACTTAACTTTTGTAGTGTAGACATAGCCCCTTGTTGACCTTATTAAGTCAATTTAATAAGGGTGATTTAGGAACTAATCCCCACCCACACTGGCTTAAGTCGACCTAAAACGAGGTGCTATTAAGTCGATTTAAGCTTTCCTTAAGTCAAATGCTTAAGTTGACTAAATAAAAGCCCAGTGTGGACGTGGCTTTGTTTAGGTCGACTTAAGCCTCTTAAATCGACCTACGTTGCCAGCGTAGATGCAATCACAGTGTGTGAAATAGAGCCCCGCAGACCCGCGCGTATCTGCCTCAGATCAGCGGGTATCTACATCCGTGGGTGCGGGTGTGGATATCTGCAGTCCCGTTGTGGTGGATTGGCTGCGGCTCCATATTCTATTTTTATGATCAATCCTGCAGCTGTTGCTATAATTGACATCAGCAGCAGCACACAGGGGAACAAGGAAGTGATCCAGCCAATCCCTGCTGAGCTCTGATTGGTGGTCTAAATCAGAGTCTCAGTCACAACAGGCTGGGGCTGGAGAGAGACCACTCACTGTCAATCAGTTAGAATGCTGGCCTTTGATTGGCTCATCCCCCATTCCCCGCCCACTTCTTCATTTTTTTGTTTGTGGTTCATATGCCATGCTGTCAATCAGAAATTTCATTGGTGGCCAAGGAAATCTGATTGATAGCATAGCATGCAAATCACAAACAGGAAAAGGGAAAAAAAGGGGATGGGACCCATGTGGCAAATGAGCCAATCAAATGCTAAAATGGTGACAGTGAGCCCAAGTTTGGTTACGGATGCAGTTCTGAATGCACATAAAACATGGCATGAGGATAGCGGATCAGATAAAGCCTGACCTTGGGCGGGTGCAGTCTGGTCCCGGATCCACATTTTTGTATCCGCACAGGGCTCTTGTGTAAGACAGCTCACCAGAAGGTGATAAGCAGGTTCTGCACAGAAAGGGATAGGAGACATTTCTCTCTCTGGCTAACCCTTGTGTTTTCTGTGGCTTGCAATGGGTTTCTGCATAGAGAATCCCCAAATGATCCAGACTGGGAAATTGACAAGTGTTCACTGAAATCTACAGCAAGGAACACAGCATGGGAGGGTGTCCGGTTTATGACTGAGATCTGATAATTAGTCCAGTACAAGGAGAATACAAGGAGAGACACGATATCTTTCTCCAGGAGGTAAGTTGACAAGTGAAAGGAAGACTGCAGCGACTCCTGGCTTTAATTCCCTGGAAGGATTTGGGATGTGCTTTTGCTCTTTCAGTTTCCCCTTAGTTAAATTTAGGCATTACTGGGTATGTTATGATTTTATTTTATATGTAACCCTTTATTTTCCAATATTTCTTCTGGCTGTTCTTTCAGCTTTTGTTCTTTGTTACACAATCGTATACTTCTTTCATGACAAAAAAGAGCGCTGTGGCCTAAGGTATACCTGCTAATCTGTTCCTCCTCTGGGAAGTGCAGGCATGGCCATTTTGTGACTGTCCTGTGTTGCAGGAATAGATGTGCCAAGGTCAGAGGGGCTGAGGGGTCACTAGCGGGCAGAAGATGGCAGGGCCTGTGAGGCCTGATGAGGAGTTTTTGTGTAGCACGTGGCTGAAGGTTTTAGGGAACTGCTGGAATGGACAGGTTTCGTCCTGAGAAGAGCTGTTGGTAGTGAGGTGCAGGAAGCAGATTCTCCATCCTCTAGATTAGGTGTGTGGGTCTTGCTGGCCCAGCAGGCAGTGGAGTGACATCTGCCTACTTGTCTCCAGTCATTGTAAATCCAGCTAGTGTCACATAAGCAGCGATTGAACAGACCAGAGAATCTGGCCCTCCAACCTCTATCACCAAGACTCCTCTCGAGCTCTGGATCTTTACAGCCCTGTTCCTCATCCTTTCTTCTCTTTCCTCTCCTTTTCTCCATCTGGAATCCTGTTGATAAGATCATTTCACTTTGCCACCATTCAGATCACATTTCCCACTTCCTTCAGTCTGTTCTTCTCCCAGTCTGGCATCTCCTCACCTAGAAGGAGCAATATAAATCTGCCCTTTGTTTACATCTTTACCATTCACTGTTCTAATAACATCTTCCCACCCATTCTATGCCACTAAACTTCTCTTAATACCCTTCTTCCATCTCCAATTTTCAACTTCATTATTCTGTCTCATATGTAAAACTGCTTTCAAATTTAAGCATTTGTACAGAACCTAGTACAATGGGTCACTCCCCTAGTTAATCTGCAGGTTTTGTTACAATACAGATGTGCTATAACACAAATTATTACACACTAATAAATCATTACACTCTAATCCCTCTCCTCCTCTGTTGGAATAATTTCATTATTCACTGACCCAGAACACTTGGGAGGAATATTTTAAAAGTGACAGTTCTGCGTTAAATAACACTGTGTAAATCCTGTCCTATTTAGTAGCTGAAAAACTCATGGCAATAAGAATAACAGACATAGCGACTATATCCTCATGGACTATATGCTCCTCAAAGCTAAGGAAAAACAAGTATATGGGGATGAAAGAGAACACCAGCAACATATTTTATATATGAAAAGGGAGAAGGAGGGAACGAATGTGTGTGTGTGTTAGGTGAAGGTGAAGTGAGCACATGTAATAATATCTTATACTAGAGCAACCTGATCTGGACCAGCTGTTAGTTACGATTTTTTTCTTTTTATACAGCTAATAAAATGCTGAAACAGCACGGCCAACCCCCAAAGGAAAACACATTTTTCAGCATAAGAAGATAAGATGCGTGTGCTGCAGGGACAAGCAATCCATACCGAAACACGAAGCGCCAGACACTAGTACTAGATGAAGATATTTGGCAGTGTCGATGTAGCCAGGCTGGTCCCAGGACACTAGAAGAAAAGATGAGTGGTGCAATACATGGCTTACATGGTGCTTAGCTTCAGGTGTGGGAAAGGTACCCAAGAAGAGATACTACCTCACCCACCTGGTATGAAGATATGCAAATCTTTGGGTAAGGCCAACTTCTCTCCCACCCTTAGTCATGACATGTTACGGGATTCTCACTCACAGAATAGCAGAGGCAAAATAATTTCTACAAGAGGGTTTTTATTATTATTTTGTATAGAATAGAGAGCCTTTTGTATCAGACAAAGACAGAATCAGATACGGGGGCAAATTGAAGGCGTGCATTTGAACCCAGTTACCACAGGTTCGCCATGGGCCCATAAATTCTCTTTTGATTATTGACTGTTTACTTCCTTTTAGTAACTGAATTATTCCCTTAGGTTGACCTAGTCTTAAAGAATAGTCATTTCGATTTTTTAACATTAGAGACTGGCAAGTCCCAATCACTGTATTTCAGGTCACAGGAAATTAAAGAACAGGGATTAAGACTCATTGGGGAAGAAACAAAACCAAAAATCTTCCATAGTTGCCAGAAGATTGAATTCCATCTGCAGCCTGTCAATGCCACAATTACCTCTTTATATTTAAACAAACTGTGTTTTGTGATGGAAGAGGCAGATAGTCTTCAATTATCAACGTGTTATAAATAGTGGAGGGGAGAAAGGCTGAAGTGCAAAGGAGGGGTGGGGAATGATACAGTTTTGAATGACATTTTCTTTTTAAAAAGCTAGAAAAAAATTGTGATCCAGTGATTCATCATAGAGCTCAGGGCCCAAAAACATTCGGCCTGAAAACAAAAGTATCCCAGCATCACATCTTGTTGTGGGAATATCAGATTTCCTCCAATTGACCTGCCTTAAACTAGTAGGTTTAGCTATTGTGAATACTCCAGAGGCCATGTTCCTAGTTAGAGCGTCAAATATCATCCAATAGTAAGAGGACAATATCATTTGATTGAGATTTCCAGAGGGGTGGCCATGTTAGTCTGTGTACAGCAAAAACGAGAGTCCTGTGGCACCTTATAGACTAATAGATTTTCTTCGGCATAAGCTTTTGTGGGCTATAACCCACTTCATCAGATGCATGTACCTGACAAAGTGGGTTATAGCCCACAAAAGCTTATGCCGAAGAAAATCTGTTAGTCTATAAGGTGCCACAGGACTCTCGTTGTGTTTATTTGATTGAGAGTGGCCCATCCAGTGCGATACTTCCATGTATGGCAATCATCATGGCCTTGTCCAAAGGAAATGGCCATCCATAGACTCCAGCTGATTTGAGAGGGCTTTTCTTTCTGCTATGGCAAACCCTTATGGACGTGGTTCAGTTCTTGTTCAGCATAAACTCCCTTTCCCGCATGAAGCAAAGGGGTTTTGTAAAGCACCAGGGTTGTGGAATAAATCTAGTACCAGAGAGGAAGGACATTTCAGACCCATGTTATAGTTGTACCGTTGAAATATCTTCCTAATTTCTGATTCAAATAGATAAAGTGGTACAAGTTTCTTTACTGCAGAGCTGTAAGTGAGAAAGAGGTCTTTCTGCTAAATCAGATTGTTGTTCCATGGATGACAACTAAGCAAAGCTTTTTGTTTTGTTTTAAGAAATCAAGTAGATAAGTTGGTGGCATGAACTTGCTATGTCTGACCAGTTCATTGCTGACTCCAATACTAAATAGAAGAGTATTACTCTGTCAGAAGTAGCACTTTTTTTAGCCAGTAACTAGCAGTCTAAAACATTGGAAAAGTTTTGCAAATTAAATTAGGAATGTATGATTAGTACTGGAGAAGACAATGTTTTGTGTCCACAGACATATACATATTGTATCTAAAACAGGCTGAAATACTTGAAAATAACACTTCCCTTAAGCTATATCCCAGGCTGTAGCGTAGTGTTCCTAAATAATGGCAGCCCCTTTCTTTTAGCTGAAGGGGTATTTGCAAAATCCCTCATCATTTAATATGTGGGGGGGGGGGGGGACGGATCTGGATGATGGAAGAAACTTGTAATGGCATAATGGGTTTTTCATTGGTTGAAAAAAGGGCAATATAGAAAAAGGAAAATATTAGCAAAGCAAAAATAACAAATAAATAAATAAATAAATAAAAAGCTATAACAATATTTAAAAGGGAACTGGATAAGTTCATGGGGGCTAAGTCCATAAATGGCTATTAGCCAGAAAGGGGTTAAGAATAGTGTCCCTAGCCTCTGCTTATCAGAGGATGGAGACGGATGGCAGGAGAGTGATCACTTGATCATTGCCTGTTGGGTTCACTCCCTCGGGCACCTGGCACTGGCCACTGTCGGTAGACAGATAATGGGCTAGATGGACCTCTGGTCTGACCCACTACGGCCTTTCTTATGTTCTTATGTTCTTAAGCTTAGTAGAATTGCAAACCCAGGTACTCAGGAACTAGGAAGTGCCAAATAAAATGTTGTCATCTTTCTTTTTCACCTTCCCTTGTACCCAGTTTGCTAAACCAAGGCAGGCTCGGATAGGAGTAAACGAGGTGCATTGCTGAACGAAGTTCTCTACATGGATTTGAGAAGCTGTGGCTGTCACACAGTGGCACTAGGTCCTTTGTCTTTGAACTTTTCTCCGCAGAGCCCAGATTAAATCTCTGTGCATGGCCTAGGAAGTGCAAGTTTGCCAATATTCAGATAAAGCAGTAAACTAGAATGAACTGGACTGATTTCATAGAGATATTCCTGTGATTGCTCAGGGAAGCATCACTTTTATAACTGAGGAACAGACATTTTGATTGAGAGAGAAAAGATTTTAAAGCTGTAAAAGGCAAAGTGTTGTAAATGTTAATGTGCTGCTTCTGTTTGCCTGTTTTCTCTCCTTAGCTCTTGTTTTATTTTGTCTCATGTATAAAATAATTCTTTATGACCTATAGATCCGTACTGTTCATACTATAAAACAAACCATATTTTCAAAGACATGACTTTCGTGCTCTTGAGCAAACTTTATGAAGGTGTGAATAAGCGTCTGATCCAAAGTCCTCTGAAGTCAATTGAGGGATGTGGGTTTGGATCAGGCCATAAGAGAAAAGATGTATGCTAACTGCTAATGTATCAAAGTGGGTTACAGATCGTCCTTTCCAACAAGGAAATTCCTTCTAATAAAATTCCCAAAAGATTCTAGAGATAATGCTGGCAAATGGTTGACAGGAAACATGTACAGTTCAACAGTACCTTCTGGGGATGTGTGGGGGTGTACCATAGAGCCTAGGGAAAACAAGGCAAGAGATCAGCATGGCTAATCTCTTGGGTTATACATATGACCATGCTGTACAAATACAATCCCTAAAATATGTACATTTTGGAGATCCTGCATTTAGGCAGAGTCAGGAAATACGCCAGAGCCAATAATCCTAGAAAGCAGAAGTGCAAACCTGAACCAGAGCATTATACCTTAAAACAGGGGTCGGGAACCTATGGCTCGCGAGCCAGATGTGGCTCTTTTGATGGCTGCATCTGGCTCGCTGCCAGTGTTCCCTCTGCTCTTTCTTTCTTTCTTTCTTTCTTTCTTTCTTTCTTTCTTTCTTTGCTTCCTTCTTTCCTTTCTCTTCCTTCTTTTTTCTTTCTTTCCTTCCCCTTTCTTCTTTTCTTCTTTTTCTTCCTTCTTTCTCTCCCTTTCTCTTCCTTCCTTCTTTCTCTCCCTTCTCTCTTTTTTCTTTCTCCCTTTTTCTTTCCTTCTTTCTCTCCTTTGCTTTCCTTTTTCTTTCCTTCTTTCTCTTCTTTGCCTTCCTTCTTTTTTATTTCTTCCTCTTTCTCTTCCTTTCTCTTTTTTCCTTCTTTGTCTTCTTTTTTCTTTCCTTCTTTTTTCTTTCTTTCTCTTCTTTCCTTCCTCTTCCTTCTTTCCACTTCTTTCCTTCTTTCTTTTTTCTCTTCCTTCCTTTTTCTCTCTCTCTTTTCCTTTCTTCTCTCTTTTGCTCTCTCCCTTCCTTCCTCCTGTGACGCTGTCAGGATTTAAAGAACCATTTATGATATTATTGTGTATTAATATTTTATAATTGTTATAATCCATAGGAACTATGCCATGTTTGATGTCAATAGAAAGGTAATAATTGGTGGGAATGATCATATAGTTTGTGTAGGATTTGTATTCATATTAGAAGTTAGGAATGTGATTGTTATATTTTAACTTGTGTAAGGTTGGGAAAATGCCCCAGACTAAATGTCTGCCCAGCCATTGTCTCCTTAAGGGCCTATTAAGGAAGCTCCTCAGATAACAGGATAAAGAAGAAAACCCGTTGAGCCACTAGGACTTAAACATGTGACCCAGCTCCAGTTTGATTGGAGAGACCTGCACACAGCATGGAGAAGGCCAGAGATGATATAAGGCAGCAATTCCAACTCCATCTTGCTTTTCAAGTCTTCAGTCTACAGCCAACACCCATCTCTGGAACTATTCCTCTGAGACTGAACAAAGGATCGAGGCCCACCCTGATGCTGGGTGTTTACCAGAGGAACAAGCCTGCAGACTGCTTTTCATGAACTTTAAATCATTTGTATGTATGTGATTCGCTTTGACCCTTTAACATCTCTCATATTTTGCTTCTTTTCTTCTTACATTAAACCTTTAGTTGTAGTTGCTAAAGGATTGGCTATCAGTGTGGTATTTTGGGTAAGATCCAAACCTATATTGTTCTGTGTGCTGTGACTGGCCCTTTGGGGTCAGGAGAACCTATATCTTTAAGGGACCGTGCAGCTAAGTGGGAACCAGAGGAGCTGGAGTGCAATAAAGGGAGCTGTTTCTATTTTGGACAGACTTCTTGGTACCCAGTGTGGGGAACCAGGGGCCTGTTTGTGACTGATAGGGAGGCTGGTTTAAGTACCACCCATCAGTGTTTGGGGAGTTTGGCTCCCGGTTTTGCAGCTTGCCCTGACTTTTGTACGTCCAGGAAGGTATCCCAGGAGGCCCCGGTCACACCTCCCTTCTTTTTTTCCTTCCTTTTTAAAAAAAACCAACCTTTAAAAATTAATTTTAATTAAAAACCTTTTTAAAGGTTTTTTAAAAACCTTTCTAAAATTAAATTTCAATTAAAAGTAATTCAAATTCAATTAATTAAAACATAAAATGCACACATTTACTTGTATTTAGTTTTAAACATATTGTATGGCTCTCACGGAATTATATTTTAAAATATGTGGCGTTCATGGCTCTCTCTGACAAAAAGGTTCCCTACCCCTGCCTTAAAAGGTGTGTCTCAAGTGAAGGGCAAAAGGTTCAACTGAGATGAGCTAGGTACTCTCTGTTTGCCCAACAGAGATAGAGATGGCAAGTGGCTCATTGAGTATACAGTCATTTCTAAGCTCGTCACCAATTAGCTGCCTTTTCTTCCATTGGTCCAGTTTAGTGGCTGATCCAGCATTTTTATTCCAACACTGCAAATTCCAGATCTGAATTGTGCTGATAGCAGACGTCAGTTCGAGAAGCAAGGGAAAACTGATTAATGCATTTTGGAGTTTTCTACAAAAACAATAGCATCTGTGAAATCTGGGGAACTCGATGGCTTTGTTCTGGCAAGGGAGTCGTCCACAGATCAGCTCTGCAGTTACCAGCTGGTATTAAAGCGGTCTGTAGGAAAAGATAGCGAAGGCTTACAGAGTCGTTTTGCAATATGCACTGAGGATCAAACATGGGAATACGGGTGCTGTACTGCCAGGCTGAGTAGGCAAATTGTCATCTGGGGTTCTATCAACCCAAAGCTCTTGGTAACCTCACTCTATGCCAGGTGGTGTTAGTAACTAAATCAAATGGAAACACAGCCATCCAGCTGATAGATGCATGGGTAGCAACAATATAAGACAGGAGTGCTCTCATTTAAAAGCTATTCTTTATGAGTCTCAAGCACTTACACACCTCTGCAACATGTCAAATCACAAAGAATGACTATAAACAAATAACACAATTATGTAGGGGAAAATCAGAAAGTCCAAGGCACAAGCCGAGATCAGACTATCTGAAGGCATAAAAGGTAACAAGAAAACATTTTTCAAGTACATTAGAAGCAAGAGGAAGACCAAGGAGAGTGTAGGACCATTATTCAACAAAGAGGGAAAAAACAATAACAGAAAGTGTGGAAATGGCAGAGGAACTAAATGATTTCTTTGTTTCAGTCTTCACCGAGAAGGTTGATGGTGATTGGATGCCTGACTTAGGGGAGGGCAGTAAAAATGGGATAGGTTCAGAAGCTAAAATAGGGAAAGAAAAAGTTAAAAATTACTTAAACAAGTTACATGTCTTCAAGTCTTCAACCTGATGATATACACCCTAGGAGCTGACTCAGGAGATATCTGAACCTTTGGCTATTATCTCTGAATAATCATGGAAGAATGGACTGGAAAAATAATGGAGCAAATAATTAAGGTCTCAATTAACAAACATCTAGGGCTATGTCTACACTTGCACTTTTAAGTCGACTTTAACTAAGTCAACTTAACTAAGTCGACTTAACTAAGTTGACTTAAAAGAGACTTAGTTAAGTCGACTTAGTGTGTCTACACTTAAAATGAAAGTCGACTTAAAGGGAAACTTACAAAGTCGACCTACAGCGTCCACACTGGATGCTCTAGGTCAACTTTGTGGGGCTAGGGGGACCTTGGGTAGGTCCACGGTGGCAGGGGGGGCACCCCTTGTGTGCAATGGGGCAAAGGGGGACAGGGACCTTGGCAGGGCATGTGGGCAGGGTGTGACGCTGTCTGGATTTAGGAAGCATTTATGATATTATTTTCAATGTATATCTCATAAATGCTCTATAATCCATAGGAACTATGTCATGTTTGGTATCAATAGAAAGGTAGTAATTTGCTGGGAATGATTATATAGTTTATGTCTAGGAATTCTATTTTGATTAGAAGTTAAAATTTGGTGTTATAGCCATACTTTAACTTATGTTAAAACCATTGTGTCCTTAATGTTTAGGAATGTGCCAGGACAATGGTCCCAGGGAGTTACCTGATGAGCCATTAAAGACATAAGGAATATAACCATTGTGTCCTTAATGGCTCATCTGGTAACTCCCTGGGACCATTGTCCTGGCACATAGCCAATATGAGTAGTGGAAAACAAGCTGTAGGATCCAAGACTGAAAACTCTTGTTTCACATTAAGAATCTAATTTTTAACATGCTAAAATTTATTTTGTCTGACAATCTCACATGACAGAAATGCCATAGTCAACTGTTTTAAACTTAAGTCAATTATGCTTAAAGTAAACTGACTATTTTAGGTTATAGATGTCAGTTTTTCCACCTCTCTCTGCTGAACAAAGCAAAGAATCTAATTTAACCCAGTTACTAATATGGTATGAAATTAGGAACTTTCTCTAAAGGCAAATTAGTGAACTTCAGTAACAAATCCACATTTCCACTGATATGGGTGACGTGGACCAGTGAGCACAGCCACATAGGTCCATTTAGATTAAACATTCTACAGTTTTATTAATGCTCCCCTTCACAGTTAGGACAAGAAAAAGACATTCTCCCAACCAGTCTGGATTGCACCATGGCATTTTGGAAACATTAATGTAAGGCCTGATTCATGCATGGGCATGGATACAAGAAAGTCTGGATCAGAAGTTAGAATTCAGTTTGCTCTGCTCCCCCAAACAACCAATACATAAACTGCTAACAAGCATATGCCCTGGCTCAAGCCCCCTCAGACGTGGGCCTTCCTCAAAATAGTTACAGAACTTTATTTAACCAAACTTCTCTGAGGAACCCTGCTCCCACTTCCTCAGCTATTACCTCACTGCCTTACATTCTCTAGTCCCAGTAGACGCAGGACACTTAGACTCTCCTTCAGACCTTCATTGCTTGCTGTCAGCGTGACATACCGCAGCAGTTTCCTCTCTGGGACAAACATCCATTAATAGTCTCTTCCTGTTCTGAACTCTGCACCAGATGCTAGTTTGGAAATGGATGAATTACAGCTTCCCTCTTGGCCACTCAATAAAGCTTGAAACGACCTGTGAGCCACGTCCCTGAAGGGCCTGCTTTCTGTTTGCTGTCCTGCATTCTGAGCTCCTGCACAAATAATGGTTTTATGGGGCTCACCTTCTTTTGATGGGTGCATGTGGCCTGACAATGGTAGGGTTAAGAACATGGGCCTGGCTAGCACTGGACTGCTAGCTGAGCCGTCCCTTTAATATCCTTCAAAGAAAGGCACAAAGACTATATTATTGGCAGGCACTAGACTGGCCTGGGTGTTAATGGGGTTTTGTTTTCAGAGTGTCCTACTGAATTCTGACCACGACACCCCTCCATACGTCCATGTGTTGTATGTTGAGATTACTGGCTATGGTATTAAAGGCTTTGTGGGTGTTGGTGACCTCTGTCCGAATTATAGTGTGGCTCTGTAACTTGCCTTTACTACCCTTCTTAGTTAAGAACACATTTGATTGTACCCTCCAGGCCTGGGTTAGGCCTGATTCCAAGCAGCCCCCATTGGACACCTAGCGGAATGTGCACTTGTGCTGTTTGCTTAAGAGCACATTTTAAGTTGTCCTTCCACACTGCGCTGTGGCTCACAAGCCAGACACTGAAATTTTTATGATTCTTTATAGCTAGCTATTGGAATGTGCATGTGCAGCCTCAGAGAAGCTGGAGGCACCCTCTGGAAGAGCCATTCCGTTAAATTAACAGCCAAAAACAGGACAGAGAACTCGGAGAAAGGGAAATAGAATTTGCTATGTTTTTATTTTCTGCCTTTTCTGAGTGGGGCATAGCATGGGTGCCCAACTAGTAACTTGTCTACTGTTACTGCTCACACTGTCCCTGTTCTTGGGATAAATAAAGAGCATTGTTTTTAGGGCTGCCAAGCTGATGGCTTCAGAGCTAAAAACAGAAAGTTTCTCACAGCTGTTGAAGTAACCCCTCACTAGTGTGATGCAAGCTCAGCTGTTCTTGGATTCAGCTAAACACAGATAATCGATAACATCAGAAAGAAGAAAAAAAGGAAATGACAATTTGTACTTAGTTTAGTGGGGAGTAATATATTCTAATTTCTAGCCAAAGTACTATCAACTTTACACTTGAAAGAGACCAGGTGTCCATTCATACTATGGCTAAACTAATAGATATTGCTAATGACAAGACTAATTGTCCAACAAAATACCCAGAAAAAAGATTCTGATGAAAAAAGAAACGTAACAAGAGGACTACCAACAAAAGCAGCTAGTGTAATATTCTCTTCTTTATAGGATTCTGAGGAGAATCCAGCTGAGCAAAGTACATAAACACATGGTTAAGTCCAATTGATTTCAGAGGGTTTTAGTCATATGCTGGAGGAATGGCTGAACAAGCATCAAAATGAAGATTCATTCATGACATAGACAATCTACAGGCCAAGGGTTCAAATATTTATCTTCATGCCTGACCATTGGATGGAATTAATAAAACTTTACTTTCTGATTAAGTTAACATGGAAGACAAAAGCTCATGCGATAAATAAACTGCTAGTCTTAAAAGTGCCACAGGACTCTCTTTGTTTTCCTGTGATAGACTAACACGGCTACCCCTTTGCAGAAATGAAGTGCTTTGAAGGATCCCTAGGATTTGTGCTGTTTCTTACTTTGTCATGGTTTCTTAAACATTTTATTCAGCTCCACAGAGAGTTAGAAATCGAAAATGTTTAGTCTTGGAAGAACATATAATAAAATTATACTATACTGGATTTAAATCACAATTCATTACTATTTGAAAGAGAGAGAAAAATAATTAAATTGTTAAAGTGCTTGTCTACCTATCTAATCCATCAAGTGAATAATCACTGAGGTGACAAGACAATTATCAGAGGTAGAAAACCTGTGATTCACAAATTAATGTTGGAATGTGAACAAAAAGTTTCATGTTTGATCCAGGCAGTTATTGTTTTAGGTGCAGCAGGTTATTTGATTTTTACGATAAGAACCTTTCTAGTCAAAACAAATGAGTAAAAGTAAATAAAGTTTAAAGCTTTATTACATTTTCTATTCACCTTACAGAATGGGCGTTCCAGGAGGGAAATTGAACCATCAGTTTTTACAATTTCTGGGAAAGTACCACATTCTGTGAGAATATTGTATGCTTGAATAGCAGTTAAATTACCCTGTTTACCCTGGCTTTATACTCCCACTGAATTACTAGTTCTCGGTTCGTTTCCAGGATGATCACAACTGCTCCCTGATACGTTTAAAACTACACGTGCATTATATCGTAGTCTAATAGATATCAAAATTGTATTTCAGAAGAAAAATGAGAATGGGAGATGTGATTGTGCTTACTCCATGTAACAAAATACATGTCTATCACATCATTAAACTTCGCATGGTTCATTGAGTGCTGATTTAAGGGCTACATTGTACTGTGCTCCCAATGAGAGCTGAAAACTACTTAATTCCTGAAAAGATGTTTTAAATTAGGAGGAAGCAGTGTGGACTTCTGCATTAAAGTAAACAATTCACATTTGATTATTACTGTGCAGCCGCAACTCACAAGCTGTACTCTGAGGACTGAGTCACTGAACATCTGCCTGAAAACTCATTTTACCGTGGGCGAATTTGAAAACACCCTAGAAAATGCACTGTTTGGAACAATCTTGTAGTTGCAGGGAGATGGACTGCATGGTCCAATAGGTCTTTTCCAGTTCTGGTTTCCATACTTTTATGGGATGCCTCGACCACAGGGAGTGATGCAGACAATAGATGGGCAATTATATGGAGAGGAAGACAGCAATTAAAGCCAGCGATCCAAATTCTGATCCTCCTGGGCCTAAGTCAAAGCCAACAAACTCCACAGAAAGACTCCCATTGACTTAGTGGGCTTTGCTGGAGGCCCCATAGTCACACCACTAGCTCCACCAAAGTGAATGGGAGAACTACTCAGCATAGTAACCAGGATTTAGCTCTATATCATCATTACAGACAGAGACTTAATCTAAAAAGAGGCCATTGAATAGGAATTTTCTGCACCTGTGACCCTGGCTGTCAGCCCCAAGAACGGAATTCCTATTTTATATCCCTGAATTAACTAATATAGACCTGCATGGGCACATGTTCATTCCTGTTCCTGGGAAGATAATGCCATTGGTGTTATGTCATTATGGGAAGTAACATCTAAAGAAAGAGCAACAAGGAAAATGCAACAGGACGAAGTGAGAGAAGGGCAAGCATGCATGAGGATAGGAGATATTTTGGAAAAGAAAAATTTTGTCATCACAAGAACACATCAGAGATGTGCGAGGAAGTGTATTGGCGAAGATACACTATTTTATGAGCCACTACAAGTGACCAAGAGGAATTATATTGAGCCCAGAGGATTTATTAGCTACTCTCATTTACTTATCATAGTTTGTTTGCATGGAGCTTTCCATGACAAATGGCATCACAAATTTGCTGGAAGAGATAAAAGGGACAGAAAAAAATCCAGCTAGAAAAGACAAGCTTTCCATTAGACATATCTCTGCATTCTGGCTTTGGCTGTCAGCACTGATAATGTGTTTCTTGCCATGCACGGACGCATGTAACTAGTTAATCGACCCTCCTGAACTTTTGGGGGATTATTAATCAGGCAAGTTTGGCTGTTCACAATGAAAAACCAAAAATGACTTAGAAACTGTTTGCTGAAGTTTTTACTGAGTGCTTTCTTCTCAGAATTCTTTGTTACTGGGATGACTAAAAGGAGAGACAACAAAGACAATGGAACATGAAAGGAGAATGCAATAAAAAAAAATCCTCTTCTACCTCATATGAAAACAGCCTTATTCCATTTTGGAATGTGGTCCTCATTGCAGTAGCACAAAGTTAAATACATTTGAAAGTTGTATATAGGACGACCAGCTAGCAGGTGTGAAAAATCGGGACAGGTGGTGAGGGGTAAAAGGTGTATATACACGAAAAAGCTGCCAGTCTCAGTACTGTCCAGATAAAATCAGGACATCTGGTCACCCTAATTGTATCTCATTACAACAGCACAAAAATGATGTCAGCAAAGATGATTTAAACTGATTATATACATCAAAGTGGGATTTTTGCATTCATTTTGGACTGGCCGAACTCTGTTCCCACTGATGTCAGTGGGGCTAGCTCATGGCACCAGTGGAAGGAGAGTTAGATAAATTGCAAGTACTGAGGAAAAGTCCCCTTCCCTTTGAACTTTTTTCAGAGTTTACTCAATACGTGTAGCCCACCAGATCTGCACTGGTTTAAATGGACACCATTCTATTGATGTCAGTGGAACAACATCCTAATTTTCACTATCTGTGGATCTAACCCGACAATTTTTAGCTTGCTACCAGTTAAAGCTTGGGAACTGCCACCTCCGAAGTTGATAATACAGAGAGCTGTGAGGGCCCAATGGACAAGCAGCTCAGATAGGCAAGAACTGGACAGAGCTGAAGAGCCGAGGGTGAAGAACTATCTCCCGCTGCAAATATTCACTCACTCACTCTAAATGAGAAGTGAGCTCATTGAAAGCAGTCTGTGTTGATGTACAGTGGGTCACCTTAAATGCACACCCTTGACACTGAGCTGATGACATCAGAAGTGTTCACACTTTATGAGCTGATTCTGACATTAACAGAAACGTTAGCCATTTGCTGGCTGCATGTCTTTATTTTCTGCCACATCGCTTCACCTGTTCTGCCCACCCCTGTTAGGGACAGTCTCAAATCCAAACCCTGCTTCGGAAACAAGGACTTTCTCCTTGACCCGTTCCCCAGCATGGTTCCCAGAGGGGGTGTGGGAAACCAGAGCAACAGTTACAGAGCACTGCAAGAGAAAAATTACAAAGAGGAAATCACGTTTCCACCCTAAGGATTGTTACAAAGGATAAAAGAATGGCTGGTGGATCCACGTGGCAGGGACCATCAGTCCCACCAACCAAGGAACCCCCTTGTAACATTGTGTGCAATTCTGGTCCCCCATGTTTAAAAAGGATGAATTCAAATTGAAACAGGTGCAGAGACGGGCTACAAGGATGGTCTGTGGAGTGGAAAACCTGCCCTATGAGTGGAGACTCAAGAAGCTTGGCTTGTTTAGCCTAACCAAAAGAAGGCTGAGGGGGGATATGATTGCTCTCTATAAATACATCAGAGGGATTCACATCAGGGAGGGAGAGGAATTATTTGAGTACAGCACCAATGTGGACACCAGAACAAATGGTTATAAACTGTCCATCAAGAAATTTAGGCTTGAAATTAGACGGAGGTTTCTAAGCATTAGAGGAGTAAAGTTCTGGAATAACCTTCCAAGGGGAGTTGTGGGGGCAAAAACCATAACTGCTTTCAAAACTGAGCTTGATAAATTTATGGAGGGGGTGGTATGATTACCCTATTTTGGAAATTGACTGATATTTGGCTACGTGTGGTGGATTCACAAGTGGCCTAAGAGGGGAGAGTACATGGGGTGGGTTCTGAGTTATTACAGAGAATTGTTTCTTGGGTAACTGGCTGTTGAGACTTGCCCACATGCTCAGGGTTTAACTGATTGCCATATTTGGGGTCGGGAAGGAATTTTCCCCCAGGGCTGATTGGCCTGGGCTCTGGGGGTTTTTCGCCTTCCTCTGTAGCAAAGGCCATGGTTCACCTATGGGTGAATTGTCTGTATCTTAATGTCCTTAAATCATGATTTAAGGAGGTAAATAACTCAGTCATAGGTTGGTGGCCTATTGCTGGAGTGGGTGGGTGAGCTCTTGAGGGCTGCATTTTGCAGGAGGTCAGACCAGATGATTGTACTGGTCCCCTCTGGCCTTAAAGTCTATGAGTCTATGTGTGAACTTCCATAGACTCTCCTTCCCACCCACACTTACATCTTCCCAGGACTGTATTTTAATCTCCCCGTGGTGCTTACACAGCTCCCATTTCCATAGTAACCAAGCACTTCATTGTTTTAACACATGTGCCCTCACATCACCCCTGTCCCCATGGAGACTGTTAGACTAGAGATATTTAGGCCGGCTTGTAAGGCCTATGATTTGTACGTGTTTTGCATCACTAGCTACAGTGGTAGCAAACCAAAGAATCAAACCCACAAACTGTGTGACAGGCTGAGGGAGGCCTTGCACTTTGGCTGAGCAAAGGCAAAAAGCAGCAGGGGCAGCCGTAAGCTGGGAAGTGTGGAGTCACATCCACACGTTCCAAACCAAGGGGATAGCGTCCTGTCTGGTTTGCAAACACTGGGGGTGACAGACTCTACATTTGTATTGTTTGGTCATCCTGGTACCTACTGCTCTGACACCTTCTGTCTGAGTCCTTGATTGTTCCTGTCTTCCTAGAATTAGTTGCAATCAGTTAAGATGGTGGGATGTGATTGGTTAGAGAATTACCTTACAATATGGTAGGATTGGTTCTTAAAATATTAAAGAAATGATTGGTTAAAATACGTTATAAAAACTAAGGCAAACCAGGAGGGAGGGAAGGGAAATTTGTTGGGGAAGGAGGGATTTACTGAAGGGGGAATTTATTTGAGGGTGGAAATTTACTGGGAGGGGAAATTTATTGGTGTAAAGGACTATGGGATCCTAATGGTGCTTGTGTGAAAAAGATCCCAATGAACCTGTCGTATTGCCTGCTGCTGGACTCTGGTCTTCTGCTCCTGTCAGTGAAGCAAGAACTGAAAGGACTTGGGAGGGCCGTAACAGAGACACGCACAGAAGGGGAATTTTAATAATCCAGGACCGAAACTGTCCCCTACTATAGCAGCCAAAGGGGGCAGGAATCTGCCTCAACTGGCCAGATGAAAATTTGCTCTGGCATGTCAGGGATGATGAGATGGTAGAGTCTGCTCTCCTCACCCATCATGGCAGCACCTCACAGAAAGGAGGTGTGGCCCACGGGAAGGGGACATGGCCAGAACACTGCTGTAGGCCAGATTATCTTTAGGTGGTTGTATCAGCCAATGCAGTTTAAGGCAGCCATGGGCTGGGAACTAAATTTGCCCTCACACCAGAGAAGTTTGTTTTAGATGGTACTGGACAATCTCTTCTCTCCTCCCCCTGCAGACAAAACAGTGAATATATTGCCCATAGCGCTGACACTTGCCTCTCTTTTCTAATGTGGTAAAGGAAGATTAGGAATAACAGAAAAGCACAGGTAGTAGTTTTTTCTCTTCTTGCCTGAACATATCCTCTGATATAGCTTTTGTCATGCCATGAGAAAATAAACATCATTAAAAAATCCAATTGCTCTGGGAAAGCAGCAGATAGCTTATTACATCCAGCCAGCCCCTAAACACAACACCAATGAGAATAACTGTCATAGGGAAAGTCAGAAATAAGCATGGGCTCTTACGCTGAATACTGAATTACTATATTGACATGTCAGCACCCAGTATCTTCCTTTTTGGCACTCAGCTGAAATGGCTGGAAGGTTGCTAGAGAACCTAGTTACTGCGAACATTCACATGAGGTTTTTCTCTGAAGCCAAGGGGTACATCCACACTGGAGCCTTAGGTCGACTTAAGGATGGTTAACTTGACCTGCAAACCACTGTGTCCACACTGGGCTCTTATTAAGCCAACTTAAGCGCTTCCTTAAGTCAACTTAATAACACCACCTCTGAAAGTTGACCTAAGGCTTAAATTGACCTTATTAAGTCGAGTTAAGCCAGTGTGGACAGGGAATAGCCTTTAAATTGACCTAATTGGCCTCCGGGCCCCCCTCCCAGACTTCCTGGCTATTCCTCTGTTGACCTAGCACTTGCCAGTGTGGACACAGGGCTTTGGACTCTCTAAGTTGACTTAACAAGATCAACTTTAAATCAACTTAAAGTTGACCTTGTTTAAGTCGACTTAACAGAGCCTCCAGTGTAGACGTTCCCATGGAAACTCCTTGAGTTAATCTCGCTCCTTCGCATAGTCTGTCTTTTATTTCAAGTCTTGCTTCAGTTGCTGGTTTTCCATTTTCCAATTTACTTCAGTTCTGGGAGGGTCTGTTATGGTGTTTTGAGGTGCATGGAATCCCCGGTGATGAGGCACTTCTCATACAGTGCCACCAGCGGCCAAGGGTGGAGTCCCAAGGTATGTATGTGTCTAATCCCACCCATTGATTAATTTCAGTGGGCATTCAGTGCTCAGCTACTTTGTGCATCCCACTCCAAGTCTCTTTGCTTTGGTTGGGCTGAGGTGGTCTGTGACAAAGAGGAAAACAGATGCTGGTTAGTCTGACACGCTGGTCCCTCAGCTGTCACTCCAGCCTCCAGGAACCTGTGGTGAAAGCTTTTCAACTCAGTCCACAAAATGCTCCTTGTACACACCACAACGTACATCTCGGCAACCTCGCTGTGCCAGATCCTCTCTGTTCTCCTCATCCCTTCTCTAGGCACTTCCCTGCCCCAACTGGAGGACTGGGTGGAGTTAAACACTTGTGCACACCCAACCCTGCCCAACTGGTGCCAGTTTACTTGACTTTGTCATTTACACCTATTTTCGGACCCATTCTCACCCAATGTGCCTTAGAACTCCCTTTACATCACTGATGAATTCAGACCATAATGATTGTGAACTATTAATGTGAATTTAGATTTTCTGTAACATCATTCATCAAAATGTTCTGCATATACATTAAGTACTCTGCAGTTTGCATTATCCTGGGATAGTAATAGCTCCAAAGTCAATTTAATGATTTCCTACAAGCTTAACACAGATGTGAACCAGCAAAACAGCATCTCATCATTTTCCTGGCAGCAGCTATGAAGTTCCCTAATTTGATTAGAGAGCGTGCTAATGTGCAGATACAATGTATGACATGCTTTGGGCAGGTAATAAACTCTTGTCAACATCCGTTTGCTTCAAGCTATGCTAGCATTTTAACACCCGGCCCCAAGAATTTCATTGGCATGGAAATTTTAAATATTGTTTTCTGCTCAATAACTTTACTATACTTCTTTTTTCCGTATGGTGGTTCACAGGTCTGAGAAAAGCCCTGCATTGAAGATCAGCTTCATTTAAATGGAAGGCGTGCCGAATGCCTGAGAACAATTCCATTTTGGGGTTTGCAGGTAAGACAACCCAATAATTCCATATCTGTTTATAAGCGTCTACTTGGGCACAGCTCCCTCCTCGGTGGATCTACTCAGAGTAAGACTGTGGAGTGTTAGAAGAGGAAAATGGCAGTAGTGACAAATGAAGAATTTAGCTATGGTTCTATCTGAGTGCCCAAGTCATACAGCATAGAGAGGGTGGCCAGGAGAGACTGAGGATTGCTGACTGACGAGGCAGCAGCTCTGCAGAAAAGTACCAGGCGGTTACAGTGGACAAGAAGCTGGATGTGAATCAACAGTGTGCCCTTGTCATCATGAATGCTACTGTCATAATGAGCTGCATTAGTAGGAACATTGCCGGCACAGGGAGGCAAGTGATTATTCCCCTATTATTCGGCACGGGGGAGGCTTCATTTGGAGTATTTTCTCCAGTTCCCTGAAGGAAGGATATGGACAAATTGGAGACAGTCCAGTGGAGGGAAAAAAAAATGAATAGGGGCTGGAACACACAACTCATGAGAAGAGGCTGAGGGAACTAGGCTTTATTTAGTCGGCAGAAGATTAGAGTGAGGGGGTTAATAGTAGCCTTTAACGACGGAAAAGGGGGATCCACGGAGGAGGGAGCTAGGCTGTTCTCAGTGGTAGCAGGTGACAAGATTAGGAGCAAAGGTCTCAAGTTGCAGTGGGGGAGGACGAGGTTGCATATGAGGAAAAACTTTTTCCCTCAGAGAGTGATGAAGCCCTGGAATTGGTTACCCAAGGAGGTAGTGGAATCATCATCCTTAGAAAATTTGAAAGTGCATCTTGACAAGGCCCAGGCTGGGATGAGGTAGTTGGGGTTGTTCCCACTTTGAGCAAGGGGGTTGGGCTACATGACCTCCTGAGGTCCCTTCCAACCCTTAGCAGCTATCATTCTAGCATTCTACGTGGCGCAGGTTTTGTGTTGAATAGGGAGGAGCAGATGTTCAACCCTCAAAGGAATCTTGGAGGTAGGATTGGATTGTAATGAGGTGGGAAGACATTCAGGAATTAGTAGTGGTATGCAAGGGACAGAACATTCAGAGCACACACAGAAGGAAGAAACCAAGAAGGTGGATACCAAAAGTCAATGCAGAGTAACTGGACTACATATGAGGAAAGTGAAAATGGAGGGTGAGAAATGGAAGGCAGCAGAGAGACTGAATTTCCCCTTGAGCAATGTTAAAAGCCACAGTTACCTTGAGTAGCAAAAGCGCTAGATTGCAACCTGACATTTTTACTACTGTGACCCTTTAATGGGCAATTAAGTTGCTGCGGCAGCTATTTGGTATGTTCCTTTGCCATGAGAATTGCCACCATGGCACAGCCAACCAAGTATGTGGCCTTAGAGGGTGGCCCTGAGAGAAGGAGAGGAGCATTGCAGCTATTGTTGATGTGGTGCTGACATTGTCGTCCAGTTTCAGGTGCTTTGTCTTATTTTGAAAGATGAAAGACAAAGAAAATCCTCTGCTCTCCTTTTCCAGACGTTTAGTTTAAGGGAGAAGCCCAAATCCAGAGTCAGAGTCTTGTGGTCTCTGCTTGATAGGATCAGACATGCAGACACCTCCACGTTGCTCAAACAGACTGAAATAAGAGGCAGTTTGGTGGTGTCCTGCCAAGGGGGTAACCTGCAGAAGCCGGAAACAGAGAAGTCTCCAGATGCAGAAGGCAACAGATTGGTGCTGATGATGCAGAACCAGTGGACTTTCAATGGCAGGCAAAGACTTAGCTCCACTTTCCACAACTAGGAACACTTAGGTAGCACAATACTCTGCAGTTACTGTTCTCTCTGTAAACCACTGGTGAGGGAGTAGGGTGAACTCCAATCCCAGTCACCTAAATCCTCTAAATCAATACGATAGAATCATGGGGCATAAGTACAGAAAATTGTCTCTCCACATCAGGAGAGAGACACTAGTTATCATCATTATTCCTGTCAAAAATAGCACGGAAGCCCAATATAATATTTATCCTGCCGAGTCTTCCTTTTTGTCAGATGGCCATTTTTCCCCATTATCTGACCCGCCGTTTTTCCTAGTATCTCTTAGTGTTACATTCAGCATTGGATTTATTCTCTGTTTATTTCATAAAAAAATGATTATGTGCCTTCTACCTGTGATATATAACCATAAATCAAGTTCTCACTGGAAACAGCTGCACAGTAGCACACCTTTCAGCATTTCTAAATCTGGACAGCTATTGTGGCACTTGCAAAGGGGAAACCAGATTGCCAAATTGTTGCTCTGAAACTCAGCAAGAGAATGCGTAAACAATGCAGATTTTGCTCATCAGCAAATCAGTCACAGACTCATAGAAATGTAAGGCTAGAAGGGATCTGAAGAGGTTACCTGCTCCTCTCTCCTATGCTGTGGCAGGATTAACTATTACTAGACCATCTTTGACAGATGCTCCTCTAACCTTCTCTTAAAGTCCTTCAATAATGGGGGTTCCAAAGGCTTTTAGTGATCTATTTTGATACTTAGCTAGCTATACAGTTAGAAAGATTTTTCTACTATCAAACCTAACTTGCTCTTGCTGCATGCTGAACCAATTATCCCTTGTCCTAACTTTTGCGGACGTGGAGAACAATTGTGCAGCATCCTGTTTATAAGAAGCTTTTTACATATTTGAAGACTCATCTGTTCCCTCTTAGCCTTCTCATTTCTAGATTAGACATGTGTCCTCATAGGTCCTGTTTTCTAAACCTCTTATGCTTTTCATTGCTTTTATGGCCTCTCTCCAATCTGTTTACATTTCTCTTAAAGCCCGAAAATGGACATAGTACACCAGCTGAAGCAGTGCCAAATAGAAAGAAATAATTTCCTTCCACATCTTATACATAACAATTCCTGTAATACATCCCAGAATTATTCTGTGCAGCATCATGCTGTTGACTCCTATTCAATTTTTGATCCACTATAACCCTCAGATACTCTTCTCCAGAGAAGACTTTGGGGAGAAATACAATACTATGTATAAAATCATGAATAGTATGAAGAAAGTGTACAAGGAATTGTTATTTACCCCTCACACATAACATACAAAACCAGGTGCAGATTTAAAAGAAATAAAAGACAAGATTTCTTCACACAATGTGCAGTCAATCGGTGGAACTCATTCCTGGGATATGTTGTGAAGACTAAAAGCATAACTGGTCAAAAAAGAATTTGGTAAGTTCATAGAGGATGGGACCATCAATGGCTATTAGCCAAGTTGGCCAGAGATGGAAGTCTATGCTCTGGGTGTCCGTAAATCTCTGACGGCCAGATGCTGGGACTGGACAATAGGCCATGGATCACTTGATAATTTCCCTGTTCTGTTTACTCCCTCTGAAGCAGCTGGCAGTGGTCACTGTCAGAAGACACAATACTGGTCTACATGGACCACCGCTCTGATTCAATAGGGCCATTCATTTGTTCTCAGTATTTTAGTACTGGTGCCAAGCCACTTATTCCTCATTTTGCATTTGTACATTTGTTTTTTCTTCTTAAATGCAGTAGTACTTTTCACTTGTCTTTATGAATTTCATGTTGTTGATTACAGACTAATTCTCCAATTTATCAGATTAATTCTGAATTCTAATCCTGTCCTCCAAAGTGCTTGGAAGTGCTTGCAATCAGAGATAACTGAATGAAACAAAAGAAGGAAAGTCAGAACTCATGGCTCAATGAGGAATTGGAGCCATAGACTGCGTCTACACTGGTAAATTAAGTCGACTTTTAAGCTTGGCTTAAATCGATTTAATTTGCCCTGCATCTACACTACACTTTGCTTAAGTCGACTTAAGCAGCTTGCTTAAGTCGACTTAAGGAAAATAAAGTCGACTTAATGAAAATTAAGTCGACTTTATTAAACCTAGATTTAAGTAGATTTAAGGCTTAATTCAACTTTGTAAAGTCGAATTAAGTCAGTGTAGACATGGGGTAGCCCTAAATCGATTTAGGGCTACCCCAGGACTACACTACTGCCCTCCCTGCCGGGGGGGGTGGTACAGGGGGGAGCCTGGCATGCCCCACAAAGGGCAGGGCAGAGCCCTGTGTGTGATGCTGTCTGGATTTAGGGAAGCATTTATGATATTATTTTCTATTCATATATCATAAATGCTATAATCCATAGGAACTATGTCATGTTTGGCATCAATAGAAAGTTAGTAATTTGCTGGGAATGATTATATAGTTTATGTCTAGGAATTCTATTTCAATTAGAAGTTAGGAATTTGGTATTCTATCTATACTTTAACTTATGTTATTTTATTAAAATACCTGAGAGAGGCGGGTGTGTAAAACCATTGTATCCTTAATGTTAAGGAATCTGCCAGGTAATATGGTCCCAGGGAGTAAACTGATGAGCCATGAAGACACAATGGTTGTATTCTTTATGTCCTTAATGGCTCATCAGGATACTGCCTGGGACCATTCTACCTGGAAAATTCCTAAACATTAAGGACATAATGGTTTTACACACCCACCTCTCTCAGGTATTTCAATAAAATAACATAAGTTAAAGTATAGATAGAACACCAAATTCATAACTTCTAATCGAAATAGAATTCCTAGACATAAACTATATAATCATTCCCAGCAAATTACTAACTTTCTATTGATACCAAAGATGACATAGTTCCTATGGATTATAGCATTTATGATATCTATACAACTAAACCACAGTTGTATATATGCACGGCGGGACGTGGACGCAGCTCCTGCGCGCACATATAACTGACACAGCTGTGCGCACGCAGCAGCTGAATCCACGTCCATGCCATGCATAAGCCTGTGGATTAGATAGCTCGCGCGTGATCAGAGGCGTCGTTGCCGTCAGGCTGGCAGGGCACCAGCCCCGGGTAGAAAATCCTGAGCCCCGGATCTATTTTCCCCAGCAGGCACATGCGCACCCAGGCGGAATGCTGTGTTCCACCCAGGGGCCCCAGCAAAGCCACAGACTCCTGCTGCGGCCGGGCTGGGGAGATTCAAATCTCCCGCCCTGAGCATGCTCAGACAGAGCGTACTCAGGGTGGGAGCGGCCTGGCCCAGAAGCGGCTCTGCTGGCCGTCGCTGCAGCTCCGAGCCTCCGGCCAGGTAAGGGGGCTGCGAGGAGGAGGAGGCGACGGGCAGTGGGGCCGGGAAAGGGACAGAGGAGCCGGGAAAGGAGCACGGGGCAGGGAGACAGAGGAGCCGGGAAAGGAGCACGGGACAGGGGGACAGAGGAGCCGGGAAAGGGGCCCCAGGCTTGATCTGGCCACGCTGACTGCCCGTGATGGTGGTGGCAGAGGGGCAGGATCAGGCCTAAGGGACCGGCATGCGGCGGCGGGAGCAGAGGGGCAGAATCAGAGCTGAGGGGCCGGTGTGCAGTGGGGCAGAATCAGGCCCGAAGGGCCAGTGTGCAGCGGGGCAGAATCAGGCCCGAGGGGCCGGTATGCAGTGGGGCAGGATCAGGCCCGAGGGGCCAGCGTACGGCGGTGGCGGTCGCAGAGCGTGGCAGCCGGTAGCATGGCCTGATCCGGCTGTCCTGCTCCACCGCCGCAGGCCGGTCCCGGGCCTTTGTCTCGGGGGTTAAGGTAAGGGGGGAACACGGAGACCAGGGGTGGGAATGGAGGGGTCCGGACTCGCGAGTCCATCAAGTAAGGGGTCAGGATGGGGGGCTGGGGAGGGATGGATGGAATTAGAGGCCTGGGGAGAGGCGAAGGGGGCATGGGGACAGGGAGACTTGGTGGGGGCTGGGTCGTGGTGGGGGGACTGGGTGGGGGTGGGGGCTGGGGGTGTGGCCTAGCTGGGGGGCGGAAGCTAGCAGGGAGTGGGCTGGGGGGCCACAGCCCCGGATCTTTTTCTATCCAGCAATGCCCCTGCGCGTGATTACCATTCTTCAATTTGCGATTCTTTAGAGAATCGGGGGTTTACTGGTATGAATAGAAAATAATATCATAAATGCTTCCCTAAATCCAGACAGCATCACACACAGGGCTCTGCCCTGCCAGGGTCCCTGTCCTCCTTTGCCCCATTGCACACAAGGGGTGCCCCCTCCACCACCGTGGACCTGCCCAAGGTCCTCCTAACCCCACAAAGTCGACCTAGAGCATCCAGTGTGGACACTCTAGGTTGACTTTGTAAGTTCCCCTTTAAGTCAACTTTAATTTTAAGTGTAGACACACTAAGTCGACTTAGTTAAAGTCGACTTAAAAGTGCAAGTGTAGACATAGCCATAGAGACAAATAATTTTAATCCATGTCTAGAATGAGTTGGACATATTTCTGCATGTTCTCATGTGTAGGGGGCTGAATTCAATAATTTTGGGTCTCACTTTAATCTTATAATGTATGTGACTAAAAGCTCATGTTCGGGGGCCACAGCTGGTCACCTGCAGGGACCAGGAAGTGATTACTACTTTCCCTGTGATGGATCATGGGATGTTGTGGTTTTCCTTCCTCTAAAGCATCAGGAAAGGCCATGGCTGATCTCAAGAGGTGGGGTCAAGAAGGAATTTCCCCCCAGACAAACTGGTAAGGACCTTGGGGGGGGGGGGATTATCTTCCTCTACAATGCCAAGACTATTTAGGTATTTTTCATTTCATAGAATCTTAGAATGATAAAAAATTAAGGTTGGGAGGGACCTCAGGAGACCATCTATTCCAATTCCCTGCTCAAAGCAGGACGAAACCCAACTAAACCATCCCAATAAGGGCTTTGTCAAGACACACCTTAAGAACTTCCTGGGATACAGATTTCACTACCTCTCTAAGTAACCCATTCCAGTGCTTTAACACCCTCCTAGTGAAAACGATTTTCCTAATATCCAACCTCGACCTCCCTCACTGTAACTTCACATCATTGCTCCTAATTTTGTCATCTACTACTACTGAGAACAGCCTAGTTCCATCAGCCCTGAAAGCCACTTTCAGGTAGTTAAAGCTGCTATCAAATCCCCCTCAGTCTTCTCTTCTGCAGACTAAACAAGCCTAGTTCCCTCATCCTCTCCACTGAAGTCATGTGCTCCAGTTGCTCTTCTCTCAAGTCCCTCCAATTTGTCCACATCCTTTCTCTACTAGTGGGCCCCAAACCAGACACAATACTCTAGATGTGGCCTCACCAGTGCCGACTAGGTGGAAATAATCACTTCCATCCTCCTGCTGGTAATATTCCTACTAATGCAGACCAATATGCCTTTAGCATTCTTGGCAACAAGGGCATGTCTCTATCACTCCAAGGGCACTGGTCACCTTGATCCCTCCTATTTTCTGCCCATAGCACACAGTAGTCTACTCTTCTGTGAGCGGTGACACTTTGAGCTAGTGTTGGTTGTTAGGTTTAGTGTGTGGGTGCTGGGTGGTGTTGGTGGCCTATGCTGTGCTGGAGATCAGACCAGATGATCTGGTGGTCCCTCCAGGTCTTAAACTTTATCCAAGTATCAGGTAAGAATGGCTGAACTCAATGACAACTAAAAGGCTCTCCAATAGTTTACACACTCCTAATGAAAGTACCACATGACAGCGAATGGCTGACATGTTCTTTATCAAGCCTGGTCAATTTTAGGGACTTTATACCACTGCCTGTCACGGTAGTATCTGAACTTCTTCAGTGTAAAATTGACAGCAATAGCTAAGTCCCCCAATATGGATTTCATAGTGATCTGGCTCTCGTCTCTAAAATCTCTACTTGATATGTGGTTAGATTTTTTTTTGTAGGGGAGAGGGTGCTTGATCTGTTAGCTAGTTAATTTTGATGAGGTTGTCATATGTGTTTACTTTTTGTCTGTAGCAGTATAGAAAGGGCATCAATCCTTTTTCTTTAATTAGAGTACAGACAACTGGCTGGTCTCCGCAGCTCCCTTTTTATTGGCTGCTTCTTGCAGACTCTCCCTATAGCTCTCTTAACCCCTTCGTGGCCAGTGTGGGGCAGACAACTCATCAGACATGTCCCCTGGAAAGTCTCACTTTCAATGAATGGGCATTTTCAGAAGGAAAAATGCTTTGATGGAGCATTTTTGGCCAGCTCTGAAGCTCACCCATGATGCTGTGAACACAGGATGGATGTAGATTAGAGCTGGGAAGTGTTCTGTGTTTAAGGATAAGCCTTTGTGCCCTATCTGTTGGTGCAGGATGAACTGGGTTTTGTGCCGGAAGCATAGCATCATCTAACCAAGTCTTACATGTATGCAAAATCAGGGGCCTTCTTGGTCAAATCATGGGTGACAATGGCTTTATTAACCATGGCATCTGCATTCACCAGCCACAGCTGAAGAATGTGTTGTCATTTCTCATTATTGTACGCTGGAGCCATGCCCACCATTTGTAACAGCAGCTAGTATGTTTAGTGTGGAGCATTTCTGCCAGGGCATGAGATCCAATCTGGAAGAGTACGTCGGGGGTGCACCTTTATAGTTACTTTTGCAAACTATTTTCAGCCTTGATTCGGTGATCACTAAGACCGGTTTCCACATCCACCGGGTTTATGCAAGCAGAACTTTTTATTGTAAAGCTTTCAAAGGCTGTGCAGGTTAAACTGGACATACCTATTTTACCCAGAAAAAATACCCCTGTCCTTTGCAAGCAAGCTCAGACTATCGGATGTCATCATAATCCTCATCTGTGTCCCAAATTTAATAGGAAGGGAAAAAAGAAGTGTTGAAAATTGTGCTGGCAGGATGAGAACAGAGGGATAAGTGATTAAAACACTTCTAATTTAAATGGTGTCAAGGCTGGTTCCCCACTCTGGCACTTCGAGTGCAGAAGGTGGGGACCTGCAAAAGGCCTTGAAACCCACTGGCCCTTACGCCTTGTCTTATAACTCTCCAAAGCTACAAGTTTCCTAGCCTTAGAGTGGTATTGCTGCCACCACCCAAATGCAAAAAACCTCCTTAAAAACTCAGGAGGGCGCACTTGGGAATTCCTTCCTGTAAAGTATCATCAATCGCCCTTATGAGAGTGACTGAACCCCAGCTGTGATATCAGCTGGAAATGGGACTGAGTAGTTGACTGTGCAGTCTGAGGCATGTGCACACAGAACCTCTTGCCTTTTAGGGCATAGAATCAGAGCTTATTTTAAAGGATAAATTGTCTTTAATTAAGAGGACCGCTAAGAAACACTTCTCTGGGATTTGACTTGGATAGTTACATGGTAGTGTGGGAGGGTGTGTACATGTGCTTAGCATAGAGGAATCCAAAAAAGAACAAAACTAAAGAAATGTCCTCAATGTGTCTAGTTACACAGTCCCTGTTCTACACATGGGTGTGTAACCTTCGGGTGGGCTAAAATTTATTTAATTGCCCTTCTCCAGTGCATCACAGAAATCAATCCCAATTCCTATGGAGAAAGCAGCTGGAGACCCAGGATCCAGTCTGTATGGGACTCACGGCAAAGATTGCTCAGAGCTACCCTCCCACATTAAAATACTACTAAAAACAAACATAACAATGAACTTTATTAACTACTAACTAAATAAACCTTATCCTAAGAAAACAAAGTACAATTAATCACGAACAATCCCTACAGGAACCCCCCACATGAAAGATACCCAAGAGTCCCAAAGTCCAGGTGGAGTTCACCCAACTCTCAGCTACAGTCTCTGTTCCAGTGTAGAGGCTTGAGTGGCAAGAAATAGCTGTCCTCTTCTTTCTTTGCTGGAATCCTCTGTAGCATTCCATGCAGGCTTTTTCTTCACCTTTGCAACCAGCCCTCAGTCCCATATGCATGTCTGCAAGGTCTGTTGCAAATGACTCCATTACAGCGAGAAAACATCTTGTTCACTCCTGGCTCAGCTTCTCTCCAGAAAACTGAGCACATGGTCTCCTTTCAAGGCAGTTCCTCCCTGCTGTCTGCACAGACTGCTGCTCCCATGTCCTCTGACTGACAACATCACATCACACCAGCAGGACACCCTGTGGAGCATGCTCAAAATGCTACCACTCCCTGCTTCCGGAAGTTTCTAGCTGTGGGTAGCTAATCTGCCCAGCAACAGTAACCCACCCTGAGCAGGTCTCTCAGAGATAGCCTTTTCAGGCATATGGGTTACACGTGGTCAGTTACAGATTTAATTCCTTCTTAGACATGGATGTCGCTGGATCCTCCATACTTGGCTCCCTGACCTCCCCCTGGTCCTCCCAGGAGCTCTGCTGACACCAAACAAGAAACAGGCAGGGCTGCTGCTCCAATTAAAAAGCCTACAGTCTGTCTCCGTTGGCTCTCCTGGAACTTCTCTGGGACTCACTGTCTATGATGTTAACCCCTTCCCCCCAAGGTTACTACACATTGGTTTTCACACAGAGTGCTTTTGAAAAAGTGCTACTGTGGCTGGATTCTGCCTCCTGCCACACCCAATGAGTGTAAAGTAGCCACAGTGAGCTAGGGTGGACCTACCTCCAACAGAGGAGCAACGTTGATCTGGCGTACCAGGCCAGCGGTACCCACCTCAGCAGGCCCTGGCACAGAGATATTGGGAGGCATGATCTTCGAGGTCTCAGCAGCACATATCCAGGCTAGGTCAAATGGCCACACATTAGAGCAGCCCCTGGACTTCCTCTCCATATATTGGAGGTTGTTGCAGCCCAGAATTTCTGTGGCACAAATGGGGCTTCGTTTGCCTCACCCCCATTCCTGCTCTTTGGGGCTGCCTCCCCCAGGGAGACAGAGCCAGGATCTAGCACAGGGGGCTCAATAAAAAGAATTTTTGCTGTTCATTTCTCTCCTGACCTTGCTTTAACTACAGGCTCTGCAACCCCTAGCACCAGCAACTGTGGTGCCACGGCTGCTCCCCCCAGCTGGCCCCGCCCCCAGCAGGGAATGGGGCCACAAGAGATGCACAAGCGCCACGGCTCCTGTCCGCTGCTGGCCCACTCCCCAGCTTGGTGGCGGGGCCAGCAGGGAAAAGGTGCAGCCATGCATCCTGACTCCTGGCCCCACCCCTGACACCTGCTGGTCTAGCCCCGGCACCTGCTGAGAATAGGGGGGGGCGGGGCTGGCACGGGAGCCAGCAAAGGTTAAAGTTCAACTTCTTGCAATGGTTTCTAAGCACCTATCACTGGATGTGTCAATATTTCTAAAACTCTAAAGATGGAGGGGAAAATAAAAAAAGAAAGAAAAAAAAACAATGAACAGAGAACAAGCCTGTAACTGAATAATCAGGCAGCCCAGGGCCAACTGGAACATGGACATTGAAACATCACCTCTGACACATTTGCTTCACCTGTTGATGTGGCATGCAGCTGTGGCTTAATGGTAATGCAGGCGGCTTACACTGTGGGAGACTCCACGTGTCAAAGTTCAGTTTGGATCTTTGTTTTCATGAAATAGACTTTTTAAAACATCTGCCCTGCCTTTTAGCCAGCCTGTGGGCAAACAGGCACATCGGTCCCACGGTCCCTGTGAGTCACCAGAACATTAACGCACCAACGACTCAGCCCAGCTGGATAAAGTCAGGGCTCTTAGAGTTTGGGTGATTTCTTTAGGATTGTAGTTTTAAAAACGTTTGGGAAAACTGTGTTTAATCCATCTATCTGGTCCTCTCAGGAGAACTGCGTCTTTGACTTTCATACCATGCTTATGTGTGACTGAGCCCGTAGAGCACCGTGCTTTCTGATGCAGCAAAGAAGCAGTAGCTCTGATACTTGGAAAATGTTGGCAACATGAAAAAGAGGTAATAATGATGAATCCAATTATTACATGGGTGTGGCTGAACAAACCATCCCACGCATGGGATGACCCCCTTGTCGCCTCAACCAATCACAGACAAAAGCCGTTCCCACATTCGGCAACTGCTCCACTGCAGTCCGATGTCCAGGGCTGGCCTGGACCCACAGGGTGTGGTTCTAGTTGCGGGAGGGTCCCCAGTAGAAGGCAGACATGCTATCCTTGTGCAGCGAGGTCAGCCAGTAGGAAGCGGTTATTGTTGGGCTAGGCCAGGAAGCCCATCCCCTAGGAGAGGAATAAGAGATGAAGGTTACAAATTAGGGAGGAACCTCACAAGCCACTCTCTGGCTCAGGGCGTTTGGACGAGTCAGGCAGCCCACATGCCTCTCTTACAAAGAGAAGCCATCTCTCTATACCCTTCCCGAGCGTGCGTCTTGTAATTTGTTCCGGTGGCTCAGCTGGAATAGGGCAGGCACATTTTCTGCAGCAGTAAATCCTTACTGAGGTAAATCCAAACAAGTTAGCAAGAGGGAATCTCACGTCAGAGGATTTCCCCAGTACACAGCACTGGGGCCTGGAGTACAGTATTCCCAGGGACATCTCTCCAGCAGTCTTTTCCCAGAGCCATGTCCACAGGGCAGGACATGACTCTGCAGTGCACCCTTCATGTGTTTGGCTCAGATACCATCCATGAACCTCCCCTAACACCAGGCATCCTTGACCTCACCCTACTGCGTGAGCTGGGCCTGACTCTTTCCAGCTCTGCCTAAGGAGATGGCCTCCAAACTGGGGTTCAGGGCTTGGGTTCAGGGCTGTGGGGACAGCTTCCTTGCTAAGGATGTCCCAGTGACATTTAGCACCTCTGTGTTCACAGCCCGCACATGAGAATAATGAATTTTATGCTGAACATGCCTTTGGAGGTAGCATGTGAAAATTGGGACTAGCGGAAATGTTAAACAATCTTAGAGAAAGGAATGTGTGTTTGAGTCTCTGACCAGCCTGATAGGCAAAGACAAAGTCCAGACATTACATATCAAGGAAACAGGACTGGCAAGACAGCATGGGGTGGAGATGGTAGGAAACAGAATGCTTGGCATTTCAGCAGATTCAAGTAGGGTAAGAAAGAACATGGAGCTTTCCTCACCAGCAGCCTCCACATCATCTCCTGTGCAGCTTGAATAAACCTTACTTAAACTAACGACATACTGATGATTAATAGTATTGTGACTGGCATCGTGTATGGACACTAGCTAAGGAATTGTGCCCTCCTTGATAATAGGTGGTACAGCCTGCCCAGACAGGAGGGAATTCCATAGCTCTCTTCTTGTCTCCTATGCAAATTAAGCATGGTGGAATCAGAAATAGTGGCAGTCCATTTGCACAGAAGTCATTTAAATGGATATGGGGTCCATCCGAGAGAATGAGAGGTCCACAGGAAAAGGAAGAATGGCACCTAAATCTTGAAACAAGTTCATTGAACTTTGGAAGATATCAGCATGGGCAGATGTGATCTTTGGCATCCATCATTAAACAGAACGTTTGCATGAGTCCTTCAAAGAAAGGGGAGATTGAAGTCTCTGGAACGGAATATAGGTGAGAAACCTCTTTAGGCAAAGATCTTTCAAGTAAGAAGACAAGGGAAGCCAGCACCCAGTGCTCTGTGGAAAGTCCTGATCAAAGGAAAGTCAGCCAAGGCAGGGAGAGAGAATGGTTGGTAAGAGAAACCGTCTTGAGAAAAACCTGGATCTTGCTAGAGGAAGATGCAGTCTGATATATATATATATACACACTTAGCCTTAATAATTATTATTGTTAATAATTTATTGCTACAATGAACTTGCTCCGTGCTCTGTTAAAAGGGAAGGCTGTATTCAGCCCAGCTAGGGTGACAAGCTGTGATGTGTTGCTGTGACTAAGCGAGCCATATTATTTCTCTGATCTCTCCGGGAGAGGGCAGGACACTGCAGAGCATGTGGTTTGGGGAAAATTCAGGACTGGGAGTTTGTTGGGGGGGCAGGGTGGTAACGCCATGAGTTGTACCCCGGCTGGTGGAAGCCAAAAGGGGCTGTAGACAGGCCCCTGGGGTCAGAGCAGGGCAGTCTGAGTTCACTGACACACCAAAGATGTGTCTTGTGGGCTGGATGTGAGCAGCTCAGGCAGGGCGTGCCAGCAGCAGTTGACCAGACTGTGACACAGACACAGATAAGCTCTTCATTTTGCCTCTTTCAACACATTTCTGGATGAAGTGCAGGGACCCGAGTGAGGTCTGGGGACAGAACTAGAAGAGGCTGCTCTAGGAGCCATAAGAGCTTTTTGAAGGTCTAGGAGCTGCAAGGACTGGTCAAATTCCCACCTTTCCGCACTGTCCCTGCATGACTTTGGGCCAACGCTTCCTCCCTCAGTTCCTCATGTGTACAATGGCGAGACGATTCCCTTACTCCTGCCGTATCTGTACAGTGCCTAGCGCACAGGGACTCAGGCTTTGAGGCACTGCCACAATAGAGACAGTAACTAATCACCACTGCCATCCACACAATCCCCCATGGGCTGCATGAGAGACACCTTCATCCTGCTCTTCCCATGCTGCATCCTCAAAGCAGGTGGGGGAAAGTTGCTCTCCATGCTGGACTGGTTCATAATTTCCACTCATTTGGGGTCCTGCATACTCAGCATCAGCCAGAATCTGATCTGCTATTTCATCTGCAGGTCTGGCTCTTCCCATTGCCTGCTGGAGCAGCTCTGATCTTCAGTTCCCTCTGGCAGCCTGGAGGAGACAAGTTAAGTTGCAGAAAGCCTTCATCTCATCATCTTAGCTGGCTGCCAGCAAGCAGCAGTTTCCTTCTTTGAAAAGACTTGTTATGTTTGAATTAATACAGACAGTTACAAGTCCTGCTCCACACAGCATTATTTCACTAGCTGCAGTTTCTATAAAATTGCACACTAAATAGCATCCTTTCAACTCTCAGGAAAATATAAACATCTGGGGAATGGTTAATTACTAACACTGGCATTTAATTAACACTACATATTGCTTTTCATTTTGGGTGCAACTCAAATGACAAACAGCTGAGTTGAACCTACAAATCCATTAAACCTAAGAGACGTGTTAAGGCTTTCCATCCTTGCTCTCCCTTCGCAGAAAATGGGCAACTCAAAAACATAGCATGAATGCAATTTACTTTTATTACAGCAGCAACTTTTATCATTGTTGTAGTTTAGGCTGTCAGCTTTTCCATTATAAAGTCCTTCTCCATAATTTATAACTTTGTCACAACATTCACTCTGCACTTTGAAGAAGTAATTTCAGCCCAAATTATTTTTCTTTAATAATTTTGTTTTAAAATAGCCTTTTTTAATTTTGGTTTTAAAGATAAAAAGATGGTTAGGAACAAACCGGTTTTGGACCCGTACACTGTAATTCCAAACTCTCCTTACGATCAAACGCAAGAGTCCGTCAGAGATATAGTCTAAATACACGCAGTGATTGGCTCAGTAGGAGCCCCACACTGTGTCAAAGTGCAATTCGACTTTAGAGCATTTAACTCATTGCACACATCAGGCTCATTTCCCCTGAAGATGTTTGCTCTGCAGGCAAATATTCCTGGCGTGGAGGTTAGATATGGGGTAACCCTGAGAAGTCTGTGTTCTGAGACTGACCAAAACAATCCAGCAGGTTTGGAAAATTCTAGTCCATCTGTGACCCGTGTGTGACAGTCTGCTCCCCAAATCCAGTCTGGTGTGCTGCTATGACCG